>JAASAY010000153.1:0-142962 GCA_014822085.1 Fusarium stilboides
GGGTACGACAGGGGATAGGGGAGAGAAGTGGTGAAGCTCTCAGCTATGGGCACCTGGTAGTCTTTGTAAGTAAGGGTACTTACGTAGGTGAGAACTCGCCTTATTGAGCTTGCAGGGTCATGGAAGTTAGCTTAGCTTAGTTTCCTCACCTCCGAGAAATGTTCCTTAACAACCTGACTAGGGTTAGGAAGTTGTAGGCGCAAGTCGACGCCTGTAGGCGGGTTTTCTCGAGTCAGGGTTATGGAATCTTGTCTGTCGATGACCGAAACACTTGAAGCCGAGAACTCAAGACGGTAGAGCTTGTGGGGTGCGCCACCCAGAGTAGAGCACACGGACTGCAGACAGCAGGTCTAGCAGGCCAAGGGTCTGTGCAGAAAGAACGATCTGCCACTGTCTGTGGAGTAATGTTACCAGTGAGGTGGGTGAGGTGGGTGGACAGGACGTGAAGAATGCCGAGGTCGGTTATAGTTTACTGCAAGTATTGTATAGAACCAGTAGGATAATAAAAGAAAAGAATACGTGCAGTGATACCCCGAAGCGTATCTGAGTTTTGGAAGTGAGATCAGATATTCGGAGGATAAATCTCAGATTCCCTCAGGAACTACGGCTTGGCACCTGCTGATTCCAAAAATGGAGACACGGAACACCTTGTTGGGGCAACAGCCAGCTCTGAGAGGCGGTGGAGCACTATCACCGGAACTTTCTGGAACCCTGCTTCGAGAAACTGTCATCCTTCAGTTGTCTTTGATCAACTAATGAGTTAGTGTAAGTTACTGTACGTACCTGATTTGCCCAAATTATCTAGGTTATGGGTAAAGAATAGGATAGTTGCTCGTTTCCAACCACCGCTTTGCTCGGGGGTTTCTTAATGATACTGGGAGTAAGAGATGGTTTTACGGTCAACTACCTAGCAATAATCTCGTCAGTAGCTCTCAAAGTGACGTTGTTCCTGATTATGTATACGAAGTAAGCTTGAAGAGACAACTTAAGCTTCAATGCCGTTGGCTATCGGCACCAACGTCTAGGTAGGCGAGTACGGATACAAACGTTGCCTATAAAAGAAAAGGTGGTGGCAGTGACAACGATAGCAAACACATTGAGGATAATAATATAATTGCTTTGTTGTTCTTTTCTCTTTTCTGGGTCGGTTCGAAAGGGAGGCTGGCCAAGACACTTGCTGAGTCAATCAGGACTGAAGGATTGCTTACAAGTTAATGCACTAGGTAACTCGTGATATTCAAACTTTTCGATACCCGAAAAGGCCGGCAGAGGTGTGTAACAGGCTCCCTATCTTGGAGTCAGTTGCCTGCAACAGTCTTCCAATCCGTTCCTATTCAACCGCCAACTCGAAACTCGGGTCAGGTCCAGGTAGAAGTCTGAAGGACACCAAACTCAGACAATAAGCCACAATGGTAACCAATCCATGCTGTCAATGGTTTCAAATCCTGCGGATAGCGTCTTCCCGCATTGACTAGCGGAATCATTGATAAGGTACCCTAGGAGGTCGATCCCTGGTCCGCGGCAGATCTCGTGGCATCCGACGAGTTGACTAGGTACCCCTGCCACTGACGAAAGTGAGGCGCAAAGAGATATACGAGAAAGGCTACTGAGAGTATAGGAACTGACTTGTAATCAATGAACAGTAAGGACTCACGTTGATTGCCCATGTATGTATGTATGAATGTTATTTGAACTGGACGGGCTAACGCTTAAGGGCAAGGATAAATGATTCTTTGTGCTAAGCAGCACAAGTTTTTGCTGTTATTTGCTTTTGGTGGAATGAGACAAGCACCTTGTTGGCCAAATGTCTTGCGAATTTTCTCTTCTAGTTCAACAACGTGCTGTTGCACTTGATATGTACCGGAGATTGCGTTATATCGGCGAGACAGTACCAAGATTTTTAGTAAACTCTTTCGTTATCAGTTGTGGCATATAAGATAATTGATGTTTTGTATGTAAAATACCTCGGTGGTAGTTATGGATGAGAATATTTATATTCCTATACAAGATGTTAATCACTCATTGCACCCGGAAATCTACCTGTGAGTGAGTCGAAGATCTGATGAGCCTGGCGACAACTGTCAGATTAAGAAGAGTGAAGGAAGTAGGAGATGACAGTGAAGGATATCTTTTCCTGGTTGCTCATTCCCTGTCGTGCTGCCCTTATTCAACACAACATCATTAGCTGTCTTGGATACAGAAGCCACGCATAGTGATTTGAAGCAATTGAAGCGAGTGTTTGGGTTTGATGCTATCCAATACTGGGTAGGAAAGTATAATTATGGCTACATTTGGGATCAGGGACTGATTGTTGATGCTCTTCCTAGATTGCATGGCTTTAGTTATTCCAGAGCATGAACCACCATTGATCAGCATTAAGCACATGATACACGCTCAATGCAACCCATCAAGGTCATGTTGTCTGACGAACCTCTGTTGGATAACATTGCATCGTGAAATCATCTAAATGATGTCCTATAATGGACTGCTTTAACAGGGACACCAAGATAGGAAGTAGTCTAGGTGTCCAGAAACTTAAGAATTTACATTGTCACGGTGAGATATGGTATTGATTAGGTGATTGGTATTATTCTATTTCTTTCTTTTGCTGTTCATCCTGATTTTTGTACTCATAAGAAACAGCGATGAGCCCCAACTCCTCGTATGATTTGCCCAAAGAGAAAACGGCTACTCTGGAGCAGACTCTCCTTAAAGCCCATCTGCTATCATTTTCATTGTTGGCAACACAAGTGCATTGTAGGGAGACAAGTACGATTTCGAAGTGGATGCATGGCTAGGACGCTGACTGAGTGTGCTGAGAGACTCCAGATTTGACCCAGAGATAAAAAGACGAGACGCCAAACCTGGTAGAACGACAAGCCTCACGTCCAATGGCAAGGGGATTATCAAAACAGCCTAGAGTTTAGTCGAACATCATAGCGGATTGACCCTTAAGGGGACAATCTACGGCTTTGTGGCCGGCTTGATGGCACTTGTAGCAAGTCATGGACTTTCCACCAACGGGCGAGAACTGACTGTTTCCAGAAATACCACCTCCCGAGATGGAGGTTGGTTTGCTCAACTTCACTTCCTTCTTTTTCCTCTTATCACGGAACTCTTTAGCCTTGGCACTTTCAGCGGTTGGTCGTGATCGTGACCTTGAGCGGGAACGACTTGGCGAGTGCATGCTATCACTAGATGGCTTCCGCTTTCGTCCATGCGCTGGCGTATCTGCATCGTCCGAGTCTTCGTCTTCACTGCCATCCTCATCGTCTGATTTCTTTTGTGGTTCTGGTTTCTATGGCCAATCAGTCAGTTGTCAATGTCCGACAAAGTGTTGTAGTGATCAACTTGCCTGGTTCTTTGCTTTTTTGAAGCTATTCGTTGAAGTACGGCCCTTGGTCGGCGCCTCTTCATTGTCGCCTGAGTCGTTAGATGAGTCAATGTCACCATACCCAACGTAAACGATGTTCAGAGGTGGCTTTGTGCGGCTGGTAGTTTTTGTTCCGGCAAATGTGTCGTCCAGCACCCAGCGCGTGTCGGCACCAACATGCTTCTCCAAAGCAGCTTGGCGTTTTGTTTCTTGGTCGTCGATAGCAGCCTTAATTGCAGCCTGGTCAATGTTCAAATCCAGGCGACCTGCCGCTGGAGAATGCCCGGTCTTTCGCTTCTTAGAAGAATGGGTTTCTGAATCGGGAGAAGAGTTTTCCGAAGCCACTGCACGTTGCATAAACTTCATAGTGAGGAGCCTCGATGAGACCCCTCTCGGTGTTTCGGGCGCCATGGTGAGGGTTTGTATATCGATCGGCACTTGAGGTTCGCGACGAGGTACCGTAGTTGGCGTGGTTGTGGTTCAAATGGGGGGCAGAGACCTTTCGTCGCAAATATGTAGAGGGAAAACGCTTGAAGGTATGAATATGGCCTTTGTATCGAATATAACGTTTGTGAGATCGAATCACGAGTTTCTTGTAATTTCTTTACAAAAAAGGCAGCAATAATGTGTTTGTCGCAAAACGTGTTGCTTGATGCTCGTACCTGGGCGCATTTCCTCTGCAAGCCCAAAAATGTTTCGGTCCGCGGATAAACCGGCCCTCCGAGGCTCGATCGTCAACGGGCAAGTTCAATGCCTCACAACCACCAACAGACCATTCAGAGCCGACACCGTCGAATCGATCCGCACACCCGGAAACCGACGAATTCACAATGGCTACGTCTCAATTGAGGGCAATTGGCGTCTTCGCGCGCAGTGCGCGCCTCTCCCAGCGCGCCTTCACCACCTCCGCTCGGCAATTCGAGGCCGCCGTCTCGACCAAGACCAACGAGACCTCCCCCGCCCCCGTCGACGAGAACAAGCCTGCCGAGATCAACCAGGCTCCCAACCGCCTTGGTGTCTGGTCCCGTAGCCAGAAGCCTCGAGCCCAAGCTATGACCGGCCCCCGATTCGAGCAGACCGACTTCGATCTCCAGGTACAAGCGACATATGGAAGCTGGGATGGAACATCAAATCGGCTAACTGTGTGATAGCCTCAACCTAAGTCTGCTATTGAGATGATTCACAAGCAGCCTGTTACATGGACTCATGAGCGAATTGTTGCTTGCAATGGTGGCGGTGGTCCCGAGGGTCACCCTAGGGTCTTCATCAACACCGACAAGCCCGAGATTGCTGTCTGCGGCTACTGCGGCCTTCCTTTCGTATGAAAAGCCATTGATGATACTTATTCTGTATTTAACTGACATTATACTAGGCCAACGAGCACCACCGCACCCACCTCGAATCCCTCCCCGAGACTTCTTACCCCCTGTCATAATCAGCTTCGAGCGACTGGATTTGAATAGGACGGCAAACATCTAGATGACTAGAAATGTGCGAAAGGGATAAAGAAATCCTTGTACTGTGCTGTTTCTGAATGGGGAACCAGAGCTTCTGTATATACTACGCCAATACAACGAAAGAACCAAACACAGCAGCTTTAAAAGGGTGATTTTCATGCTTGCTATGTTCCTGACACGAGGCTTGCAAAGAGGTAATCCGGCTTTGTTAGCTTTAGAATCCCCAATTATAACTCAAAACTTCCATTATTCTACATACTCATAGCAATTCCTAGGTAATTATTTACTTACATATAAACTATCCATTCGAATTCTAGAGCACAACTGAACGCGATTATAATTGGTGCGCTGTGATTGGCTCAAAGGAGCTTGATACTGACGGGTTCAAAAAGCCCCGTTCAGACTCCAACTGCCGCCCCACTATGACGGCCTTTGCTGCCAGGTTATCAACCAAGCACGATTCATTATTAGCTATGCCTCAACTTCAAACATCACGTCTTAACTCTGCAACAGCACCAGTCCTTCTGTGTCTTCTACTTGTAATTTCCCTGTTCCCTGGTGTCTTCCACTTTCTCTGGACACTACCATTTAGTCTACTTGGGTTGTCAGGATCCTCTTCTCAACCCCGCTCAACGGCCCTTCCAGTGATAGATCACTCAACCGCAAACACCATGAGCTGGTTCCAGAAGCAATTCACTCTCCCCGCCAAGTCGCGGGGATCTTATCTCATTACCGACCAGGTTGTCTCTTCTCTTCCTGAGATTAGGGACTACAAAGTTGGTCTTTTGAACCTTTTCGTTCAGCACACGAGCTGTGCCCTGAGCTTGAATGAGAACTGTAAGCTCACAGCACTCTATGACTTTACATAGTTCCTTGTTATTGACATGAAAATCTCAGGGGACTCTGATGTTCGTGAAGACATGAGCGATGCCCTTGATAGAATTGCTCCTGCTGAGGGACCTAAGGGACAGGCTCTTTACCGACATGAGTGAGTAGCTTGTGTATAAGTCGTACAACGATGGGCATTAACCATATCAGTGCCGAGGGACCAGATGACATGCCTGCTCACATCAAGTCTGCGCTCATTGGAGCCAGCGTGACCATTCCCATCAAGGATGGAAAACTAGTAAGTATCAACTCTTACACATCTGACAAGAGGCGACTAACATCTGTACAGGCTACTGGAACATGGCAAGGAATTTGGTACCTCGAATTCCGTGCGGCTCGACACCAGCGACGAGTCGTTGCCACTATCCAGGGAGAGAAGGCTTAGATGAAATGCATGGAGAAAATCATTAACGTATAAGAAGGAAAAAAATAGAACATTTTGCCTAAACCATATCCTCTGCCTATACGCGCAAATACCGACAACGCCAAACACCATCGCCATGTCTCCGCATTTCTATTCTAGGAGATCAGCTCGTTCCGTTTTCTTCCTTCATGTCTGTGTCGTCGCCTGCCAAAACTTTTGTATGAGGAACGTAGCCCTCTGGCGCTGAGGATCCTGGTGTTGCGGCTACGACGTTGCCGTTCTCGTCCACAAACTCGAAGTTGTATCGGCTTAGAAGATGCGGGATCGCAGAGAGCTGAGGGCCATATCGGGCAGTGTTGTCGTAGAGCTCGAACAGAGGGACAGCAAGAAGTTTCATGTTCTTAGGAACGCTCAAAACCTCTGCAGATGAAATTAGTATGAACTTTTCGGGTGAAAGTCAGTCAACCTACTTTGTTTGGGCAATTGGATGAAGTAGAGCTTCTTGCATTCTTTCGGTCTTGTCACATGAGCCGGGATAAACGGATACATGAATGTTTCGAAGTTGGGCCTCCACCACTGAGCCAAGCAGTCGCCTACTTGCCAGTCGCCAGCTTCCTCGCCCTCTCCCAAACGGCCGACAGGCGCCAATCTCTCGTCCAGCCGAGACTTGAAACCTTGCAATTCGTCGTCTTCAGGTCGCAGGTAATCGCCCGGTAGCTTGAAAAATGCATTCGCGATCTGCAGCATCAGGATGTGCGGGTGGTTGTGTTCGTGGCAGACGAGAATGCCCTCGCACGTACGGCGCATGCCATGTTCCGTATAATGTTCCTCGAGTCGCTTGAGTCGAGCAATAACTGAAGGGTCCTCCTCTGGCTGAGTCTCCTTGACGCCAAACGTGTAGTTGGACAGCGGGTAGAGCGTCACCTTTTCGGGCTGGTTGCCGTTGAAGGACAAAGGAATGATGGGAGGCTGTCCCGACTGGAGCGCGTCGGGGGTTATTGTCGACATGGTCAATGAATATGCGCTGTATTCAGGGAATGAATGTCAGGTAAAATTCCTCCGTAATAAGTGGCTTTTTGAGATTGGTAGAGCACCTACGAGCTGTCAAGGTAAATGCGTCCGTGGTGAGGATCTCTTGCGGAGAGGTCAGTGCAGCTAGAGCTTCTGGACAATTTGCGGCAGAATCAGCCCCGGATTCCAGGAAGAGAAAGCGGTGTAAGTTGCATTAAAGGACCTTTATGCATGTGCTGGTATAATTAAACCTCCCAACGGTGCCTTACGATAGTTTTCGTTATATATCGTCAGTAAAGATAAACCAGATCCAGCATTGACTCTTCAGCTGTGTCAGAATTGGTTGGTTGGTTACATATTACATCCTTATCAATTTGTTTGTGTTTGTTGAAGTGCCTAGACAAATGCTTCTTTGAGCTGAGAAGATATAGGATCCTCTCACCGTAAACAAATAACTCGAGCTGTCAAACGATTATGGAATTCTTGTTTGATGCATGCAACAACTGCGACATGTATTGATCTCTGATTGCGCGTGTTGCTGCTGGGCCACTTAGTTTCCGAGTAAATATGGAGTTAATGGCAATGGAAACTATCTGCACAGACCAAACCTACCTAGTAAACCAATTGAAGATTTGATAGCCGGGGTTGATATTTGCAAGACAAAATGTGATGAACAAGTTAGGTAGTTTACTGTGAGCGAACAATCATGTCGATAGAATGCTGTATGAGGTCACCAAGCGATAACGGAGAAGTTCAACACATCGAGATTCCTTATGCCTTCCTGAATGCCCTCATCATGATGTCTCAGCCTCTTGTCATGACACAAAACCAGGCAGAAAAGAACGCCCAGATAGAACTTTTCCGGTCGCTCACACGTGGATGCCATGTCATTGAGCTTGATTTATTACATTGACCTGCCTACATAGGCAAGGAGATGCTTTGTTGAGAGCAAGGGGTTACTTGAATTGGGTTGAGGATTCCTTCTATGACGCAACATGTTGGATTTTTCAGTCGGTTCTGTATAGCCCCTAGTTGATTTTCGATCGATCACAATGGGACGAACACATTTACAGTATGCGTACACGAGACAAACAACTCATTCCCACCATCCTTCATTGATGAGGTCTGCAAAGAAGTCCTGCTTGTCTGGCTGACGGCGCTAACCGGCGGGGTTTGTTCGACAGGCACCCAATTGAATCGGCTGAGAGCTTCCAGGGGGAACTATCCATGGATCAAACTGTTGCAAGTGATCGCCGTAGTCCGCAACCGGCCAGTCAGAACAAAGGCCGGAAGCTTGGCTGAGATATTAAGAGGTGAGAGCTGATGAGATCAGAGTAGATCAGTCAGTTCATCTGCCATGAGCAACCAGATACTTGGTATCAATTGCAACACAGTATGGATTGTTCAACCTCTGAACAAAGCTCCCTCGCTTGTCAAGTAGAGGGAAAAAGAGAATGGTCGAGCCCCATTGTAGAGGTTTGTAGTGGTCTAGCCAAACTAAGAAGAAAGACCGCTCGCTATTAGGCGGTTCTGCCACTACTGTACTAAACCTCAATTCAATTTGTGTCTGCCCACGGCGGCGCCATCAAAATCCCCATCCATCTCCATCCTGCTCTCGCGGGCGCTCAATACCACAAAACTTTCGCGTGTCATCACCTGCAAATCTCTCTTTTTTGGCAAGCACCTATCCGAGCTTGTTGCGTCATGCGCATACCGAGACATCCCTCATTGCCCAGTCCGCTTGGAGGAACTTGTTAAGCGCTATGGAGGAGGCAAGGCTTGTCAATAGCCTCGATCAGAGGCTTTCAGAGCTTGAGCACAAGGTTCACACCTTTCGCCACGAGGTGGCCGCTGATTTCCTGCGCTACTACCACGACCTGCTCCGAGACATACAACCCGAAATCGCTTCCAATGTTTCCCAGTCCATTGCCAAGTCGCTACCAAAGTACCCGGATCTGAGCTCTGTTCTCACCAGTCTGGACCTCACAGCTGACTCACGAACACTTGAATCGGCACAACGCCACATTTCCCCGCCGACTACCACCGCTACCTCTACCGCTGCCTCTGTCTCCGCCTCCGCCTCCGGATCGGGAGCCGCAGAGCCTCCAGGCAGCCCCCGCGATCGACATCACGAATTGCTCTTTTACCTGCCCCTGCTAGAGGGCTCTCCTAGGCTGCCTACCTCCCCTCCCCTCACAAACAACCAGACTCCCCTCGATATGTTATTGCCTGAGCCGAGCATCCAGATAGAGGAGAAGCAAGGCGCAGCTACGGGACAGCAGCCTGGCCTGGACCAAATGCAAAATGCCTTGTCGACACTGCCTCAATCGCCTGGACGGCCAGGGCATGTTCGCCGATCAACCAATGACACAACATCGTCAGGCCATTCGGATCGAAGCGAGTCGAAAACACCACGAAGTGTTCTACGACGCTCTTCCAGCGGATCTAAGCCTCCGCAGAGCCCCAGGCGTGTGCGCTTCGATGTAATGGGCGCAGAAGTCTTACCTACGGCATCTCCGCAACCCACCGATTCTATGATTCCTTCCGCAGCTCCAGCTCCGTCGGCCGACCAGCCCCGTACAGAATCTCTGCTGGACGACGATCTTGAAGACCAGCCACCTCCTCGCAAAATTTCCTCATCGGAAGCCTTGAGGGCGTTGTCAAGAACACCTTTGGAGGAAGGGACTGTCTGGACAGAAGTCAGCTCGAATCCAGCCGGAGTTAACACCGAGCAAGAGAAATCCAGTACAAGCGGTTCTGAGTCTCAAACGGAAGAGCGAAGCATTCCAATGTTTATTGCTCCAGAGCCTCCGTCATCACGACACGTTCCCGAGTCTGTTCGAATTGAACGCACTCTCGGAAGTGTAAGTGAAGAGCCGGATGAGGATGCGGACGAGGATTCATCGGACGATGACTTTCTTTCAATGGCGAAACCTAAATCCTTTACTAATAAGAAGCCTCCTGGATCTCCGTCCTTGAACAGGATCCCAGAGGAAGGACAGACCGCTGAGCCCGCCACAAGTCCGAAATTGCCTGTCAAGGCTCAAAGTACCGGTACAGAGAAACAACCAGAAGCCGCCGGTGCTTCCGAAGAAGATGACGACGAAGATGATGAATTGTTTCATTTTGAAGATGGAGGGCTGTCTGCACCACCCAAACCAAAATCAAAACCAAAGCCTCTTGTGAAAGAGGAGGAAGAAGACGTCGAGGTTGACCTACCAGATGTGCCAGAGTCTGAGCAGTCCATATATGCGACCTCTCCGGCAGTACATATTACCAAACGACCTGGCTCATCGGGTCCGACAACACCGACTGCCGCCCGATTTCAGGTTGGTTCCGTGGGTTCATACAAAGGACGACCAGTCGTTATGCCTGTTGTTCGTAACCCCGAGGTGCATGCTCAAGCTGCCTCTCTGGGGCACTTCAATACGTTTGTAGGAGGGCTGGATGGACGCAGCGGAATGGATGAGGCAGACCTCAGTAGTTTCCGCGCCAGCGTTGCCAATACTGGCTTTTCCGGCACTCCGCGCAGTTTCACAGAACGCCTAATGATGGAAGATGCCCAAAAGGCGAGGGCTGGTGGTTCAAGGCTGAGCTAAGAATACACTGCGAGCATGATCAAGGAGTTTTGGGGATCTTGTGAATATGGAAAGGCTTGAGGCCTAGGATTCTGGATAAAACTCGTCGTTGGCGTTGAACATATTGTGACATGGAGTTTATATATACATTTGGTGGGTTATGATCTACGATTAGATAACGGTATACATACCTCTTCAAAGAGGGGCACTGGTTGATCATGATAATCAGGGCAATAAAAATGCATCGAGATACCCTCACCCACGTTTTCTCCTGACTAGGTCGTTCGTTTCTATATACTTGTGTCTTTGGAGGTTTACAAATGAATATCAGCTCACTTATGAGAGGACCAATCACAATGATCGTATTTCTGAATGTGGGGTATATGTCTAACACTCTACCGGGGTTATCCGTCTAGAAGCATCATCACGTCGTTCCAGCAAACATTTTGCCTCCGTCAATTACAACGTCAATTCAATTGCACAAGTGCAAGCGCTGAAGAACAATATTCAAAATGGGTGGTCTTAATCTCGAAGTGTTTAAGGTAAGTTGCCGCCTTCCCCGTCCGACAAAGATCCGTTATTTGGTAGCCGGTCATAAGGAATCAGCTTATTACGAGTTGCGAACGAGATTACTGATGTCACATGGCGCATAGTTCGGCACGTATGTCATGTTTCCCATTGGGATCATGTTCTACTTCGGAACCAACCTCGACAACCGCTTCGCCGTCCCTGGCTTCTGGCCCAGGCCCGAGGAGTGCAACAAGATTCCTAAGGACCGAGACGAGATCAAGGCCGAGTACGATCGCATTGTGGCACGACAAAAATTGCGACAGGCCAAGAAGCTTGAGGAGGAACGCCAACGGGCAGCGCAGCAACCCGCGAATGAAAGCAATGAGTCGTAACTTATGAATAAGCCGGGGATCCGAATGTGTATACTACAAGTGGGGGAATCATTTGCGACGACATTGCGATGTAATCACGGCGTTTGGGATTGGCATTGGAAATATTCCCACCTCTATTCTTGGGGTTAAAATATGGCATTGTACAAAATTGCTACAGGAAAACGCTTTCTACATGTTATACATCCAGGTTTCTGTCGACCTTGTCCCACTCCTCATCCCCAACGGCTCCCTGGCGAACATTGGCATAGATGGCCTTGACTTCCGGGTATTCCTTGAGACCATTGAAGAGAAGGTCAAGGGAATCAGCCTGTGCGGGTGTGTCGATGCTGACTTTTGTGTCCTCGTTCGGTGCCCACACAATGTCAGAGTCTAAAACTTCCAGCTCGAACTTCTTGGACAGGGCTTCGGTAATGGCTGATAGAGTGGTCGGCTGAGTCCAGGCCAAGAAGTCCCCTTCTGGTAGTTCCTCGACGTCTTCCAATCCCTCATGCTCGATCGCCTCGTCGAGAACGTCTGAGAGTGTAGGCCCGCCTTCCTTGGCCTTGAAGACGGCTCGGCCGCGTCTTGTAAAGTAGAACGTGGTTGATCCGACGACTCCGCCGGCCTTCTTCACTACTAGGCGTAGGTCGTGAAGGGTGCGGGTTTTGTTGTCCGTTTCAGCATCAATGACCATTGCGATGTCAGGGGGCATAAGAGCCTCGAGAGACATAGACTCGAGTTGAGCGCCTGTAGCTGAACGACCTTGACCCCGGGCAATGGCAGCCTCAATCAAGTTTTTCGGAATACTTGCTGTAATTGAACATTAGGAATGCTTCTCAACTACAATTCGAATTTGTATCTACCTTTTGTAGCAGCAGTTATCGCAGTGGCCAGTTGGGGGTTAAACTTGATGTCATCACCATACACTATCGAGAATTAGAAGAGTGCTGTGAGGGCATGGAGTAGTGACTGCCTACTTCTAGAGTACATGGCAATCGTTTTAGTAAACCCAGCTCGCTCAGTCATCTTCTTCTTATCCGTTACGGCCTTAATGTGTTTCGTCTTGGACCACTTGTTGTGACCAGCCCATTGAGCTGGTGTAGTCGTAAAAGATCTTTGACATTGTCGGCAGATTATCGAGTTTGGCTGCTGAACGGAAGCGAGATGCCTAGGTGTGCTAAGCAGCGGACGTATACTCTGCCAGGAAGACATTATGCGTAAAGAGAAGGGGAAAGAGCTCAGACGTCAGAATTGTTTTACAGAGCTCTCAATGGGTAGATATTCAGTTATCATGACTCCTAATTCGGTGCCAAGTCCGAGTCTTCGATATTGAGCTCTTCCGGGATGCGCCGGGCAAACTCCGGAGGCAAGCTTGCAAATGCCCCACATTGACTGCTATGTATAGGTGGTACCTGCCATTCCCCTGGGAAGCAACCTAAGTGGCATGTGGCATGGGGAACCTCGAGGTTACCAGTCTTACCTCTTGAAACATCCCAAGAAACAACAGATTCCCGAATAACACTATATCAATACTTCTCTATCGAACTCGAACATTGTTGACGGCGTCGATTTCCGTGCGCCATGTCGTCAACTCAGGAGCCCGAAGCTCCAGCACCCACCAGCGAGGCGCAAGCTGCTCCCCCCGATTCCGCGACTGCGAACCCGGAGCTTGATCTCCCCAAGCTTCAATCCCTACCAGCCGAGCAACAAGATCTATTTCTGCTCACATTTGTGTCGAGCTTGACCAAGCATGTCCTGGGTTTGGAGGCGGACGACTGTACGGCGCAACAGTTCTATCTCAAGAAGGAGATCTTTCAAATCATCAACCTTTCGTCACCGCAGCCTTCTCGAGTGATACGGAATAACTTGGGCAAATGTTTGGCGCATATCTTTGGTCATGGAGACAGAAAGCTTTTGTTCGAAACGATCAATGACCTTATTGCAATTATATCGAGCGGAAAGTCAAAAACGGATGCTGAGATACGGACCAAGCATGCTGCTGTTGTCTGCTTAGGCGATGTGTTCGCTTCTGCTGGCGATAGTGCCATTGGCTTACACCCACTAGCTTGCACAACATTACTCAAGCTCCTCAAGGCCTCATCCAACAATGCTGGACTTCGTGCAGCATGCCTTACCGCACTTGGAAAGATCGTTGGTATGGTGGAGGGCAGCATGGATGAAGTCATTGCCCGCGATGTTTGGAAACAGGGGCGAAACTATGCTTCGTCAGACAAAGGGCACCTTGTCGTTGCTTCTGCCTGCCGCGCCCTCAAAGCGCTTGCCAAGCATACACCTTATTTCTTGAATTCGAGCGACTTCGACAAGCTCGAGACAGCGATATCCAAGGCATTCGACTCTCCTTCGGTTCAGGTTCGACAAGCTGCTGCCGAGTGCTTTGCTGAAGCTTTATTCCAAGGCCATTCAGAGGGCGGCCCCCCTGAGGTCCCTTCCCCCAAGAAGAAGACCAAAAAGGCGCTGAAGCGACAGTCTACCATTCCTAATATTGCCGACGATGAGCTTGATATTCCTTCGAGGTCCGCGAGTCCTGCTCCGTCAGGCAGACGAAGTCAAGTGCTGGCATTGTCTCTGGCAGACATCTTGAAGAACCTGGCTTCACAGTACGTTAAATCAAGCGCCTCCAACAGAACTCGAGCGGCCATTGGTGTATGCTATGGCAAACTTTTCCGGCGACTTGGTGAGAAGCTTGTCGAGACAAATTACCTTAAAATTGTGGAGAGCCTCGCAATAGACTTACTAGGGCATTCTACGATTGTCAATAATCGATATCGCCTCCTTATTTCTAGGAAGATTGTCGATGTTGTCATTCAAGATGTTATTGGGCGCAAAATACTAGGGGAGTCTGGCCAAATATCAGCCGCCAAATCCCTCATCAGCAACATTTTCAAGAACTACCCTCAAGCACTAGCTGAGAAGCCGGAGCCTTCTAAGCATACTCTGATCACAACGCTGAGTGCTGTGGCTTCACTCATCCAGTCGCTGGGCTCGGCAGCAAATACCTTTGCCGAGTCATGTAGAGATGGTCTTTTGCAAGTCTTGCAACATTCCAGCTATACTGTCCAGGTTTTTGCATCTCATTGCATGAAGACATTGGTTCTTGCTTGTCCGCAACAGCTTCTTCCCTGCCTGTCGGTCTGCATGAACAGCCTAAACCGGGAGCTCTCTCTCCTCGGATCTGGACGCAATTCTCCAAGAAGGTGCATTGGGTTCGCTCATGGACTTGCCGCTGCCTTGAGTGTAAGCCCTGCTCGACCTCTTCATGGATCAGTCGAAATCAACAGTCGTGTATTGACAATTGCAACCAACATGTTGAAATCGAGCAGTCAAGCGCAACTTCGCGTTGCAAGCACGCAAATTCAAGTCGCGTGGGTTCTCATTGGAGGCCTGATGTCCCTGGGGCCAAACTTCGTTAAGATACATTTGTCGCAACTCCTTTTACTGTGGAAGAATGCGCTTCCGAAACCACTTGCCAAGGACAATACATCAGCCCGAAGTTTTCTAGAGGTTTCTTTCTTGACTCATGTCAGAGAATGTGCGATGGGATCGATTCTGGCCTTCCTCGAGTTCAACAGCCGTCTCTTGACTACAGACGTGTCAAAGAGAATTGCCACAATGCTTCAGAACACGACGGCCTTTCTACGAACCTTGCCCTCCAAGAAGACTTCTGACGACGTCAGTCAGAGGTTGGCCCCTGCTTTGCAACTTCAAGATCTCGAGATGATGGTTCAGCGTAGAGTCTTGCAATGCTACGTCAAGCTTGTCAACCTAAGCCCAGCTGGCGGAAGTGAGGCTTTACTGCAATCGAACTTACTGACACTCGCGATCTCGCTCTTCGCTGATCCGGAGAACTATGCCCCAAACTCATTGAGTGCCTCGATCGCAAATGCAGCTGCTACGTTTGAGTCCGTCTGGGATGTAGGCGATAACTCTGGGTTTGGCATCACTGGTCTTGTTGCCGGATCTGGCGTCAGAAAACTCCCTGGGCAGCAGGACAACTCTGTCGAAAATAAGGACGACCTCGACAGTCCGGAAGATATGATAAACAACCTTCTCCGTTCGCCAATTTGTGGCAGCCTGGAGCATGACGCTTCTGTTTTGTACATCGGCGGCCTGGACCCCTCTTCAGTGACCCCCGATCCTCCCGCTACAGAGGTCATCAACGCGGCAATCCAGCTCTTTGCATTTGCTTTTCCCCTTACTCCAGGCAAAGTCCAGGAGAGTATTCTGGAACAGATTCGTACCTTCGCATCTGCCGGTACTCTTTTAAGAGACCCGGGTCGCAAAGCCGCCATCAACGTTAATCTTGCTGCAGCCATTTTGGCCACGATGAGGGTAGCTGTAAAGGAGACCAAATCGCCTGCTGGCGATGTTTCGAACCGTGCAGTAGAGGCTTTGTTACAAGACATTGTTCGCGACTTTGTTCTCGACCCAGACGAGCATGTCAGAAGCCTCGGATATGCTGCTACAGCACGCCTCTGTAACGTCTATGGCAACGGCTTCACGAATAATGAGATCAAGTACCTGGTCGATACTATTGTTGGCAATCGCGAACCCAGTGCGAGAGCGGGCTGCGCAATGGCTCTCGGCTCAATCCAAACACAGGTTGGAGGTATGGCTGCTGGATACCACCTCAAGACCATTCTCGGCATTTTAATGTCCCTCTGCAATGATCCTCATCCGGTAGTCCATTTCTGGGCGATCGAGGCTCTGTCGCTAGCCTCGGACGCCTCAGGGCTTAGTTTTGCTGGCTATGTACCCAGTACCTTGGGGATGCTCGTTCAGCTTTACGTTTCCGAGACTCATCATGCTGAGACTTCATCCGCGATTACCATGAATCTCGAGTTGGAGCTCTCTACGACCTCCGCTATCGCTCGTTGTGTTGATTCACTCATCAACGTCTTGGGTCCTGATCTGCAGGATGCCACGAAGTCAAGAGAGCTCATTTTCACACTTGTTAATCGATTCCGTGAGGAGGACGATTTTCTGGTACAAAGAGCGGCGCTGGGCTGCATGGAGCATTTGTCTCTCTACGCCCCTGGGCATATGCACTTCGCCGACTATGTCAAACTTCTCCAGAAATACCTTATGTCTGAATCTACTACCTTGCGAGATGTATCTGTTGATGGAATTCACAACATGATGAAACGAAATCCTCAGGATGTCCTTCGAGAAGCAGAAAAAGGATTCGAAGAACAGCTTTGGCTTGTTCTCGACACCGTTCCGTCCCATGACGGTATTCGCAATATCATCCGCAACTGGATGCATCACACATGCCTCACGGAGACTAATGATTGGCTTCAGCGGTTCCAGGCGGTACTGAAAATGACAAGAGCACGACCTAAAACAGAAGACGCCCAATCTGGACCCAAAGGTAGTGGAATGCCCGACTTGCAAGACGAGGAAGTGGCTGGTTTCGCTGCCGCGGGCGGTGCTGCTAAGGACGAGAAGGAGACCAAGGCCACCTCTGAGGTCGAACCTCTACGATGGCAGGTTACTACCTTTGCCATGAGCTGCATAGATGAGATGTTCTTGATTATTGCTAAGGATGTAACTGCCAACGGGGAGTCAAAGGCGCAGAGCGACCTACAAAGCAAGGTTGCGGATGTTGTTCGTATGGCATTCTCTGCATCAACCTCAAGTGTCTTGGAGTTACGAATCTGGGGCTTGAAGATTATTGGGGATGTGCTCAAGATGTTTGGCAAGACCCCCGACCCAGACTTTGAGGAGGCAATGTTGCTTGAGCAATACCAGGCCCAAATCAGCTCAGCGCTTACTCCAGCTTTTGCCGCCGATTCATCACCTGAGCTTGCATCAGAAGCTGTCAACGTCTGCGCTAGCTTCATCTCCATCGGCATTGTGACCGATGTGGACCGCATGGGCAGGATTCTCAAGACCCTCGTCAGCGCCCTGGAGAACTTTTCCAAGGATAGCGAGAATGCCGCCATTGGCGACCTGAAGAGCCTGAGCTCCAATGCACAGGTTATGGTCAAGATATCGGTATTTTCCGCTTGGGCCGAGCTGCAGGTTGCCAGCTCAGAGCAGCACTACCTGCTGGATGTACTCAGGCCTCACATCGGTACTTTGACCCCCTTGTGGTTAGAGTCCCTGCGTGAGTTTGCTCGTCTCAGGTTCGAACCCGACATTTCCATGACTTTAGGGCCCCCTTCGCTATCTGGAAGCCTCGACACCATCTATGCAGCTTTAAATCGCGAGACACTGCTGCGCTTCTACCAGGATGCCTGGTTGAAACTTGTAGATGCCATTGCTAGCCTGATTGAACAGGATAGCGAGTTTGTGTTTGACGCTTTGGATGGCAAGGAATCAGATGGCCCCTCGACAAGTGGCAGAGGCAAGAGTTCAGACATCAATTACCGAGATGAGCCTGTGGCATTCTTCTTCGTCCTGTTCGGTCTTGCTTTCGAAGCCCTCGCGACTCGTTCAGGGCAAAGCGACTCTCTGGCGACACACGAACAGACGCTGGCCATTTTGCAAGCGCTCAAGAAGATCCTACACCCTAGTGTATCTGGTCATGCTATCTATAGGCCGGATGTGTTTTCCGAGACAATGGACTTGCTCGACCGCCTAGTTCTCACGGAGAGCCTGGACGTACAAGGCGTGATCGTGGAAATCGCCAGCGTTCTCTGCATCGCACACCCCTCTGCAAGACGGCATGCAACCGAAGAGGGTGACTTGTCTGACGATATCGACCAGCTTTTTGAGCTTACACGAATCATCATTCTGGTGCTTACAGGGCTTCTCCCAAGCCTCTCAGAAGGGAACCAACCAGCCAGACACCAGATGAACGAGGAAGCTATCCTGCTGATACGATCGTCTTTGACTGCGCTTGTGGATGCTGCAGAGGTCTTTCCAGCTATCATCAAGACAGACCTTCACGCATGCATCATACACATCTTTGCCACAACCTTGTCGACGCCCGATTGCCAGGAGCTGATAGTTCCGCAGTCACTGCCCACACTAAAGCGTTTTGTTGGCAGCATGTCTAAATCGAGGAGGAGCCGTAACAACGGTGAGCCATCCTCCACTGACATCCAGATGCAGGGGTGCCTGCGCCGATTCCTATCGATCTACCTCAATGCACAGAAGCGAGAGTTTCCTCAATCCCTTGCGTGTGTCAAAAACTGCCTGTTGGCCACCACCATCCTCTTCACGGGGGGGCAAAATCATCTACCGGCCTCTGAGGCTCTTGTGGCACGTTATCTGGACGAGTTGTTAGACTGCCTCACTGACCGAATGGTAAGTTATTCCGCCTGGTATAACCTCAATATCTAGGAACACAATACTAACTATGCTTAACACTAGACTGCCAAGATTGCAGCAAACTGCATCAGGTCCCTGCTGCTCCAGCCGACTTCAACAAGTGCTGACCTCAGCATTGCTCGCTACCTGTTCCCACGGCTGATAGCGTTTGTGACTGATACAGACCCTGAAGATCCCGAAAACGCTAGGGCCTTGGTTGCGCACACGCTATGCCAATACGTGGGTACAGTCGACAAGGGCCGACGTCTGGCGGCTATTACAGTGGTGGTACCAACATTGATGGCTCGAGCCACAGCTGAGGGAGAGGAGGTGTACCAGGAGACTAGTGCACGACTATTAGAGCTTGCGGCGATAGACCAGGAGACGTTTAGAACGGTAGTCGGCGGCATGAATGACGGACAGAAGGGGTTCCTTGAGGAGGTAATCCGCTTTGGTCGGCAGAACGCAGGTCAAATGAACAAGGCATCCACAGGGGCGTCTGGGCAACCGACTATTGCGTTGAAGATGGATTTTGGTGGTTGAAGCAACGGGATATTTACTGGTTGAGCCTATCAGGGGGACACTTGAGGTCGACACGCTGTGAGCGAAGAGCAATTCCACAAGCCTTATGCGACATGTCTTCTTGGCAAGCCTAATTTGTGCTCATCCTGCAGTTGGACATGCATACGCATTACAAACAATGACGAAGACTACACCGCGAGTATCTGCTTTAGGCTTATTTCGGTAGCGCAGACACTGACTGTCGCTGTCAGGGGCGTGTGACGAAGAATCACCACTTGACAAGTTGACAGGGGGTGACAGCGGGTGATGTACTGTAGTACAGCCGTTGGCTTGCAGCCATGCAAGCCATGGTACGATACAGAAGATTCGATTCGACACGATCCAGGTCGCCTAACGGCCGGTGTCTCCACGATGGACGGACTGTGGAGTATCTGTCAGGTTACACAAAGGATCGCCGCAGCCTATACTTTACTCCTGTTGGACCAACATGCATAGCATAGCATTGGCGCCAATGGGGCGCTGGCGGACATATGCCCGGGACTACGCGGTAATATGCCCGACTGTCGATGTTGAGTGCATAGTGTATGCACGCTGAGGAGCTACGAATCGACGATTCTAGAGTTGTGTACATAGAATATGGGGACAGGAAGAGGGATGGCAAGAAAGACAGGCGTTGGTTATGGATTTTGTTCATAGATGGAGAGGAATAGATATGACTTATAGCAGTATGATGTATGGTTACACGAAGTTCAAGGCAAACAAATAAGCCTCTGCCGTTGTTTTCTCACCAGTTTGTGATCACTCATTATCTTGATCATCTGCTATGTAATGCCTCCTCGCGTTTTCGAAACCAGACAACCAGCCACAGGACCCCCTGCTAGCGGCGATCAAGTGCCTGGTAGTTAGTTGGCCGCTCGCCGCTATAGCCCTACGGGATACTTGATACATTAGCACGCACGCCTCGCCCGCGGGGCCATAAGGCCCGGCGGAGGATGCCGCGAGTATTGACTAAAATATCAGTATATGGGGTAGGAGATAACGAGCAGGCATAAATATGCTTGCATAGTTCCTTGTATAGTCCCTTGCTAAGATTGCTTGAACGAGCAAAAGAGGAAACCCCATCGTGGAGTACTCCACAGCACAAGCATCGCATGTAACCAAAGGGTCCAGAAGGACACAATGGACAAGGAGGAAGCCACCTTGTTTCTTCTTTTAGAAATCCCAAAAGGGAGGAGAACAAGAACCGATGTCAAAAGCTGTTGGTGGGTGTTTGGTTTGTTGGTCGTTGTGGTTGTGGTTGTGGTTGTTGTGGGTGCGTAAAAAAACCCCTGTTGGTTCGGTTGCATATTGTCAATACAGTATCAGGGATGTATCCTCTTCAATGTCTAGTCTATCAGCCAGTTTCTTGGGGATACACAACGCACGCAAGGATGAGGGTTTTTGAATCTGTCGGGTCGGTGTCACATACAACTTGGGCATGAGTTATGGACGAGAGAGAAAAATGAGGGAAAGAAAGCCTATAATAAACATTTTGTTCTTACTATCTACTTTGGGTTCCCAGATCTGAAAGTCAGACTGGTTTGTAAGACCAGGTAACTGGCATGCTTGTCTATGCGCCCTCCTTGCTTGAGGGTCTATCAAAAGCAACGACAGCGATGATTATACTTTTTTGCTATACCATACGGACCTCCATTGCGTCTGCAGCCAATTCCTCAACAAATTGGTGCGGCCTTTCCATCTTCAAATTGCGTACCATGAGACCCAAGCTGCCAAATCACTTTGCTCCGTGATGGAATATTCCATTCAACATCAAGACTTTTCGCGGCTGTGAGATGTTCCGTCAACAATGACCGGCCCTTCATCTTTGTTTCTACTCTTCTCGTCTGTCGATTTTTCTTTTGGCGATGGTTTCTTGTCTGATTGTGACTGTGATTGCGTCGTCTTCTTGCTAGACGACGACGATTTCTTTTCCGAGGGTTTCTTCTTGCTAGAATTGTTCTTTGGCCGCTGGGACCTCTCGTTCTTACGACGATCGTCATCCCTACTGCGAGAAGGCCCGGTTGGTATATGGGTCTCGCCTGACTTAGACTCGGCCCAACTAGAAGAAGCTTCATGCGAAACGCTTGGCTCTTCCTCCGCCGCCACGCCCTCCACCGTGTGCCGCGCGATTACTCTCCGGCCTTGGAACCGTGATCTGTTGAGTTGTTCCATCGCCGTATTCGCTGCCGAAGTGCTGTCGAAAATGACCAAGACGTAGCCTCTGAGGTACCTGCTGTTGTTGTTCTTGGGGATCTCCATAGATTGGATCTTGCCTTTATCCACTTTACGACGAATCCAAGACTTGACCTCATCGGCACGCGCCTGTTGCGGGAATGGCGACACATGTAGTTTGCGTGGCTCCGTCACGACGTATTCCGACCTATCGGACAGCTCGCCCCCAGGAAACCCGCAGTCGGGGTAATAATCTGAATGCTCGCCATGAGCACGGTAAGGCAGGGCAAACTGGGTCCCTTCACATTGGTATTGGGGAGGATACACAACTGCATCAGGCTTCACAGGAGGGACTCGAGTGTTAGGCTCGTCGTAGGTGTAGTACCCTCTCGAACCTACGGCAGTATATGCTGCTGGCACAGTTGTTGTTACCGTCATAGATGGCTGCTGAGACTGAGTATAGCCTTGGGACGGAATAGTCTGACTAGTGAATCTCGGGCCGCTAGCTTGAGGGTAATTAGCCATGTAGTACTAGAACCCGGGAATTATCATTAGATCGACGCTATAGACTTGAGGGTTCGGAAAGATCCTCTTACCTGCCCAGATGCTGCAGAGTATTGCGGTGGTGAGGCCACTGATGCCGGCAATGCGTATTGGCTTGGAGGGGTAGGGAGGTACTGTGGTGTTTGTGAAGAAATTGATTGTGGCTTGTTCATGAGCTCTTTGATTTTGATAGATTCTTTACGGTTCTTGTCAGAAGCAATGATTGAACGGCCGTTGAAGACGCCACCGTTGAGGAGACCTGATGTACTGTCAGCGTCCCGAAGCTCCTAACCAAGTCAAAAGATGCCTACCCCAAGCCTTCTCAAAGTTCCCTTTGCCCCTGACTCGAACCCATCCTGAGGTGCTGCCCTGAAAGACTTCGATATGGTCCACAACGCATGCGGTACGTGTCCAATCTTTCAATTGTTGCCAGGACGTTCCAAACGGTAACTAGAGTAGGAGTCAGCTACTCTGATCCGTGTCGTAGTATGTGGCGACTTAGGAAAGAAGAACAAACATTGCAAATAGTGATGTAGTAGATACCAGTCTTATCACCTGGACCAACGTCCGCTTGGACAGTGTTTTCCCTAGACATGGGGTGATAGAGAGTTGTACGAAGCTGAGGCGTCTGTATCCGCGAGCGGGTTCTTGTGTGATGTTACAAAGGCTGGAAAGGATCAAGAGGCGTGTGGCAATGTGGATGATGTAAGAAATGAGCTGTGATGTGCAAAACAGAGGTAAAGACTTTGAACTTATATTCAACTGTCCGTACCTCGTTGTTGTGATTCGTAGCTCGCTGCGGCTCTGAATAAAGCCCCGATCATGTAGGGACTGGGCGCCATAGCAAACATTCACGTTGGCTTTATATAAACCTGGCTTCTTATGGCAGCTGACAAGCGAGCGAAAAGGAAGAAGCAAAAGAGACAACAACCGACCTGTCTCCTAAACATTGCTTTTAGATCGTTCTTTACCAGCTCGGGACACACGTGCATTTGATCCCAGCCTTCAGGTCATTGTTTTGGGCCCCCGGGGTCCAAGGAGAATGCATCCTGAGAGAGCGGGCGTTCTGCACAAGCAAGTATCGTCTCAGGAATTTATGAAAGACCGGGAAGCGCTGAGACTAACATACCCGGATCTGGAAAGCTCGCCGCCTCCTGGATGATAGACGGTGCAGTGTAACCCGAGATCCTTGCTGGCGTTTCGACATGCACTCTTCTTCCTCGTTACCGGGATGTGGGAGATTAACTAGTCGAGATTCGTCGATAAACTGTCGAGCCTAGTCTAGTCGAGATGGGGAGATTCAATGGGGTTCTGGTTGGACGCCTAGGCGCTACATAAGGAATTTCCACGAGAAAGGTGCAGTCTGCAACTCTGCGTGAACGTTGATCATCAACTGGACTCCATGCCCAGCAAGCAGGTCGGTCCAAGCCACAACCCCTAATGTCCAAGCATGTCTCTCTCCCTGGCCAATGCAGAGTGCCAGGTTTAGTCCCGCCTTGCATAGTGACATATCATATTGCGATCAGTGCTCCACCTCTTGACGAAATCTTGCTCTGATGTTGGCCTTGACAGATGCCATTGTTGAAAAAAGAACACGAAGATCGAATAGACAGCATAAAACATCAAAGCGTTCGACGGTCTCTAGTGAAGAGAGCGGGACCTTGACTCAGAGGTGTCTCCCTGTCACGGCCCAATCTTTCGGCCTATTTTTACGTCGTTGGTGTGGCGCCAACACTACATGGTTTCATTGCTTATTGGAGGCACAAAGTGCAGTGCAGACAGTCGTTCCTGTGAGAGAAGAGGAAACTATATGCCTTTTATGTCAGGCTCGTTATGCTGTCATGCCTCTACGCCAGCAGGGGCGCCACTGTGTAACATTGGCCCTGGCCGCCAAAACGCCTTGGCTTGAAAGGTTTCGTCTCGAGTAGAGCCCCAACTTCGTCATTGTATGTATAATGATCTTTCTACACCAAGATGCAGGCTTTTTCAGGGTTGGTGGTTTCGTCTGGGTCAGATCGAGGCGACTCCGGGCGTCTGATCTTCACACATATTTGAAAGAGAAGGTGTCATCCAACGTGGATGTGTCATCCGGCATCAGAGCAGATACATCGCAAGTATCTCCGGTATCCTGCACTGATCCCAAGGTTCTGTCGCCAACAACTCCCTCACGCCATGGAGTTGGGCACTGTGCCGCATCTGTGCACGATATCAAAACACAGCTTTGTGCGTCAGAGAGCAGCAAAACCGGGGATTCGGGTTCGCCATTGATCCAAGCGGCTCGGGTCTTGCCCACGATTTTACCGTTTGACAGATGAGCCTCGAAGGAGATGGGCTTCGGTCCCTCAGACAGTGGATCCCAGACAAAAGAAATGCCACGATATTTGTCGTCCTGGCACGTCATCAAGAGAAGCTCACGGGTAGTCGGATGCCATTGAAAGTCTACGACCGAATGAAACATAAGTACTGCTCGAAGTTCAGCCGCGGTGACATCCCAGATCCACAGAGCAGACGGATTATCGTCGAGTCTAGTGACTAACAGAGTCGAAGATGCATCGAATGCCAGCGAGGAGCATCCTGTCTTGACATCGGTAGGGGGCTTGCCATCAACCAATCGACTTGGAGGGGAAACCATCTGGTTTGCGCGAAGAAACGTGTAAGAGGCGCCTCCATATGATGAATCGTTAAGCTGTTCCTGCCAGACCTGATACATTATAAGAATAGAAGAAACTCGCGGACGCAGATGATCTTACCTGAAGTGTATCCTTGGGGATAATTGTGGTGGGATGGGTAAGTTTCAGGCCATCTCTCCATGCTTGCGTATTGAGGACACACATTGTCCTACTGCCGTCACCTACTGCACAGAATGACGCGTCAGGACTGAGACTGCAGTGCTTGATGCCAGTCTCTAGGTCGGCATCCTGGCCTCCAGCGATGCTGGACGCCTCAATGGAACGGAAAAATTGACCATCAGGTGTATACAGCAGAAGTTTATGGCCATGTGCAGGGGAATCCCACAGCAAGAGCCATTTCCCGTCAGGGGTCCATGTTAAGCCATAGGCGTCGATGGTTTCTGGAAACCAGGATCGTAGCACCTGTCTCGTTTTTGAGTGGTGAATACTGACAGCATCTCGACCGCTTGTCCGCGTCAAGATGGCAAGGTGTGACGTATGGGGTCGTATAGAGTAGCCCCTGGAGGCAGACGAAGGGAGGTAGAACTTGGGGTTGCTGATCTCAATAGCTTTAGAAGTAGACAGGTCAAAAATTGAGAACTTGAGACCAAAGGCAGTACAGGCGAAGACCTCATCATCATAGGCCCCGAACTGCACGAGAGCCTGCTTCCCACCACCAGCTACGGGGTTCCGAATCGTGGCACGAAATGACGAGTCAACTATCGAAAAAACGTGAATCTGGTCGGCACTTGCAACGAGGATTCGAGAAGATGAGGGTGCCCATACCAACGTGGACACAGGGGTTGTGAGATCCGGTGGCAACTTTACCACATGGGCGATCGAGAGTGAGTTGGTTGATCGGACTGAGATACTTTGTGAAGACAGTGTAGCAATAAACCTGCCATCGGGGCTGGCGGCGCAGTGAGGCGAGGCTGTGAGGATAGACAAAGGCTGATTAGCGCTCACTGTCTTGTGTGTGATTTTTATGAATGGAGAGGGAAGAGTTATGCGGTTTTGGAATTCAATACCTTTGAAGACACGTGAGGCATGCATCGCGACTGCCCCTTTGTCGCTTGAGTTGCGATGAAAGGTAAGAACAAAGAATGAATTATTGCAAGTGGGGGCGGGGTTGTAATTGCCAGAAACGAGATCAGGTGATAAAGTAAGCAAAATGAGAGTGATCACTCAATATCTTCCTCTCTAGTCTACTTTCTTCTGGTGTTTTGTCGTCACAAAGGTCTGTGTTTAACTTGGAGGTTTGGTTGTTTAATTTGACAGCTCAGTGAAGGAACCTAATGGTGGGGGATTTTGATGTGTTTACATACTGCCCTTTGGGGCTTAGCGCCACCCATGTAAACGGTTCCTGAAAGCATACAAATGAGCGAACAGGCAAACTCGACCAGGGCGCCAAACATGGCTTAGTTTAATAAAGTTTCCAACTATAATTAACAGATCTAGTTTGCTATATATCTTTCTCCGGGCCATATCTCTATCGAAGTATTATGTTACGTGCCAGTCTCAACTTTCAGTGCTGGGTTAAAAGGCTTCCATGCACAATGGAAAGATCCACCGTCGTCGAGCATTGAATACTGAGTAACGCTTGACACCGGTCTCTAGAATTACTGCCTTCCAAATATTGTAGTATTCACAAGAACGAGCAGACTGGGGTTGTAAGTCAAGTGGTACGCCCAGAACATAGATTGATGTCACTGGCAGTCACTAAGCACAGACGAAGTCGAGGTGAATGATCGCTGAGACTCTACTTCAATTACAGTCAAGATTGATACATGGATTGTGTTGTGTTGAGAGACAAACTGTCTCAAATAAGATGTTCAGTCGGGTTCACATACCTAGAGCGTCCAAATTACAAAAGCATAGCGCTGACAATTTGGTAATTTAAGAAACAACTATTGGAGCACGCCATGAGAATCCTTGAGAGCTAATATAAATGGATATCGATGCTAAAGAGCCCTTCCTTAGTAATAGCAGTGTGTGAGTGACTTCTGTTGTCATCACTATGGTCATTTTGAATAGTTGCTATGTATCACCCAGTAGTACACCAAATGCTGACGTGAGTAGAAAGCAATACCAAAGCCTGTGTAAGCTCTCTCCTCTTTTATCTCGAGCCCCTGCTTGTGGGAATATCTTCTCAAGGCTCTCGTGTTAGTTCTTCTGCTCTCGCGTATGCCCTCTTAGTGCTCGTATGTTTTGTGATCTTCCGATAAATGCATGTTTCTAGCTTGATTAATTTACATTAAATCTAAGCATTATGTGTCCGGGTAATTGACTTTTCGATAATTGAATCGTTTGTCCTGTATATTTTTGTCATAGTCACGTCGAATGCTGTGCAATCGCTGCTCGCTACCATAACGCAACCTGATGACGAGGTCCAAGAAACGCGGTAGGGCCTGATCCAGCTTGATTCACAAGTTGAATTTGTCGACAGACCTTTGAGACTCTGCGTTGCCCAGAGTTGAGTGTGTATTTCACAAGCAACCCCTGAGCCAGGTAACACTTCGATCTGTGGACATGAGAAATCTCCAGGGCTTACGAAAGACGTATTCTATGGGACTACATAGTTGTATTCTTGGTTTTGAGAATCGGTATTGTTAAAGAATAAGGGAAATAATGCTGTTTGGACGACAGCGTGAAATTTAGCTACTCTGGTATAGGGGCTAGAAACAGAACTACGCCACAAGGTGATAGAGACTGGAGGCTTTTTAAGCGCCTATAGATTATAGACCTATTAAATGTGGTCTCGAGCTCCAACCTGATTATGAGATGCTTATGTCGGTCAACATAGCCCTTGATCGCTCCCACGCACTGGCAGGCAGCGGTCGGCATGCTGAAGGCAGGCGGCAGCACGAGATCCAGCTGCTAACGCCAGCCTACCTATGTACAATTCAATAAAATATAACCAGTCAACCCACTGGGTGGTCTAACGGTGTGTGTCAATGAACTCGGGTCATCCTCCAGATTTCTCGTCTTCTGTATCATGTCTTGGGCCGCGCATATCAAATGCGCCTTTTTGCATCCTAGTTATATTAAACTAATACTCTTTATTGATGCCTTTTTTGGCTTGTTTTTTGTCGTCTTTTTCTTCTTTCGGCGAGAAAAGTGTTTCTTTTTGCGACCTATTCATATTTGCTACTCGCAGTGGTTGTTCCTTCATGTCATGTGTAGAAGCAATATGCGAAGACATCGACTGAGGTTGGAGAACAAAGGAGCATGATATTCCCTACAAGTATCGTTTTAGATACCCATCATGCTAGACTGGACTCGATTGCTTAGTAGAGGGAGCGAATGATATAGTATGCGGCGATTGTTTCTTTCTTCTTACGCACTACTCATTAGCCAATGCGTGAATGTCCTAGTCGAATAGATCACAACATCTCGTTTATGTTTGTTAGTAGTCAGAGCATTTATTTCAATTACAAGGTGTTCCCTGCTCCATGACTTGTGGTTCTCCGTGTTGTCCAAGAAGGGTATGATCTGATACTTCTGAGCATCTCGGTTATTCAACTGGTTGACTTAATCGCCAAAACAGAGACCCAATATAATAGGCGACGACATCTACACGCGCGAATAAGCTCCCAGGCTTTACAAAGTGTCAGAGAAGACCATATGTTTATTCTTCCCTCACCAATCCATAATACCATCAGCCAATACTCTATCGAACGATAATTGAATCTGACCATAAAAGCTACCCTGTACCACGCGCCTTTTCAACAGCTTGGACTGAGTTGTGACCGAGTTTTTAAAAGCCCATATGATCTTATCATTCCATATCCCACTTTCGACCTAACGTTGCAGTCTGTGCAACTCCGCGGCTTAACTAGAGGCGAGGTTATTTCCATTACTCAGCGCGGGGGATGGATTTGTGGCGAGTGGGCGGACGATAAGATTGGGTTGGTTAGGTACCTTACTAAATTCGCCAACCTGACCAAAAGGGCGCCTCATGGTTGCGTAGGGTCAAGCTCGTGATAGGTTTAGAACGAAATTCTGGTGTGCGGAGAACGGCGAGACTGCGAACCAGCTTATTTATTAGATGGCCTCAATTTCTCTTCTCTTTCCCTTCTTGTCGCGAGGTGGTTGAGACTATTTGGAATCATGGCTTGGTAGCAAGCAATCGTTTGAACCCCTCTTAATACCTACATTTCCATCCCTTCCCTTAATTCATCTCGTCATAAGGTACTGTCAGTCTGCTATCATGTCGTCGCTTCGCATCATAAGCTCGAGAGCTTCGGCCACAGCTTCAGCCTCAGGCTACATGCGACGGGCCGTTGGAATCCCTGCTTGTATGCGCCCGCTTCCTCGTACCTCAAGAACCGTTGCCACTGCTGCAGCAACACCTAGAGAACAACCCCGCGAACCATCATCTTCAACACCAGAAATCGATCTCCTACAACCTCGTCGCCGGCGCATCCGAGATCCGAAGCCTTTCTCCGACTTCCTGACCGATACCTTCCACCGACAACATGATTACCTCCGCATATCCGTCTCAGAGCGCTGCAACCTGCGATGCGTCTATTGCATGCCAGAAGAAGGTGTGCCGCTGTCGCCAAACCGAGAACTCTTGACAACGCCCGAAATCGTCCTCTTGTCCTCCGTATTTGTCTCTCAAGGCGTTTCAAAAATCAGATTGACTGGAGGAGAACCGACTGTCCGACGAGATATCCTTCCTTTGATGCACCAGATCGGAGAGTTACGACGGCATGGCCTCAAGGAGATTTGCATCACGACCAACGGCATTTCGTTGCATAGAAAGCTCGACAGCATGATCGAGAGTGGATTGACGGGCGTCAACCTGAGTCTCGACACCTTAGACCCATGGCAGTTCCAGATCATGACACGGAGAAAAGGCTACGACGCAGTACAAAAGAGCATTGAACGAATTCTCGAGCTCAACAGGCTCGGCGCTGGCATCAAGCTCAAGATCAATTGCGTAGTCATGAGGGGCGTCAATGACAGAGAGGTCCTCCCCTTTGTAGACATGACGCAAGAAAAGGACATTGAGGTCCGATTCATCGAGTACATGCCCTTCGATGGCAACAAATGGAGCAAAAACAAGATGTTTAGTTATCAGGAGATGCTGGACTTGATCAGGACAAAGTACCCTACCCTGCAGAAGGTGCAAGATCACAAGAACGACACAAGCAAGACATGGCACATCCCCGGCTTTGCTGGAAGGATAGGGTTCATCACGAGCATGACGCACAACTTCTGCGGAACTTGCAATCGTCTCCGAATCACGGGCGACGGCAACCTCAAGGTGTGTCTCTTTGGCAACGCTGAGGTGTCTCTGCGAGACATCCTCCGCAAGTCCAACAGTGGCGAGCCTATCGACGAGCAGGCCTTTGAGGCAATGAAGCAGATTGAGATGGACCGACGACGGGATCTTCTAACATCGGATCAAACCCCTCTTGGTCTGGCACCCAACGAGATGGAGTTGCTGGAAGTCATTGGTGCTGCCGTCAAGAGGAAGAAGGCGAAGCACGCAGGAATCGGCGAGTTGGAGCACATGAAGAACCGACCCATGATCTTGATAGGTGGGTAATGGCACTCCTTTATCCCATCTTTCTCGGGTTTGAATTCGATTTCTCTGCAACTGGTACATACGTATTGAGTGTATAACTGGGGATTATTTGATTGAAGATTGTTCGCGGGGCAACTATCTTGGCTATGGGGCGTTGAGGGGGTTGGAGGTTGGTTACTTATTTTATGAGGCTTGGATACCCTTCCATATTGAGTCGAATGTACATACTGAATTGAGATTGTTGTAGATGCCACAAGCCCGTCTTCAACTCGCAACATGCCCCCGAGAATACAATCTCTCCTACGTGACGGCCCCCTTTTCACCCCTAGCCGATCTCTGTTCTCGCAGCAGCAGCAACACAGACTCTTCTCTCAGACCCGCCATGTCAGAGGTGAAGAGAGCAGCAGCAAGGCCAAGCTGACCCACGTCTCTTCGTCTGGAGCGGCACGAATGGTGTCGATATCAGACAAGACGGTGACATCACGCATCGCCAAAGCTGCATGTACCGTCCGATTCTCAAACGGCACGGCAATCGGCCTCATCAGGGACAACCAGATGAAGAAAGGAGATGTGCTGGGTGTAGCGCGGATCGCTGGCATCATGGCAGCGAAGCGCACGCCCGACCTGATCCCCCTCTGCCATCCGATCGCGCTCTCAAAGGCGACAGTTGATCTCGACGTCAGGGGTGACGACATAGTCGAGATCGCTGCTACGGTCACGTGCGATGGGAAGACGGGGGTGGAGATGGAGGCGTTGACGGCGGCGTCTACAGCGGCACTGACCGTTTACGATATGTGTAAGGCTGTCGATAAGGGCATGGTCATTGAGGGGCTGAGAGTTGTGCTCAAAGATGGGGGGAAGAGTGGGAGATGGGAGATGGGAGATGGAGTGAATGAATGAATAAGTGAGGGGATATCAACATGAACAACAGCAACCAGCCACACATTATCAACAAATGCAGCTATCATGTTACGGTGTGTAAGACTTCGAGTTTCCCTTGCAGGACAGTCCCGTCCAATCTAATCAGAATGTGATAACTGCAATGTATAGTCATCTGTGCATCTCCGAGCAATCCTCACAGGACCCACGAAACTATCATCTCGAAACACAGGGTCTGCGACATGGCTCCTCTCTAGTCAAAGCTCAAGAAACCTAGGGGCTGGGATATATCATAGCGACTCGAGGTGGTTTAGCTGGTCTACTAGGTAGTAGGCTAGAATACACCTACATATGCATACAGCTGGGGCAATAGTCTTGTTTTCTCACGAGACGAGACTTGAGATGATTGTTCCCCGTTAGAGGTGGAGACGCCAGGTTATGTTAGATCCTATCAATCTATCCATAACGCAGGGCACTCGTTTAATCACCTCTCATCTGCAAGTGATTTGCACAGCTAGTCGAGACCTAGATGCCCAGCAGCGGAAATCGCGAGATTAATTAAACGAGAGCCGCGCAAGCCACTCGCGACACAAAGGGAAGCGAAGAAAAAGCAAGCATAGCCACAGTCGAGACATCTCAGCTCGACTGAACTCAGGGTCCTCATGTAACCGTGCCGGGTTGAGGTCGGTTACAACTCGTGGCTTACGGAGCCGCCCGATCAACCTCAAACAAGAACACCCCCGCAACACTCTGACGGCCAGGTAGCCCTGATGGTTTCCGATCCCAGGCGGGGTGAGGATGCGAATGTGACAGGGCTCGGAAGCATTGCAGAGAGGGAAGTATTCTGCGTGAGGTGTAGCACATGATCCTTGTGAGGCGCTGGTGATGAGCATTAACTTGAGGGGAAGAAAAGGCGGTGGAGGATATGTGCATGACAATCTATGCCTCTTTTCTTTTGTGCATTCGTTGAACCCCCTTGGTCAATCAACGGGTGAGCAGTGATTGGATAAGACGTTGCAACCAACTCGCTCATCTCAGATTTCCATGCCTCAGGCACATCATGAGCTTGGCCGTCTTGGCCGTCCAGACTTTTACTAAGTCCATCTGTCACACTGCAAAGAGGGTGTAAGACACAACCAATCAAAGCTCAATGATAAGAATGCCGAGGAGCCGCAACTGCACAAGGGGCTGTTGAACGTCGACTTCCGATATAGGCAAAGTACAGCCTCCACTTGGTGTCTTGGCATCTCGGCCTCTAACAGATTCGAAAACGGACATAAACATGGGGCGTAAACTAGAAATTCGCTGGCGAGAATGGGCTTAGCTGGTGCAAGCGCTTGTTGATTGCGGCCCTGGTGCCTGTCATGTCGATAATTCGAGACTGTAAGATAGAACTGGGGTTCCCGGAGCTTTCGTGCTGGCAAACTTGGCCAAAGCTGGACCAAAGCTAAAGTTGTTATTATGTAAAGCCCAGATGACTGAGACCCAGTTGTTCTGGACCTGATCACGGTCCAGGTCGCGTGCCAACCAGTTACTGCAACCGTGTAAGAAACCGTGTAAGCTAACAGGTTCGAGAGACAGTAATAAAGGGTCTTTATGATGGGGCAGATAATACGACGCACTATTGTCATTGTCTGTGCTCCTGGGTCAAGTGCAGAGTATCAGGTCGACCGAAACGCCAGCCTCATTCAACCCACTAATAGAGCATACGCAACGCAGCATTCATATGAACGCCAGGCGGCACTTGATAGTTTGCGTTTTAAGGGTCTTCGATGATCAGCGGTGAGATAGTCTTGGTTGACTGGTATGTGACTGTAATATGGACCCCTTCTCAATCAATGCACTTGGTTGGGGCTTGCTTCTCGCCTGAAGGCTCACTTGCATCCCTTTTTTCTGTGTCTGATGCAAGGCATTCAGCGTTGTCTTAGCCTTTGCTGTTAGCCATTTTCCAAGTTAAGAAGATTACAGATGCACCCACCTCCGCACTCGGCTTGTGCGTACATCATTTTCTCGTCTCTCAGATTGGCGTCTCGCTTCTCATCTCAGGGATTCTCATCATCTGTACGCAACGGGATGCTAGTAAGTACAGACCTTCTGTGGCTACGTACGTGCGTAATTCCCCTCGCCTTGGGTATAATCTTATCTTAGTCGCGTCTTGTAGTTCATGGCTTGGACCACTTGGCCTGGACCCTGAATTTCATGACAAGATGCACTTCACAAACATCAGCCCTGATTGGACAATGTAACGACAGACCATCTTGTTGTCTCGAGCCCGCCGATCATAGCCGAGCGCTTCTGTTCTTTCATCGGGACCATCTTACGGAGCCTCGGTGTCTCCATTGCCTTAGGCAAAGAGTCGGTGACGGAGCTGTCGGTGATAGCCCAGCAATGATTGGTTGGAGTTAATATGTCTAAAGAAAACCCCGGTTCCACTCTCCACGTTCGGAAAAGGCTTGTCGGCAACGCCACAGATTGAGGGGACCAAGATGGAGAAACGTGGCTGCAACGAGCTTTGGGTGGGGGTTCCAGATGAGAGACCCATAAAAAGCTCGGCAACACCTAAGTTAGTGGGAATGAACTGGTCCCGCTGAACAAGGGTCTCAGCGGAGCGCGCTGCGGTAGAGGCAAAAGCAAACCAGTTCAGGCTGAACCACCGTGGAGATGAGAAAACTTGCACGGGCCACCATAGTGGGACCTTCAGGTGGCGGGTGAAATGAAGCCTTTCCAGTCCTAAGAGCTTCCAAGATTCGAGAAGGCGGCGGCAACAGTCTAGTACAGTAGGAGGCCATGACGAAGCGCCGAGGTGCCGCAGCGCAGCTTTTTCTCTTTAAAACCGTATATGTAGCGATATTCCGTCGGCGGTCCGATAGAAATTACCAAGGCTGGCAATGAGTGCCGGTTGAATGAATGGACCTGCCAGTAAAGGAATGAGCGGCAAGAACATGACGTTGATGGATGGATTATCGTTCGTTATGAGCTTCGAATGTTGCGAGTCCTGCACTTTGGTTCCCTCTTGTTGTTTCAATAGAGGCTTAGAGAGATTTGTCTTGAAGTCCGAAGGGCTGTACTACCAAACCAACGTCGTGTTCCGGCCGAGGATTTCGGAGCAGTACGGACTTGGCCTTGGCCCGGGGCTGAGTGAGACGTGAGGCTCGAGACTTGGTAAAGGGTCACGAGACCCTCGGGACGGCGCAGCGTTGACGATTGATCAGTCGAGAAGCTCTAGAGAACAAAAGGAACAAGAAGGCAGGGGAATCCCGGTTAAACGCGCAACAGACCCGGTCCGACAAGTAGGCTTGGTGGATGCGATTTGAGCTTGTCTCTTATCACATCTCATGTCTTCCAGGTTGTCCTTGATGCTTCCCTCAGGTCTCTCACCCTTGTGCAAATGAACCCGTTGGCGATCCTCTAAGAATACCGCCCATGTGGAGCGGCAACTTAGTGTGTGAGTGGGAGCAATGCATGTGGGAGGAGTTTGTGAGGGTCTTTTAAGAACTGAATAGACCAATCATGAATCGTGCATAGGCGATGAATGCAGGCGATATTTGAGCGAACTAGTCATGGTGATGAGACCCAAAGGTCAATCACAAGTGACGGTTGCCTCTGTGCCAAAGGTAAAAAGCGTAAAGGAGGGGCGGGATGATGCTGTCGTGAAGTGTTCGTTCGTAAGTCAGGGTGAATTTACCGTTTATGGAGCGATGCGACATGCTTTTGCCGTATTGTTGTTGGCGGATGGAAAAAGGGGTTGAGCATCCGTCGGCGATCAAAACACCTTCGAGGTTGTCAAGAGAAGATCATGACGGAAGTGATGCTATACAGGCAGAAGAGGCTACCTATGAGAGAATGCATAGATCGAGATGACTGAAGTATTCTACGCGATCGGATCGGGTTGATGTCAAAAGGGAGCATGGACTCAGGCACACAGGCCCATGTCTTGTGTTGCCCTGTGTCATGGTTATCATGGCACGGTCGGATTCTGTCAAATCAGAATAAAAAAGAAGAAAATGCAACATAGCATTATCTTTCCATGGAAGAGGATGAGCACAGATCCAGAACACAGAGTACAGTATGTATGATGATATTGTTATGAATAAACAAGTACGAAGTCGACACACGTCAAAAGCGTGCGTATAAAAGTATGTGTGTAGTATTGCAGAATTAGTAGATATCGGTGAACAGATCGATAAACGATACACCATGGGAATGACACCTCTCTCGTTGGAGGTTGTGGTTGATGTTGAGGTGTGTCGACGGGGAGGGTTGCTACTTCTGTTTCTGTCTGCACTTGCCGAATTGCTCCATCAATCAACGCACTGGGTACCTTACCCATATCCATATCCGGGCAGGAACCGTAGTTATTGACCCTCCCGCCCCCCTCTTTCCCCAGCTGGCTGCTGGCTCCTGGGTTTGTAAGTGAGTATGTAATTTATCATAAGCTTGTTCAGGTTCAGGAGCGCATGGGTTCTTGCTTGATTGTACGTAACAGTTGGCTCATTCGCAAACTTGATAAAAACAAAACTGCGATAGGACCTAGATCTCGATATTGCCAAAAGAAACGACCGACGAGCAGTAACTAACGTTCGGCCAAGCCGTTCTCCGTTTACTCCTTCCGTTCCGGTCGTGACCGGTTTGGAAGCCGTGGTGCTACGAGGCAGACGGTGCAGCAACTCCGCTGCCAGCCAGAACCCAGAACACAACACAACGCGCAGCAGTAAAGCAAAGCAACCCAAAAACAGAGACAGAGGAGCCAAAGCTCCCGTTGCGAAGCCGGGGGCCACAAACGGTCCAATCAAACAACATACATCCGTGAAGGACTCTACGGCCGGCCCTTGAACCTTGCAAGCGCTTTGGCTATCAAGCGGGGACCACCGTCTGGGCTAGAGAGCGCGCTTGTCCAATTGCCGCCCTACGATAGTCAGCCCCGCGGACCGGACAAGTTGGCCACCTCTTTGCTACAGCTGTCTTCCTCACAAGGCGTTCCTGTACAGTACAGTACAGTACGGTACGGTATGGATGTGGCAGTGGCTTTTGATGGTCTACAACATCAACACTATTCTAACGTTTGAAAAAGAAGGCCAACATTGTGCCGATAGATCCTTTGATAACGAACCTGACTCGAACGAACTGACCGCATGTGAGTTGGCCGAGACCGTTACGCCTTTTCGGATCCGGAAGCGGTTCAAAGCAGGCTTACTTTAGGCGAGGCAATACTCCGTACAGGAGCACAGTACCCGCACATACAGCACAACACAACAACCGGCAGCATCAGCTTCGGCACTCACTCTTGCATCCCGATAAAGCTCATTGTTGGCTTTTGAGGTAGTCGTCATTGCCTGTGTGGTTAAGCCCCTGGTATTCGCCAAAAGCAATCTGTCCATCACAATTCAACACAGACCACCTCTGTTCCTCGTCGTAGAATCTCATTACAACCTACGTAAAAGGTCTCCAGAACAGGGGAATATCTTCTCGATCGGCCAGGTCAACCCACTGGATTGGATCTGTCTCCAGCGAACCTGGGTGCCATCCAACCAGGGCGTTGGGGTAGAGAATATCCCGCCCACAGTTACGCACAGATGTCGAGCAACCGTTCTGTTTATCGCTCGAGACCCTTTACCGTATCCGGATCCGACTGAGTCGCAGAAGCCTGAATTACATCACAACCTGAAAATCGCGGGACATCATCTCTCCCATACAGTACAGTACATGCGTAGCACGTCCTGGGCAAGACAATTCCCATCCAGCAAAGGGAGGCTCGAGAGCAAGGGAATCTTTGATTGTCCTGGTTGGGCCAGCTACTGAGACATTCCCGACCGTGGGCCGTTGAGACAGAGAGTGCAACGCAACGCAACGCAACGCAGCGCAACAAGGGCAGACCCTGGTCGCAAGTAAAAAAGACGCTTCGCACCAAAGGCCAAGCCCAAGCCACCCAAAACGAGAGTCCACACTCCCACATCCATCATTAGCTCCACCGCCTTCATCCACCTGCAAGAGAGGGCACATCCCGGTCTCGCACTAAGAACTTAGGTTCAGGATCCCCAGTCAGTTCTGCACACCAGAGGTACGTACCTCAACCGCCCCCGGTCTCCTCCACGCGACGGCGTTGCCCGTGCTGCGTCCCAAGATCTACTCCCTCCTTGAGCCGGTTTGGTTTGGTTTAAACTCTGGCATGGCCCGCCCTTGTCTACTTATCTAACTTTCTGTTCAACTACTGTGCAATCAGTTGCAACAAAGTACTGTACTTCGAGTACCAACCCGTATCTCAAATCATATATCTCATCTCTAGGATATCTATCCGCCACTCCCCTCTTTATCTGGTCCATCATTCCCCAGACCTCCAGTACAACAACCCAGCAGCCGTCCTGTTTCCCATCTCGAAACCTCGTCTGCTACGATCCAAACTCATATATCAATACAACACAAACCCTCGAACCTAGCTCGATCACATCCGCAATAATGGCTGCCGACCTCATTATGCCCACCCTTCCGGGCGACCAACACTCACGTCATTTCTTCCCTCAGCGCCCTGCTCACCAGCGCAATCAGTCGTATCAGATCTCAGTTGGCCCTCAAATCTCTCCCATCAACACGAACACGTCCAGCAGCCCCGATTCCATCTCGTCAAATCCCACTTCTCCCAGGGCGCACCACTCTCGACAGACTCGCCCAATGTACATGCCTGCAGCTCTGCGCCCCAACTTGTTTCCTTCCAAGACAAACAAGATGCCCTTGGATGATGGTGCCTCTGCTTCCAGCACTGAGTCTGATAACACCCTACGACGCACCAACAGCAGCCTCATAAATATTCCTGGCATGTCCGTCTTTGGCAACAAACTGGCGCGTGTCTCTACTGGCGACAGCGCTCAGAGCAGCATCGACGGTGACTTCGACCACGACATGTTCCCCGAGGTTAAGGCCCAGCCTACTCGCAAGCACTGGAAGGTAAGCCAAGCAATCAACCACATGTTACTTGATCTTCCTCGTACAGCATCTATTTGCATGCGCCATTGTCTCAGGTGTATCCAACGTTCCCGTCTCGTACAACCCGAGAACCCTTGATCTGTCTCACCCCTCCAGCTATCTACATACATGTCGCATCATTTTCTGGCTTCCGCAATATACTAACTTACTCTTCCCAGCCCGACTCCGAATCTACTGTTTGCGACGACCCGACCTGCAAGCGCAACTTTAGTTACTTCACTCGCCGCCACCATTGCCGAAAGTGTGGCAACATCTTCTGCGATTTCCATTCCGCTTTCGCTGCTCCTCTTGATCATGACGCCAAGTTCAACCCCCGTGCGCCTCTGTCCCGAACCTGCCGGCACTGCTTCGATGAGTTCAAGAACTGGTGTACCCGCAACAACAGCCGTGCCTCAAGCGCTGCTTCTTCGGATGCTCCCAACCCTACCCCCGCGACTCCCATCGCCGCCGGCTTTGGGGACGCCTCCGAGCTGCCTCGTGGCCCTGAAATTGCTGCCAGTGTACCTAGGGACTGGAACTGGAGCACTTTCTAGGTGAACACGAGATAGTCAGCTGTCACCAGTAACCGACAACGGATGACGGCGGAATGCAGCCTAGCTTGCCCGGTTATCGAGATCGAGCAGCTTTGTTTACATGCAATCGACATCGCCTTTGATCACGAACATACCACACCACGCACCACATTCACTACTACCACACCTGTTTAAACGGCAGTATGAGATACCCGAAGCCCGTCAGCTTCACGAAGTCCAGAACAACGATAGATCGATAGAAATCACCCGACAAGTGACTCAGTTCCTTGTCTAATCCCGCCAATCACCCCATACTTCAGCCCTTTATACGTTCGGGTGTGCTCTCCCAGTCACCCCCACGCACTATCGCCTCTACCTCTCATGGTTCTGGAACGGTTTATCACCGTTGTATGGACCTTTTTGTTTATTGCGTTTGCTTTTTATCACTTGCCCTTGTTCGAAGCGAGGCGTTTTGGAAAGCAGAATCGTCTGATCTGCTTTATCGCGGTTATTATTTTGATTCCCAAGTCTCGCATTATGAGATCGTTGCGGCAACCAGTCTTTTGAAAGGGGTATAAAGAGAATGCTCCTCTGGTTATGTCGTTTAATGTCTGGTCATTGTTTTTCGGAAGGCGTTTCTAGCTACCTTAGCCGGCACACTCATAGATGGTTTAGGATTTTGCATCGCCATACGTGGCCACGGATGGGGGTTTATGATGTTGATGAGCTCAGGTAGTTATCCGGCCGATCTGGACTGGCCATATGTTGCCGGATTTCAACGGACCGTTACTGCTATTAGATTAACTATTACAATCTTTCCCAAACACTTTTCCCTTAATTGATTATTGGTCTATGTGAATGTAATGATGTGAGAAGATTTTCTGATCTTGTTATGTACACGCATATGAAAGAGCAAAGTATACCGAACTGGTTCAATTGATGGTCCCAGCACGTCCGTTGAATTAAACATCCTGACGATGTCGACGTTTTCATGATCAACATTGTCATAGTAATTATTGTGCCCTGTGTTCAAAATTGTTTCCTGACACGCAAGCAGGTAAATCGCAGGAACGGCATAGAGTATCGAGCTTGACGATGAATCGATTTTTTTCTTATTTCTTATTCTGAATAAGCTAGGGTTCAATACGCTTTTGTTGTTCCATCCCGCGCATCCTGTCGTCATAGAACGTAAAACACGAACGCTTTTCTATGCTTTTACCAATGTTGGAGAAAGATGCCATCATCGTGTCGATCAAGGCACCGAGTACGAGATCGCACTCCTCTCATGCTGTGATTAAGTTTTTGATTTCGTTTGGTTTTCCAACCGTATATTTTCGGCACAATTGGCCCCTCTGGCCCCTCGTTTTCTTCTAAGCCCTTCGGCGCGACTTGCCGTTGGCCTTCTTGGGGGTAGAAGCCCGCGAAGCCTCGTCTGCTGAAGAACCGTTGACCATGTTCTCACCATTGTAGATCTCCTTCTCGATACCCTTGGCAGCGTCCCAGCCAGCCTTCTCAGCGAGGGCGACGTTGGCATTGATATCGTGAGCTCGACCCTTCTTACCGGCAGCATTGCTACGCTTGATGTAACTGGCAATGAAGAAGCTGACGAACAAATAGGTCAACGGAGCTAGGTAGAGCACGTTGAGCCAGATAGCAAAAGTTTCGCCAGTACTAATAATGCAGGGTTGAGTAACGTATTGTGTCTCGGCAGTGAAAGTGGACTCGGCATTGACAGCCTGCGAGGCGACGGGGTCAGCACCAGGAGCAGCAGCAGCATCAGCAGCGCCCCAGATAAACTGCTTAAGAGATTCGATAGCGCCGTCGGCAACGGCTTCTTGGCTTGCGTCAGGGACGGCAGTTATCACATCTGCAGGGGCGGAGAGCTTGCGGATGACGGTGACAGGAACCGTGTAAGAGACGAAAGAGTGAGCCATAGTGTTGGATGCGCCGACAATGAACTGAGTGATTTGCATCGTGGTAAGAGTTCGCTTGATAGGAGTAGGAACTCGAATTGAGAAAGCAGTTATTGTGTAGTAGGTGTACTGGGAATTTGTGAGTAAAAATCTCAAAGAGTCAAGATATATGTACTTACCATCAAAGCATGGATGAACGAGTTGATGAGGACAAACATCCAAATAGGGGCAGACATGTAGCGCATACCAGCCCACATGCACAACATGGCTCCAGCGTGGTGGTAGGTCTGAAGAGTAGAGCTGAGCTTGCCCTTGGCGAGAATGATGAAAGTGTCGAGGACCTCGTAGAACTTGCTAAGATAGAAGATCCAGCCATAATAAGCCAAGCCCTCGTTCCACATACGACCACCCTGTGTTCCACTGGGCAGGCCATTAACGAAAGAAGCATCCTGGGCCAAAGAGACAAACGAGCTGGAAGTTTCGTTGTAGTAGATGGAGTTTCCGAGACCCTGGGCACCATGCAGACGACAGAAGCTATCAGCCATACCAGCAAGACCTTGAGGACCCGTAGGGCGTTGAATGCTCCTCCTCATGCCGCTAAGCATACCCCAGAATGTCCAAGCAGAGTAAACAGCAAGAAAGACGTTGTGAAGAACGACAAAGACAAAGAATGGTCGAGTCTTGCTGATGGCCCATGGCTTCTTGCCATGAGACTTGTTGTAGACATTAAGACTCTTAATAGTAATGGCATAGAGGATGGCAATGGTCAAGGGGACCTTGGCGTCGAGAGCAGCAGTGAAGAGGTGCTCAGGAATGTTGAAAGGGCGCATAATCGAAGTCGGAACATCGACAGGCGCAATGGGAGCAGGCGCGTTTGTGGGAGGGAAGCTGAAGAGGCTCGAATCGGGCGTCGAGCGCAACAGCTGGAAGTGCTCAGCCATGATGGGCGGTTTATATGGGTTGTGTAGTTTTTGGCAAGTAAGAGAAGCAATCCGAGTTTGTAATTGATGAATTGGTCTCGGCCAGTCGTCTATTGAGAAACGATATCAACCTTGAGGCAGGCTGGTGGGAGTGGCGACGAATAAGAGAGGTGTGAAAGTAAAGTGAAGCTTGGGTATAAAGAATAAAGTGAAGTCACTAAACAACAATCAAGAGACGTGAATAAAGGTCCGAGACCGAGAAGAGAGGAAGTGTCGAGGAACAAGAGATCAACGCGAGAAAGGCAAGAGGGGATCCGGTCTACTTCTTAAAGATGAAGGAGAACGTTGGCTTTAACTTCTTTTTTTCTCGACTTCCACTTAGCCCCCGGCTCAAAGCTGGAGCAGACCGGAAGGAGGGGCATCTTTGACTTAGACGTTAGGGGATCAATTGAGGGTCCTGCCTTCCTAGACCGGCCGGGGATGGACCCATGAAACCCGGGTCTGTGTTCTAGAGGCAGGTATGATCAAAGCTCTTGTCCCCTCAGGTCCCGTCGAAAAGCATCCATTCGAAACTCGCACCTGCCTAGCGAATGTTGTACCCGTTGCCGCCGAGCATCGTAACCTATGAATCCCATTGGGAGCTTTACTTGGCAGGTGCCTTGTCTTTGAATCACTGCAGCAATTGGCGTACAACGGTTGGTTCTTTTTGTGTAAAGGGTCCAGGCAGGGATACGCTAACTGAAGATCTTTCATATTTCCGAAGCCATCATGAACAGAGAATTAATGTGTATTTACTCTTGAAGTCATTGGATTTTTACATGTTCATCAAGGTTGGTATTCGGAGAAATTCATCCTTTTTCGTATTTATCCATTCTTGGCAGATTGGCGTTGAAAACCGGTCATCATGATTACACACGACTGTGCCTTTTGACATTGGTGAATTGGTGTGTGACACAGAAAAAAGAAGTCCCGGATATCATGGATGAATTTGGCAGTGTGGGGCTGGACCGAGGTACAGTCTTACAGAGGACGCTGTATGATATCTACAAAATCAACCGCTATAAGCTCAAAATGTCAGTGCAATCATAATAGGGGGGCTCTGGTTTCAATAGATCGCTTGCAAAGTCTCGCCGCTTATCCTCCATCGACTGCCTATTTCTGATGCTCTGCAAGGGTTCCCGTGGATCTCTGGTCGACGTCGACACCAGCACCGGTCAATGACGGATATTTGGACTGGGGTTCTAGACTAACTGCCATGGGTTATGGGACGTCGCTCACTGACCAAGTAAGTACCTGACTCCTGTTAATGAAAGCACATACTTTACACGTCTGGTACTATCTGTGTTCCTGTAGCTTTTGAGCACGCGGGGAATCTCCCCAAATCTGTTAAACAATATGCGGCTGCTGTCTCTCGGGCCAAGGCGCCCATCTTGAAGCTGATTTTTGTTGGGGATGCGCTAATGCAATAGCCATGTGGGACCCGTATAAGTCAAGGTTATCTTTTCTTTCAGTCTTTTCAATATTTCGTCGGTAGATCGTGTGAGCCATCAATTGCTGCCGTGTAAGTCGTTGTGCTGCGTGTGTTGTCATCCAAGTGTCTCATCTTGACCTAGGTATCCAAGACAATCCAACGGAAATTGTCAGTTTACTTGATAGCAATTAAACAACATCCGATCTTGATTTCACATTTGAAATATTAAATTCATGATTTCCTTACATATTCTTATCGTACTGCCTACCAGAGTCATGTTCCTGCCAAGTTATGTCCCATTTGTAGATATCTTGCTACAGAGCCGCCTCGCGTCATGTCGACCCTGCAATGATCCATATCTTAGGCCCCAAGGGCATTTCACAACGAGTCACGAAGTAGCCTGGTTTCCATCCATCCTGTCAAACTCACAGGGGATGAGAGAAAAAAAGTGAAAAAACAACACTTTTCTTCGCCGCCGAGCCGCGGCATACCGAACCCAAACCCCAGAATCCTCAACAAATCTACAACATCGGGCTCCTTGTCTTTTGCCTCTTGGCCTTGGCCCGCGCATCTTTGTCCTTCCCGGCGCCTCCTCCGCTCTTTGACGTCTCTTTCACGATGCGACCGCCCCAGTCATGCTTAATTTCTCACACTCTGCTCCGGTCGTTTTCGTACCTGGTGGAAACCTGACTTCATCCCGATGTCCGTACACCCACGTCCGCGTGGCCCGGAGCAGACGTCGACAACTAGCAGCTTCCTGGCCAATTGAGAAGAAAGGAAAGACAATGCTTGAGTTCTCACAAGTTCCCTGCTACACACCATAGCCAATCTTTTTCTACCACTTTTTCCAGGTACTGTAACAGATTCAACCAGCGCATGGTGAAAGCCGGATCTCGTCTTGCCCACTGTGGGTCCAGCTTCCGTCACTCGGCCGGGAGTGGAGAACTTCAACTCCGTCGGACTTGTTGGCATCCCCGAAAGTGACATAATGCCCTCAGGTACCGTAGGTATGCAGCTCACTTTGCATTGCATGCGTGAGCCATCATATCATATGTTTCTTACTGTAATGTACATAAGCCGAGGTCAGGGCTGCCGAGGAGGAATAACAAATGTTTCTTATTTTTCAGCACATTCAGAGGCATCATATTCGACATCAGATCACAACTTTTTCTATCATGTTCAACGTGGTAAATTCATATCTGTTTGGAGCTAATAGCCGTCCCAATAATCATGCAACACCGTCTCTACTCGTGTATTCAAGTCACAGTCTTGGCAATTTCCCATGTAGTGTACATCCAGACATCTCAAACATTAAGTGTGGTCCAGCTTAGAACCACTCACCACTGAGCCAGCGGTTGAAGAAGTCAGAGGAAGACTCGGGCTGGTCCATGGGAACCATGTGGCCAGCACCGTAGATCTGCATAAAGGTGAAGTTGCCAGCCGACTTGACCTTGCCGTACTCCTTGCCATCAATCTCAAGGTTCTTGATGTCGGCGTGGCTGAAGTCCTTCTGGCCGGACCACTGAAGCTTGTCGGTCCAGGCCTGGTTACCGAGCCAGTTGCAGATGAAGTCAGCATCACCGGCGTAGATCAGGACGGGAATCTTGTCCAGAACGTTGGGGACGAGCTGGTGGTAAGGTTGCATCCAATCACCGGCGAAGAGGAAGTTTCGGTTGATGTCCATGTTGCAGCTGTCGTAGCTGCTGACCTCAGCACCGAGAGCCTCCTTCACCTCCTCGCGGTTCAAGTAATCGGCAATGTAACCAAGACCAGGGTAGCAGAGGTTACCGCTGTCCTCACACTTGCCTCGGATGTCGTAGACATTCTGGCCGGTGCGCTGGTAAGGACCCATCATGGCGTTGTTGCAGTAGATGCTGGCAGGCACACAAGACCAGGCGCTGCCGGACTCGTAACAGCCCTTGATGAGAGACTGGCATCGGGGCAGAGCGTTATCCATGGACTGACATTCGCTCTCGCTCAGGACAGAGGGGTAGCCACCGTCACCACAAGCCATGGGGCGGTAGTAAGCGTACTGAGTGTAGCCATCGGTGAGACCGTTGCCAATCAGGACACTCTTGAGGTTGATGTTGCGGTCCTCGTGGGAGAGGATCTCGTTGGCAAAGACGGGGATGTAGTGGCCAGCATACGACTCTCCAGCAATGTGGAAATCCTGCTTAGCGTACTCGGGGAACTGGTGGAAGAAGAGGGTAAGAAGGGCATAGATGTCCTTGCCGGCAGCGACAGTGTTGCTCACGGAGCCACCACTGTAGGAGTAACCGACGTTGACGGGCTGGTCGAGGAAGATAACGGAAGCGTTGTTGTTCCACGACTCGGGGTTGTTGACCAACTCGATCTTCTTGTTGATAGAGGCAGGTCCGAGCTCAAGGAAGAGACCAGTCAAAGAAGAGCAGCCAGGGCCGCCGTTAAGCCAGAGGACGACAGGATCGTTCTTGGGGTCGTTACGGGACTCAAAGAACCCTTGGAATAGTTAGTTCAGCTGTTCAATGGCTGCAGATCATGAATTGAGCTTACAGTAAAAGAGGTGCTTGTCTTCCTCCTCATCGTCAAGGTAACCACTGTACTGCTTGACCTTGTCAACACCGAGCTTTGAAGGGTCGACCTTCTTGGCACGGAGGTTGTAGTTCTCGAGCTTGCCGCCAACCTCGCGGTGCTGCTCGCCGTTCTTCTCGGTCCAGAGGGATTGAACGTCGGCACCCTTGACGACGTGGTCCCAGTGAGTATCGGGCCGACGGTTGACCTTCTTGGGCTGGGTCAGAACCTGCTTCTTGAAGGCCTCAACAGCATCGGGGGCAAGAAGGGTGACTTCGTCCCAGACAGCCTTGGCCTCTGATGAGATCTCGCCGAAGAACTTCTCAAGAGGCTTGGCCCACGAGTTCACGTCGAGGTCGACAAGAGGCTTGGAGTCACCGCCAAGAACCTGCTGCTCTTGCAGGCCGACGGCCGAAGAGGCAGCGCTCAGCACGAGCGCGGAAGTTGACAAACGCATTGTCTGCTGTTTACGTCTGCTTCAGAGATACTTGTGCTGAAGATGGCGATGGCAGGGAGAAGGTACTGTAATGCTATCAAACAAGAAGAGTGATGTTGATGGAAGAAAGAGAAGTAAACGCGCAGGCGAGGCGAGCGACGTAATATGGCCGGGACGGGAAAGCTTCCCCCAGTCTGAACGCCAGAGCAACTTGCAGCTGACACCCAATCCACATCCCCGCGTAGCGGCTATGCTTCCTAGCGGCAGGGGCGATTCAGGCAGTTGCCAGGGGAGCTCACTATCTAGATGCCCTACACGTTGTGCGCATATCTGTTAGTGCGAGGTTGCGTGTCGCAGGTACCAAGCAACCACGAAACCAGGCTAAGCTAGGAAGGCGGCTTGGGCCAACAACTCAAAGGTCCACTTTCAACGATAACGTGACTCGACTACGCTATCTCACACTGTTGACCTTGATGAGTCGTCGATAAGAGGCGTTAACGGGCGTTACTCTCCGTGATTTAAGGCAGCCTCGTGATGGTTTTTCCGTCTCATTGATTCAGACAGACGAGACTCGGCTACCAATCATCTCTTCTTTGAGCCATGATTCCTACCCTCTACAGGCATAGAGACGCCTCACTTCTGGTCTTGCGACGCAGCGACCGGGGCGTGAAGCCGGCGTCGGTTGAATGACGTAGATGATAACAGGGTCGTTGCTGCTGCACGCGTCTGATAATGCACGCACTAAAACGCGGACACGGACAGAGGCCGATTGGGATCTCGAATGCTCACGCTCACTCTCACTCATTCTTAGTCTATGTCTCAGTTTATATGGAGTGATGAGCTTCTCAGAAGTAGTCAATATTCTGTTTTCACTGATTTAAGTGGCCTTGTGGAATGTTTGTTGGCCTGGTTTTGACGTTGATAGATAAGGTACCTGGACTGTCTGACTTTATGGTCTTGTTCCTGGTAGCATAAATTACCAGACAACAATAACCCTGGAGTGAAACACGAGTGAAGCGACAATTAGTTGGCATAAAGCAAGGATCTGAAGCCTCCGTTACGTGGCTGACTGGTTGCATTCACAGGAACCACCTACCCTGTGCTACTTCAATGCCAATACAATCTCGAAGTTAGTCGGCATTTTCTTGCTTATGTATGTTTTCATAGATATAGAACTTACCTGTCGGTGCCGCAAAGCATCCCAATATGTTGTGTTACGCTCGTACGTTTCAACAAAGTCATGGAGATTTGGTGAAAATTCACTGTTGTCTCCAACTGCTTGGTCTTGTTGCTTTACCTTACCTTACTTCGGCTCAAAGGTCCTCGGCTCTATACTACGAAAAGCGTGCATTATTAAAGTCTCATTACTAGGGCACTACTGCTTAACCATCTAGTATGACAGTTCACACAGACGGTGCATGCACCACTTTTGGTCAACAGCACAATCACCTTGACACATGGAGTATCGAGATACCAGATACTCTCGCTAAACGAAGTCCCAGGCGAATGACAACGGGTTATACCCAGACCGTCAACTATAGCTCTTGGCGGTAAGAGATTATATAAGACTCTCCTCACGGCCTGAGAAAAAAATCCGCAGCGAGGGCATGAATCTTCTATAAAAGTCTTGACCCAAATTTACGATTGCCCCAAGAAATTATATATTCCCATAGCCCGGAACCCGAAGGTTTATAGTAGAGGTCTTATAGAACTGAGCTTCATGATGCCATAACTGGTGGTATTGATTGAATTATCTGGCAGAGAGAGTCCGGTGTCTTGTTGAGCTACCCACTGTCATTCATGGCTGGCTGTCATAAGTCTCAACCTCTCGAGGATTAGCAAGTCTAGTGAGCAAGACAGCCCCTTCGATGCAATTGTATCAATATAAAGCACAAAGCTGAGGTAATTATAATACGCTTAGAAGCCAGGCCCATGTTACAAGCCTACCTGCGTCCTCATACGATGTAAGACAGATACCTTATGTACTCAACTTCACCCACTATCAGTTATTTGCTGCGTAGGCAGGCAGGCATCAACTCGAAGAAATGCCTGAATTTTCACATCCTCCACAATGTATTGCCAGAGTTTCAAACACAGCCCGGAAGAGTCATCGACTAATTATGAGTATAAATATAATTAGGCTGACGATACTAACAAAGATCTATCGATGTGACTCAATGCATATGACGAAGGCGCCCAGTTGCGGGGCATTACGCAGTAAGAAATCCAATCCTGGTTGATGGCGGGGTCAAGAAAAAAGTTCTGGTCCTCTTGGTCAACCAAAAGGTACTTTAACTACCGCAACTCTTCTTCTCAGCAATTTTCCATTACTGTCACGCAGCGTCTCTCTTCTTAAACAATTTCTTTACGTCACTGACATATTCCACCCACCATGTCTCGCCAGATTCAACAACCCTCCAACCAAATCAAACTCACCAACGTCTCCCTCGTGCGCCTCAAGAAGGGAAAGAAGCGCTTCGAACTCGCATGCTACAAGAACAAGGTCCTCGAGTGGCGATCCGGTATCGAGACAGACCTCGACAATGTCCTACAAATCCCCAACGTCTTCCTCAACGTTTCAAAGGGCCAGACGGCGCCCCGCGAGGATCTTGACAAGGCCTTTGGCAAGGGCAAGTCCACAGACGACATCATCCTCGAGATTCTGAAAAAGGGCGAGATGCAAGTCGGCGAGAAGGAGCGCGCGGCGCAGACAGAGCGTGTACACAACGAAGTCATCAGCATAGTCGCTAGTAAACTAGTCGACCCAAGGACCAAGCGCGTTTATACATCTGGCATGATCGAGAAGGCTCTTGACATGCTTAGCTCCCAGGCTCATACTGCTACACCCGACAAGAGTGCTGCAGGAAGTGCTACCGGAACACCTGCGACTGGCGAGGCCGGTGAGGCCAAGCCCCGACCCCAGCACAACTGGACCGGTGTTAGCACGACCAAGAGCGCAAAGAGTCAGGCCCTGGAAGCTATGAAGGCCCTCATCTCCCACCAGCCCATCCCAGTTGCACGGGCACGTATGAGGCTCCGTATTGCTTGTACCACCAATGTTCTCAAGCAAGCCGTCAAAGGAGCAAAGGGCGCCAGCAAAGAAGAGGACGGCGAGCAAAAGGCTGTTGGTACAGTCAAGGACAAGATTCTTAGCTACGTCGAGCAAGTAGAGAGTCAAGATGTCGTTGGTTCAGAATGGGAAGTGGTAGGCTTCGTTGAGCCTGGAGCCTTCAAGGCCCTGTCTGATTTTATCGGCAATGAGACTAAGGGACAAGGACGAGTCGAGGTTCTAGACATGGCTGTGACACACGAAGACTAAATCACACAAGGCACAGATTTAAGTAGATGTTGAAAGAGAAACCATGATACCCTTTCCCAGATGCATTATGAGCCTTTCCGTGGCGAAACGCCAATTTTTCCCCCATCGTGGACATCGTTTGACCATACATTTTCACATGTTGTGCCATAGGCAACCCTCTTTCCCAGAGTGAACATTTTTACTTGAATGCTTTTGATTCGTGACTCTGATCTAGAGTACAGCCCTAGCTGCATATGCCGGAAAGCAATCCTCTCGTAATGCTCAGAAAGATGGAGAAACCAGCCGTCACGCCTGTCCACCCATAACCAACACCCATAAAATCTTTAACCACCCTTCTTCTTGGAGACACCGACGGTCCTGCCACGGCGACCAGTGGTCTTGGTGTGCTGACCACGGACACGGAGACCCCAGTAGTGTCGGAGACCACGGTGAGCGCGGATCTTCTTGAGGCGCTCGAGATCCTCACGGAGCTTGGAGTCGACACCGTTGGCAAGAATGTGAGAGTCCTTGCCATCGACGATATCGCGCTGTCGGTTGATGAACCACGTGGGGATCTTGTACTGGGTAGGGTTCTGGAGGATGGTGACGATTCGCTCGAGCTCTTCAGAGGTGAGCTCACCAGCACTGTGAGACATTGTCAGTATATTCTGCTCCCATCGCTCGAGTTCGTGTGAGGTTTGCCGTACCGCTTGTTCAGATCGACATCGGCCTTCTTGCAGACCAAGTTAGAGTATCGGCGACCGACACCCTTGATCTTGGTCAAGGCGTACATAACCTTTTGCTTTCCGTCAACATTGGTGTTGAGAAGACGGAGAATCTGGTCATTGTTAGTAAACGTCTGATGGATTTGATTTTCTCGTCACGATATCGATTTCGATGCACCAAAACGCTGGGCGGTTGGCGCGAGCGCATTCGAGCGCAGCGGCGACGGTGTCGAATTCGATATCGATGTAGCGATGCTGAAGGGGATGACTTACGAACTGGAAGTTCGACTTCTCTCCCGAGACGAGCGACATGATGGGCAACTTCTACCGGTCAGTTGCCGTATGCTCGATGAGTTCGATGATCGGGTGTAGAAGATGAAAGGCAGAGTTGAAAGCCCTCGCTTATGGTGGTGAAATCCTGTGGGGACTAGGGCACGGCAGGAGCGAGCGCACAATTTGGAGCTCCGGAGAGTGGTTAGTCCGGCCCTGATGCTCTAGCCGAATCTAGATATCACGTGCACTCTCCAACACTGTGTGTCTGTTGATGCCCTTGCTGCACTGCAAACTCTCTGTGTAACAGTTGAAAGACAGGCAATTCGTTCAATACATCTGCAGTGCTGTAATTGATTTGTGATCATATTGAGTCGTGGAGAATATTCATGATCGAAGTTCAACCCATCAGAGATAGCAGGCTGTGGATAACAGCACTGTGCCTGACAGCATAGCGTACTGTCTAGATGCCCACCCGTTGCTCATTAAACACAGTGCTCCTCACTCGCCTAACTTCTCAAATTTTACTTGAGCCAACTTGGCTTTCTTTTGTTTGTCTTCAAGCAATGTTCAGGCGCCATCAACAGACGCACATCGAGGAACTCTATGATTCTTGATTAGATTCGCTGGCACAATCTGCCGAGTACCTCCAAGGTAGGTTCTTAGTCATTGCTTGCTGTTTCTTGCAGCCAATCGTTCGTCGTCTTTTTCCATCGCTCGGTCAGCTTAGTTGAAACGACTGATCTTGAGCCGGATGCCTTCACTTTTGTGTTGGTACAAGACAAGACCAATTCTGGCAACGCTTTTTGAGTACGGAGTCTTTAGTGTTTTCACCAAATGGAGTCTTCCGTAATTTATCAGTTGTTACATTTCATAAATAGTTTTAATACCCTTTGCCCCCAAACTCCGCAATTGTAAGAAGAATCATTCTATCACCAGCTCGCCAGATTGTGTTGTCCGCGAGGACATGCTTTGGTATCTCTATTTTATTTGCCCCGAACTCCGATCAGTGCCAATTTCTGTTCATATCGCAAAGTAGAATTACGGTGTCGTTGTCGTCAATGTTGTCGGTCGAGATCGGTCTCTAGCCAGCTAGAAATCGGTAAGGGGATCGTAGCCCTGGTGGTGTCAGTACTATCAAGAGCGATATTCAACTGCAGACTTACCTTGTCTTGCTTAAGTTGATCAGCAAGTAGTGCTGAAAGACTGGCTCTGTCCGTTTCCACGGTGAGGTTGGTGCTCTTGGATTGAACATGGACAACTGACACTTGCTTGAGGCCTCGAAGAGCCAAAAGTTCATCCAGCCCGAGAATATCCGTTATTCTGACATGACGATAGGTGAGGACAAAGAACTTCTTCATCAGGTCGGCTCGTGGACTGAGGTGATGAAGTGTAGACTTCGAGATACTAATTGTCAGACCCTCAAGCTTGTCACATTCCGCCAGCTTCTTGAAGGTGATGGCCGACTTTGGTCCACACCAGTGAACCTTGATATCGCGAACATTCTGAACAAACAGTGGGTTGTTGTCGAGGTGATGCTGGAGTTCGCAGCAACAACGGAAGCGGATAGTCTTCTTACGGAAGAAGATGCGGAAGAATTCGTGGTTGAGTGCTGGGCCGAGAAGAGAAGGCAGCGCCTTCATTTGAGCAGACTGGTACCCAAGCTCCCGCTCGAGCTGTGGACAATTGCAGTTCACTTTCCGTGTACCAGGTTTGATACCCTTCGATCGGAAGACTGTGTCGATCATCAAGTCAAGAATGTGTTCTCGTATTTCAGCAGGCAGTCGCATGAAAGGAAAACCCTCGATGGGTGGCGGTCGATCTAGAACAGAGAGTTATTCGCTGCTCGCTCCGGGGGCATATGTATAGTCTGCTTGTTGATCACTTACCTGCAATCTCCAGAATCTCGGTGCACATCTCAATGATATCGACGCATGTCTTGAGCTCTTGGGGTTCTTTCTTGATCATGCGAGCACACTTGGCTATCGTTCCAGCGACGGATTCTCGGCGTCTGGGACTCAGCCGGACCATGCTTCCAAGCTCCCTCGCGTCGATAGCGCCTGCGTGGAAGCTCTCCAAACCTTGAAGGAGGACCTGGATGTTCTTGGTCAAGCCATATCTGGTGTGCACAGCCTTGGACTTGAGAGCGTACCAGGATTTACTCGACATCGTGGTGGTAAAATCGAAGGTGTTGTGCTGTTTATGGGGATGGTGTTGTTGATGCAAGGAAGCAGTTGATGTAGAGGTCGAGCATGAGCATGTTGAGGAGAGAAATGTTTAAGTGAAAGCAGCGCCTTTCAAGTGAAGGAGCCTATCGACCACGTACCCGAGGCGGTAATTCAGACCGGTGGAAGAGATAGGATCCTGTCAGGTTGAATCACGGTCTGTTGTGATATTTACGGCAGGAGCCCGCGTAGTTGTCAAGTCGCGCCTTCCTGCGTCACAATGGAAGGGACTAGCATCCCGAGTGAATGGCAAGCTGAGATTGGTGAAACCTCATAGGTAGGTACTCTTGATATTGATTATGATATAGTGGATTCTTCATTGTGAATTGGGCAAAATAACTGGCTGGGATGGGTGATATTTACCAAGATATCCAGGGCGGTGACTGTGCAGTGCAAACGGCCGACAGTAATATCTTGACGGCTGAGCACAGATGGTGATAGGCTCACCAACTGCCACAACATATTATCACATATGAATACATATCTCAGTATGGCTTCAGATTTTCACACAAATTATTTTAATTATACATCAAGCATACAGGCATTCTGTTGTGTCAGCCTATGATGCTATTGTATCTACTTACTTGGTAGTAGTTGCGTGTCACATCATTATGAAACTTATGTGAATTCACCACTGTATCAATATGCATGCAGACCAGGGCATTATTGAAACTTCATCAATGGATGTAAAAGCTGGCATTGGAAGAAAAGATTTTACGCAGGGTATCTGCTGCTGTTTATGAGCTGCTCCGACCGTCACCTATTCTACGGTCTTCGGCATCACCAACATAAACTTCACATAGTACGATGAATAAGAGGATTGATATAAAAATGTAGAGCCTTGGTATGAGGTCTCATTAATTTAACGCCCATTCTAGGTCTATCTGCCCATTGCATGACCAAGAGCAATGCAAAACTCCCTATACCCATCGCTAAATCCAAAATGCTATTCATACCACGCGTCGTGGCGTTTCAAATCATTTCATGCGGTTTTTTCTGCGGTGCCCGAGACACCGTTGCCGGGGTAAAAGACTATGCTCATCGCCCCAGCGATGAGAGACAAGCCCAATGCGCACTGCTTTTGTTTGGTTGTCTATGTGTTTTGCTCTATGCCATATCTCTATGCAAGAGGTGAGGTAAAAGTGAGGTGAGGTGGAAAGTCGGGCTCTATGCCCCGAAAAGTGGTGGTCGGATCGTCAGCTGCTGTTCCTGTTCGGGTGTAGAACAGGCGCTGATCTGGAGATGGTTGTATCACCCAATCGGTGAAAATAGTCGTGACAAGAGACTGGGTCCTGCGGACGTGATCAGATGGGTAAAATGCAACACCCAAAAAGTGAAGATCATCCCGAGTCCAGTAGGTGACTGTGGTGTGTGTGCCTGGTTCGTTTGGTGGCGGGCGTTGAACTAGTGTTCTAGAACTCTTCCAATTTGCCCCTTTCGACAATCGGCGTGCCCGCATGCCCGCCCATCCATTATCATCGACTTTGCCAATTCAGGAAATCGGCTACGATGATTTAACGGAGGATGAAGATGAGGATGTGCGGCCATCGCTTTCGCTGTCGGCTTCCAGGGAGAAGTTGACAACGCTTGGAGCTCGGGTGCAACAAGGGCTGATGCCAATGAAGTCATCTTCCTCGATCTGCTCAGCGCAGGAAGCGCCAAAAGTGAAGTCGAAGTGAGAGAGCATCTCCTGGTGTTGGAGGTTCTGGGTGGTCATGGGCTTCTCGCTAGGGTGGGTGATCTTCTTTCCCTTCTTGTTCTTGGGCTTGCGTTCCTTGGTGGTGTCCTTATCCTTAGAACCCCACGTCCAGGTACGCGACAGCTTGTTGACGAGGGATGATTTTGATGCTGAGTCGTCGGACTTATCGCTGTTCTGACTTGACTTGGTCATGGTTGCTGTGATCTTTCCGGGAGTGTTGGAGTCGACAAGTTGAGATGAGCTGGAAGCGTCGGAGCGCATAACGCGGCGGAATTGTTCTCGGATAGCCATTGTGATTGTGGATGTGTGTTGTGTGTTGTGTTTATATAGGTAAAGGTTAGAAGGTCAAGCTCGATGAGTGTGGAGTGTTGAGTTCGTGATGATCCAAGGCAACGAGCTTAAGAATTGACAAGATCGTCTCAACTATGAACAAAGTGGAATGGGCGTTCAATTATCTTAAATGGAAACGACGGGATAAGTGCAGCAGCAGGGACATTTAAAGGGAATCCCTGGAGATAGGAAAACCCCTCAAAGTCGTCGGCCGTTTCGGCCAGTATGGGGGTATCCATGTTCTCCGGCGGCGCCTTGGAAAACCTAGGCTTGGGTGTGGAGGTGGAACCAAAGCGAGGTCCCTGATCCCGGGTACAAGAGGTACATTGAGTACATTTCAATGGTCTCTGAGAAGTCGCTGGGTCTGTTGGCCCCTGGCTCGGTGGTCCACAGTGAAGATAATGCACTGTGATTAGCCAGAGCAAGGCTTGGGAGGCGGAGAATGGCGGAGGATTCGGCGGCTTATACGGGGCTGACCCTTAATGAGGTCAGCGCTGGCCATGGCGGCTGTATGGAGAAACCCTGCAATGTCGGGCCGGGGCCTCAGAACAGTACAAAAGATACTTTGCTGCGGCTTTGCAGCCCTTTCGCATTCGCAGATTGGCCATGTGGTGGATGAATCGGAAGTGCCAGTTTTTAGCAACAAGGAGACGCAAGAAGCAACGCCACTATTGGTAAACCATCAGCCTCAAAGGGGCAGGCCGCAGGCGGAACAAGAGTTTGTTTTTAATTTAGCCGTGCTGGTTGATGATGATCATTTCTGTGATCTCTTTGACAGGGTATCCACCTGGCAGAGATTACTTTCGCAGGCACCAGAGTTTCGTGCATGTACGGAGCCCACTAGGTCCAATGAAAGCCAACTTTCATCTCCATGGTAGCCGAATGTGTCCGGCAGTACAAATCATCGGAAACATGGCGTCCAGGAGTTGGGTCGTGAAGCGCCTCGTGTATCAGCCGTTGATACGTGTCTCAAAACGTTGCCGCCAAAAAAACAGACTTTTCATTCCCTCGTTGTCAGGCTTGCACTACCGGTATGGCTTTGATGAGAATTCGGCAATAAAACTCGGCCGATGGTGTAACAATGGTCGTCTCCGACACCATTGGGCTAACGTTAGTAGAACTTCCATCTCAAAGACGGGGACGGGGTCTACGACAAAGTCCAGCCATGAGGGCCCCCGCATGTCGCCCCTCTTAGATCACTAGCTTGTTGGGGGCACTGGGGAGTTCTTGGGGATTAGACGGGGTCATGAACATGCTGACAGGCTAGACTCTCACAGGCAAGTAGTTACTGTAGCGTCATTGTGAGTAGATAACGCCGAGCTGACTCCGTTAGCTGTTGTTGTGTTCAGGTTTCTTCGTGGCCACTCACCACTCTTTGAAGACAGACACGCTTGATGGTTACATTCGAGTACTGTACTTCCAGGCACCGAGGAATCACTTCTTCCAATTGTGTGCAGGCGACAAGTTGCCAAGCAAAAACTGGGTTCGGTAACGTGACATATCCTTGTCCGGAGATCCTTCTTTACAACATGCTCGGTGCTCGGTGTTGTTGTTCCCGTTGGTCTGATGCATATTACGTACCAGTCGGCCCTTGCTCGGTTCAGGCTTGGGGATGAGGTCAATCAGCCCCATCCTACGGACTCCAAGAGTCGTGTGAGTGCGAACCGTTGCAGACGTCGATAAACAACGGACTACCGTTATCGATCCCGTTGGACTAGAACATCATCAATGCTCAACGTCTTTTGGTTCTTCCTTTTGGTCTTGCAACCATTACGGACATGGCGGCCATCGGTAGAGACCGGGCCGGTAATTCTCAACTCAAGGTTTTCCCCAGCTGCGTATCGCGTCCCCCGTTGGTTCCCGTTGCAGCCCTTGACGGGATTCGTTCGCCACCCGCTCTCGGCGCCGGTCTTGGCTTCCGTTAGCAGCGCGGATAATTGCTTTCGAGTCTGCGAGTCTGAGCTTATCGAGAATGACACCTCCTGTTGGTGGTTAGTTGACAAGACTGATTGCGGCGGCTAAACTTACCTTGTATGAAAATTTTCTCTTTTTTTTTTCTTTTGTTTTTTATCACACTCTTGGCTCACGGAGTTGGCGATGAGGTGAAGGAGAATGGTGTCCTGCACGTGGGGATAGCATCAACCTTGCAATTGTATCCCGTCGACAGCCGTTCAGCCTGCCGGGGTGTTGTTGATTATTCGCTTGTGACAGTATGGGTGGGCCAACTTCAAGGCCTCGCCAAATCGACCTTCTGGCCCGCTTCACTGTCGTCTATGTCTCGGTGGAACTCCGTTGTGGCAAGGATTATCCTGCTTTTCCACAAGACATGGGAGAAGCAATCGTGAGCAGTTCAAATGGAAAGATCTGATTGCATCATGGTGGTTTTCCTCGGGGTCTGGGGTCTGCTCAGGGTTCGGGTTGTTATGGATAGGCCCACGGGCACTCGGCGCAACCTGAGGCATCTATGGATATCACCTTGTTGTGATTTCTTGGTATCCCGTCTGCCTCGGTTTAATGTATTACCGGTCTCGTCAATGATCGAGCTCGAATACTACAATCGCTAGATAAGAGAAGGCAAACGCGCCTCTTCTCAACATCCGATAGCATCTGTTGAGGCTCTTAGATCTAGGGCCACTTATGAGAAGCTAGTGTGCGACCATCAAGATTTTCCCGGACGTTTATCACCACCCGCACGTCATACATATCTGCAAGTGCGGTTCAATTCTGCTTGTTTGGGCGCTTTCGGACTGTTAGACTGAACTCATCTCGAAGAATTTACTGACCGCCTCGAGGAATCTTTACCACGTGCCGTTCACGAATCTGAGACACGGGCAAAATGCTCCTCAGAATCAAAATATCCAGCGCTGGCTGCATATTCTTTGATGTTACCCGTCACTTTTGATGCAAAGAAATCTACATACAGGGTAAGTCTCGCAGAAAGAGGCCGACCAAGGCATGCCAAACAATGGAGTTTTTCTAGGCATCCCAGTGGTCAGCAGCACCGGACAGGCGCAGCAGCCAATGAAACACGGTCCTGCAAGCCCCGGAGCGACTCCAACCAGGAACGGGGCTCGATCAGTAATGATTCACGTCACGATCTATTGGAGGCGGGGACCCAGTGACGCACCTCTTTCACATTCTTACACTCCAAAGCCCGACCTCTCTGCACCTGCCACGCCTGCACGCCTACAATGAGTGCGGTCGCGTGAGTTTTGATTTGACCACATGATAGTTTCACCTTGGGCCTAAATATACTGCGGACATTTGTTGATCCAGAGAAAAAACTCGACCGCCGCGCCTAGTTCACTTACACTAGGCACTAGACATTCCCGTTTCCGCCTTGTTTTTGCTTTTTATTAACCGTCCTGCACTCGGCATGAATCCTTAAGTATAGGTTTCTCAACATCTCTATCTCTGTTTGTGATATCGTCTATAACACCAACTGCCGGCTGTTTCTGGTCGACCGGAACCCGTACACTGCGCCCCCGCATCCGGAGTCTGCCTACAGCGGCTCAACGTCCGCACGTTTAAAGCTTCGCGGTTTCGCCTCGAACTCGATATTGCCAACTTCGTGATCATCGCAGCTTCCCTTTTACAGTCACAATGGGTGCCCCTCAAGAACGCGCCGTAGGCGGCGGCCGAACCGCATCCTCCTCCAGCCCACGAAGAACTGGTGACAATCAGCAGCACCAGTCTGCTGGCCGAGTTGCCAATTCGCAAGGCCGTAACGAACAATCTCCCCTACTGGGCAACAACGCCGATGCCGATAATGCTCACGGGGAGGACGATTCCCAGACTACCAAGAGTCTATGGTACCTAATCTTACTGACCATCAGCATTGGTGGCCTTCAGATCGCATGGTCTGTTGAACTCTCAAACGGTTCGCCGTATCTCTTGTCTCTGGGACTCAGCAAGTCTCTTATGGCTTTGGTCTGGATCGCTGGTCCTTTGACAGGTACCTTGGTACAGCCCTACGTCGGCATGCTGAGTGATAACTGCCGTCTACCCTGGGGAAAGAGAAAGCCTTTCATGGTGGGAGGAGCTGTTGCAACGATACTCTCTCTACTCTTCCTTGCCTGGGCCAAGGAGATAGTTGGCAGTGCCTCCAACATCCTTGGTTTTGACCCTGAGTCGCAAGGAGTTAAGACCACAACCATCGTGGTTGCTGTCATTGGTGTTTACGTTCTCGATTTCGCCATCAACACTGTCCAGGCATCTATCCGTGCCTTCATTGTCGACTGCGCTCCCGCTCACCAACAAGAGTCCGCCAACGCTATGGCTAGCCGAATTACCGGATTCGGCAACATTGTGGGATACATCGCTGGATATGTCGATCTGAGGAAGCACGTTGGGTTCCTTGGAAAGACACAGTTCCAGATTCTCTGCGCTATTGCATGTGTTGCCCTTGGCCTGACTATATTTGTGAGCACTGCTTTCATCAAAGAGCGAGACCCTCGACTGGATGGACCTGCCAAGAAGGACAAGACTGGAGTTTTCTCCTTCTTCTTCTCTATCTTCGGGTCAATTAAGCGTCTGCCGCCCCAGATCAAGAGAGTGTGCGAGGTTCAGTTCTGTGCCTGGATAGGCTTCTTCCCTCTCCTGTTCTACACGTCGTCCTACATCGGAGATATCTATGTCGAGCCATACCTCGAAGCCAACCCCCACCTGGGCCCAGAGGAGCTTAACAAGCTGTACGAGCAAGCAACACGCATTGGCACATTTGCACTTCTGATCAACTCCATCGTGAGTTTGCTTACAAATGTCTTCCTTCCCTTCTTTATTGCCCCGACGTACGACAGCCAGCCCGTCACAGGAGCACCCGGAGAGACTCTTGCTGCCGATTACTACGACGAAGATGAAGATGAGAAGGACTCATGGTTGGACAAGCTGGCCATTCCTGGCCTTACCCTCAAGCGTGCCTGGTTCCTGTCTCTCATTCTATTCGCTAGCTGCATGTTCGCTACGCTTTTCGTGCGGACCGTAAAGGCGGCCACCGTGCTGGTTGGTCTTGTTGGTATCACATGGGCCATGACGCTATGGGCTCCATGGGCTATCATCAGCGCTGAAATCAGCCGGAGAGATGCTTTAATCCGGGCTCAAAAGATCCGAGCAGCCGCCGCCAGAGCAAACAACCCTGGTTCTGTAGATGACGAGGAGGAAGAAGACATTGACCAGGCTGGAGTGATTCTCGGCATCCACAACATGGCGATTGCAGCACCCCAGATTATTGCAACTCTTGGCTCCAGTATTATTTTCAAGATCTGGCAGAAGCCACGCGGCACACCAGGAGACCGCAGTATTCCTGTCGTGTTTGCGCTCGGTGGAGTCTGTGTTCTGGTTGCATCTTTCTTTGTGGCCAAGATCAAGGACGACGCTGCTATGCCCGCTGACGCTATTATCGAAGCCGAGCAAGGTCAGGGCGGAATGGAGGAGACTCCTCGAAGACCTCTCAACAGGCGCAAGTCTACTCGTGATCAGCTTCCCAGAGCTACCCAGGCTCGGGCTACATTGACAAGACACAAGAGTTTCGGAGGTGCTGAGATGCACTGAGTGCACACACCTACATTCACATCATTGAATGAAGCATGGACAGGCGCAGGATCAGATATCATGGAATCATGGAATAGCATTTTGGCTCTTTTCCCAGAGCCTAGGAGCGTACGGTTGAGATTGGGTCTTTCGTTTTTTTTTTAGGATTTTTTTTTTTTTTTTTTTGGCAAGCAAGGTTAGATTACCCAGGTATCACGTTGGGCCGTTTTGATTATCAGAGCCACAGTTTCATGTTTATGCTTAGATATATCTCGAATTCACTCATTAACTCGTTCTTATCCGCCGGTCTCATATACCCACGGACTGGTCCTTCCAACGCCCTTCAAATCAAAACTAACCAGCCATCGAGAGTGGTCATCTTCAGCTTAATACGCCGGCATCGGTGCCACTGTCTTGGCTCCGCAAACTCCGATTGAAGTCCTCGTTTCGCCGGGCAGAGGACCCTTGGTAGGATCGATGGCGGTAAAGGGGACAAAGTGGAAGCACCATGAGACGCTTTTCTCATCGCAATACTCGTAATCGCAGTCGAAGGTCTGCGTGGGGGCGGATGTAGTGGTGGGATATGCGTTTAAGGCTGCTGGGTTGCCGGGGAGGGCCAGAGCAGTTGAAGCAAAGAAGATGACGAGATATTTGAGGGGGAACATTGTGAGTGTTGTGATTAGGAAATCTTGGTGGTTGTTATTCTTTGATGTTTGATGAAACAGTTGACATGCTCTTGAAGAGACGCGAGTGTTCTTATACAGCAGCCATGGTCAACCGGGTACGACGTTCGAGAAGATTTCCCTTGCACTCGAGCAGTCCGCAACCACGGAGCAATTATCTGTTTGCGATGCGAAATGATGGTATGGATTCCTCACATGACTCCTCCACTGGCCTCTCTATGGCTCGCGACAACAGAGCAAAAATGGCAAACAGCTTAAGCGAGACGCCGCGTATGTTCGGCAGATGGAATATCAGACTACTATATTTGAAGCAACGAGTTACACAAAGCGGATAAAATCGCCGAGAATCTCTAGGCATGGAGTGTTACACTTCGGTAGAAGTGTTGATTGTATCTATTACAAGCACCCGCGTATTTATGTCTATATATACACGAAACTCACACGTGGCTACAGATTAGGCCAGCAACATCTTGTTTCCAGCCTTTACCCACAAAGTGACAATGAGTCCGATGCTCACCGTCCATACCACGCTGCGCACCCACGCCAACCGACGGTTGTTTTGCAACCACAGGTAGGCGACGTTATACGCGAGACGGCTGACAACGTAGCCGAGACCTAATGTGTTGAGACTGGGCGTCGGTACGCCTGCGAAGTTTGCGGCCACGATTCCAGAGGCATAGAAACCGAGGGTCTCGAAGCCGTTCTCTGTGCAAGACTTTGCTCGTAGGAGGAATTGCTTCTCCTGGTAAGGGTGTTAGTGGTCGGTGAGAGTTGAAATAGGGTTGGGAACTTGCAGCCTTGTCGAGATTGTCACACTTCTCGATGGTGGTCTTGTGAGAACGGGGGTTGGCGTTGTCGTATGTTCCTTTACAACAACGGATGGAATAAGCGTGAGGAATAGCGATGATGAAGAAGGCAGCTGGAACCTGTAGACGTGTAAGTGAAGGTAGTTATTGTTAGAATACGAAGCCGCATACTGTAAAGAAGGAATAGTTCCTTGAGAGGTCGAATCCGAGAAAAGACTCCATGATGCAAACGTAGTTGTCGTGTAAGTGCTGTGGTGCGATGATTGAGTCTGTAGTGATTTATTTGGACCCTTATATAAGTAAATTGAACGAAATCTGTTGAGAACAACAATTTTGAAACAAGTCTATGAGATCGTGAGTTCTGGAGGTATTATCAAACTTGTCCGACGAGATCATGGCTAGTTTAATAATCATCCGTGTAAGTCTGGACCCGCTCTCGAGTGGAATACTTACATGAGCATGTTGGTTTAGCATAACGGTTATGATGACTAGAAGGTAATGGCTCTGAGTTCTCAGCATGATATGATACATTTTCTGAGTATTCAATTCGTCTAAACGTTATATCATCATTATTCTTCCATTCTTCATTATGAAGCGAAAGAGCATAATCACTTTATTGGACCCATGCAAGTGGTCCAGATCTAGAGACTGGCGTTTTTTATATTACCTTAGTGAACTTCATAAGGCCTAAGTCTAAGTCAACATAAAAATAATCAAGACATTAAACTTAGGATAATATTTCAACATTATGTTTATACCTTTTATGAAGAAAGAAGTGATATCAAATTTGTTTATTTTTAAGTCGTTTTTAGCGTGCCATGGATGTCAATGACAAGATGAGCCGAGGAGCCACGATTGGCGTAAATCATCCCCAACATCACTACTGTAGTATCGATTAGGCTTACTAAGTTACAGGGGCCTTCTCAACGTCCTTCAACAGGGAGCACTAAGACTCTACCTGATCAAACCACATTCAAATTTGTCAAAACATGTCACCAGCTCAGTAATCACTACATCACTCAGAAGACTCGATAATTGCTCATATGGCTTGCATTGCTAAATACTTTGCAGGCTCCTTGCGGCTATTGACCACTCGCAACCAAGATGGCTATATATATATGTACTGAGAAGGTAAAAGGGTGACATAAGAGATGTAAACATGAAGAGCTGAAAATGCGTTGACCAGATAGTCCGTCCGTCTATATCCGTCCGAGTATGATCCAAAAACGCCTGGGACCGCTACCTTTTTTTCTTTTTGTTTTGGGAGGGGGGGTATCTCATGGGTTGACAAAGAAAGAAGAAGAGAGGATTTTGCCCTCGAGTGAGGAGTGCTTAAGCAAGGAAACGCTTTTTGATGACGGAACGCTTGGAGCCATTGCCCCAAGTGGTCAACTTGCCATTTGAGCCGACGTGGACGACATAACCGCCGGTGGAGCCAGAACCACCACCACCGCCTTGGTTTTGGCCTTGGTTGTTGCTTGTGCTTTTGGCGGTGTAGGCATCGTTGCCGTGGTATTGACCGTCATCGTAGCCACCGGTACTCTGTTGTCCATCAGAGTTGGAGCTTTGGTCTTGGCTGTCGCTTGAGCTTCCATCGTTGGAACCACCAGTGCTTTGGTCCTGATCGTCGGGGCTGTAGCCATCACCGTTTCCACTTTGACCGTTACCAGTGTTGCCGTTTCCACTGTTTCCATCTCCGCTGTTGTTGTTCCCGCTGTTACCATTTCCACTGTTGTTGTTTCCACTGTTGCCGTTACCAGTGTTTCCGTTTCCACTGTTTCCGTTACCAGTGTTGCCAGTTCCGCTGTTACCGCTTCCAGTGTTGCCACCGCCGGTGCTGTTACCACCGTTACCGCCACCGTATGAGCCGCCCTGGTTGTAAATCTTGATACTGTTCACAAGCCAGTAGGCGTTCTTGAAGGCCTCGGGGTTGGAAGCGACGTAGTCCTCGCAGTCTCCCAAAGACGAGGTCTCTGGGTTCTTGCCCCAGACATCAGGAGAACCAGCCCAGTCGCCGCAGAAAGTGGTGTCGAAGATGATGTTGTGGTCCTTGAAGTGATCGTCGATGTTGCAGCCGGAACCGCCGTTGAACTTGGCAGTGGCAGGACCCCAGGATGAAGGATCAGGGTTGCCAGATTGGACATCGTCGGGGATGCGGCCGCGAGGGAAGAACCAGACAGCGATGTAGTCGGATGTCCACTCGGTGGCGTAGACTCCGCCGCCAATGTCGTTGAAGCCATCACCGTAGTTCTGGTTGTTGTTGGTGGTTTGGCCACAGCCCTCGGAGGCACCTCCAGCGTTGCAGTTCTTGTTGACGAGGGTGCTGCTGTCGTCGGAGCCATCACTGGTGATGGAGCAGCCAGGACCGGTGTGAAGGGTGATCTTGTTCTCAGTCTGTGTGTTCACACCCTCGAGGATATCGATCTCGCCCGAGGTAGGCCATGAAGGACCGAACATCCAGTATGCGGGCCAGACTCCGGGGATGCTACCAGGCATGTGGGCAATGTCGGCGATGATGAGGCCGTGAGTGAAGGACTCATGAGAAGTAACACGGACAGACTTGCGACCTTTTGAAGGGCTCTTTGTCTTGTAGTCTACACCCATGTAAATGGCGCCGTCGACGAAACCAGCCAGACCATCGCTGTTAGCAGTGTCGGAATCGACGTATTCGACGAAGCCATTTGTAGGGTCCTTTTCGTTGAAGAAGTCAAAAGCCTCGAAGAAGTTGGATGTGTCGTATGTTGTGCTGATGGAGTATTGAGACTTGGAGCCGCCTGCAGCAGCGCCTTGGAAGAGGGCTGTGAGGCCGAGAGCTAGGATAGAGGTATGCATTGCTTCTGTTGTCTTTAAGTGTCAAGACAAGAAGAAATGCTTTGTATGCAAAGTCGACCCTGATTTGAAGTTGTTGTCTTGAGTGAAAAAGAACGAATGTGATGAATTTTGTTGTTCAGAGTTTGAGTTGACGATGTATAAGTGAGTTAAGGTTGTGATATTGTTTGATGGTTGACTTGATCTGATATTCCCTTGAACTTGAAACTAGGGAGTGAAATAACCAAAAGATTTATAACAATAGAACCAGAAGCTATTGTCTATACCAAGGAGTTGGTAGCCGAATGAGGGAATCCTCAGCCTAAAGCGGAGGGCTGGAGGGGCGGGCTTATTGTGTTGACGCGCAACGAAACAATAGCTCTGAGCACTGCCAAGGAGGGAGCCAAGAGGATATAATGAATGTTTTGCTTCCTAGTCAATAGGGAAAGCAATAGGTATGAAAAAAAGAAAGTGGGTGGTTAAATAAAACGGCGAGCCAGCTTGCCGAAAGGATTGAAACGGCGAGGCGACGAATGCGGCCAAGAATAGAAAAGAATGAGTGGATAGTTATTCCCAAGAACAGAACGACAGAGTAACCAGACACTGAAGACGGAAAGGCAAGGGAAGAGAATGAAAGAGAAAAAAAAGAGTGAGTGTGGTTCAGGTCTAGCGACGGCCTCACGAGGGAATGCGGGAGCTATCTATATGTCTCTGATATGTCTTGCAGAGCCGCTCCCTCCTCTGGAACATCCGACGCCATACTTTTCCAAGAACAAGGAACCTCTTCCTCTCCCACTTTTCCTCGCCTAGCTAAGTTTGGTCCTGTTTTCTATCAGTTCATGTTCGTCTAGATCAGATGCTAGGCCACATGCTAAAGTTTCCGAAACAATAGCCAAGGGTCCTTTATCAGTAAGGAGACAGGACGATCCAACCAATCATGCCCCTCAGGGGTCCTTTCACCTCGGGCTCCTGATGCGTAGTCCATAGCCCGGGTTGAATACCAAAGAAAAGGTGGTGGGCTTGTCAAGACGAGACGGCTCTGCCGCCAACACGTCTCGTTGCGAGCCAATCATTTTCTGCTCGTAAAAGCTTAGCGCAACAGTCTGGGGCTTTGACGTGCCTGACGCTGGCCGGTTCAGGCAGGGAGACTTGGTCTTGAGGCTCCGTGATAGGCTGTTGGCGATAGATTCAGGGGTATGCATCCACTAGAGCACGCTATTTTACAGTGGAGAATAACTGGGCTTGTGCAAGGGCAGAGTCAATGGCGCTTCCGGATGATCGAGGCCATTGAAACATCTATGGACAGTCCGGACTTGGGAACGAACCAGAAACAGAAACAGAAACAGAAACAGTTCAGCTTTATTTTCTTGTCATTGTTTTATTGATTCATCGAGTGAATGAATGAATGCTATTGTTATTGAATTTCACCGAAACCGTCACTAGACAATAAGCTTTTCAACTCCAATTTTCTCTTGTGGATTAACCTCAGACCCCAGCGTTTTCATACAATAGCCGCGCGCTCTATATCCATGCATATGGATCCCTTCACATGATGCCCCAGCCCAACTCACAGTCAGTGCTATCTATAAACAAAGAAACACAAAAGATTGCGTAGTCTATCGACCCTTTCAAAGACCCTCATGAGTCGTCCATGTCCAAACAAGGCAGGGAGCATTCCTCAACCAAGACATTTCTCACCTAGACCCTCTTGGCTCTCTTTGTCTTGACGCGCGTTTCCCTTAACCGCCACACTTACTAACTCAAGTCACTAACCACAATGACCTCTTCTGAAACGTAGTCTCAGGAATGGAAGCCAGACTAGACCTTTCTGTCCTCTTCTCCCTGCCTACTTTGGGCATGCCTGCTTGACTTGCCGAGCTGAACAAAAACTCTTCTGCCACCTCCTTTCCCCTAACCCCCGATTGAGACTTCAACCTTTGTTGCTACTCCTTTTCTTGGGACCTTGGCATGGCATTATACTCGAGATAGGTTGTATTTTGAACAAATCGGTATTTTTCTTTCCTCATTCTCCTGAGCTAGTCAAACGGTTTATTGATCACAACCGTTGAGTTTACTACAGCATTACCGTAGTGTGAATGTGGAAGCTAGCTTCCGGATCGTGTCGTCCGTGCCGGGGTTCCGAAATCCGGGATCCAGGATCCGGGGTTACGGCAGTATACGGCAAGTAAAGTTGATCTCGACCCTTCTAAACGGCCAGAGATCGACACTGCTATTATTATCATCTAGGGGTTATGTGACAACCTCCCTTCTTTTTGACTTACAAATGCCGGTGCCTTGGGCCTTCTCCGCAGTTTCGATACAAGCATTGTATCAGTTTGATATCCATGGATATACATCCAGGTTGATCCTTACCTGCAATCATCCATCATTGAAGGATCTCATTCGAGACAAACTATTGCTTCACTTCAGCAGCATTGAAAACCCAAAATCCTTAGTAGCAAAAACATTTAATTTTGGACCAGCATCAATGCAAATGCTTTCTAGCTGGTCTGAAGCTCTTTGATAGGCGTACACATGAAACCATACATCCTCCCTTGAGATCCCTTTCATATCTATAAAACAGTCCTTCGTCTCGTCTCATTCTGAGCACGAACTGGATAATCGCTCATCACCCCAATCTATACACCCCCTGTGGCTTGTAGGCAGAGAGTTTTCCCCATATCTCTGGACCATCGCCACACTCTTTCTAAATGCTTCGTCTAAGTGGGTATATGCAGTCGAGGAAAAAGTTAATCATGTACAAAACTCCATGCCAAGCATCAATGCAGTCGTAATGCCGACTACTTTCGTATCCGTTTTCCTCCGTATATCGTATCGGTAAGCTGATGCGTCTGTATCCGAATAGTTGAGTGATTCGTCGCATCGTTGGTGCTCCTGGCTCATTTATATGCTTTTCATAGCTTGACCTTCTGGCCAGTGAGCTTGAACCAGATGACCGCAATGAGATCCTCCTTGAAGCGCTCCCAAGGGTTTCGGTTGAGCCAGTAGCTGAACTCGCGGTAATAGTACATCTCGCCCCAACAATCGCGACCCCACTCACAGCCCGCCATGTTGACCAAGAAATCGCGCTGGTTCTCTTCATAGTGGATGTGCTTGTCCTTGGGACCACCGTCGGGGTTACACGCTCCGGGTGGGAAGCTGTTGATCTTACGCTGCGGCAGGAAGCCCATATGCTTGCGCACCCAAGGCTGCGTCTGATATAGCTGATCCAGCGCATCCTGCTCCTTGTGCTCCCACTGCATATGCTTCTGCTCGTATGTAACCGGGTCCCACCACACATCGAGGAGTCGGTCGGTCCAGTCGCTACGTCGCATGAAGAAGGATCCCAAGTTGAAGCCGGCACAGTCCTGTGTCATCATCATGTTGATCGAGTTGGCCTTACCATCACCAACAGGGCTTAGCGAAATCTCGTCGAGGTAGGGTTCGGTCATAGGATGAGAGATGTTGCGAGGGTTGAAGTAGTTGATGTCCCGGTGGACATGTTTCTCGAGGTCGTTGAAGATGTGGTCTTGGAGCGATACTGAGGGTTCCATGACAAACGTGTTCAGGTCTAGCCACCACACCCTGTCATCAGTTAGTCTTGGGCTCCATACCCGTCTTTCACAAGGTAATCTCACCATTCGGCCTTTGGGTATTTCCTCAGAGTCGCCCGTACAAAGTCGACCTTCTCCCAGCTCTCACGCCACTCGTGTGCGTACTTCTTCTTGGTGCTCATGTCGACGATTTCCAAGTCGTAGCCCCATCGGTTCACGTATTTTCGCTTGTTTCGCACGCTGTCTCGCTCGATAGCCCATTCTCTAGCGCCCTTCCACTCCATGACACCTCCTCCGACGTTTGCGCCCAAGATGATAACGAACTTGTTTCCGCCGCCGAAATGTCTTCGCCAGTAATAAACAAGAGCTGGAGAAATTAGTGAACATGCCTTACAGACACACGAGGTAAGCTTGGCGCAACTTACGGGTTGTGTAGAAAATAGTATAGCAGAGGATTGCTACTAGAATGAACAGCAGGGCCAGCTTGAGCCTTCTACCCATACGTCCATAGATTGATCTTATCCTACCGACAAGCGGCACCTTTCGCAACCATCGCGGCCCTCGAACAGGCTTCTCCTTCCAAGAGTCGCGCTGTCCGTGAAATTGCGGGAGGCTGCTCGATAATCGGCGCATGTGTCTGCTGAAGAAGCCCTTGTTCTGAGTCGAGAAGGATGAATAGGTGCTGGAGTTGTGAGGTCGCATCTTGGCTGATTCCCACACAACAGGACCACCGCTCACGTTTGCTGGAGTTGATCTTCCGCTGTCTAGGCTCAAGCCTGGACTGGACCAGCCGCCACCGGGGACAGGTGAAGGGCTTCGCGACAGGGGCATGGAAGGCCCTGGGGTATCTGGAGGAGCGGGCTCAGAGATTAGCCCGCGAACTAGGTCGATAGTATGCGATAGCCCATGGAAGTTCGAGATAAGTAGATCAGATATTTACAAAAAGGAAAAAACAGAGGAAACAGTAAAGGGCAAAGTGTAGGTAGATAACAATTTGAACTCGACCAGGCACAGCTCAAGACCAAGAGCCTGGACAAGCTAAGGCGGGAAGACGGGTATAAGAAATACAAAAGAGAGACAGTGGAGAGAGTAACGTTCGAAAACAGATAAGGGAACCCGCCAAGAAGCCTCAAGGTATGAGAACTGAGACATGGACCAAATTAGACAACCCGCGAACATCATATACGTACCGGGAACGGGAGATAGAGGACCGTTTTGAGCCTGTTGCGGCCTTTGAGGATCAATGGAGAGCAGTCCTGGGGAACGTTGCTCGTTGATTACGATATGGCTGACAGAAGAGCGTTGTCTGGTATGATGGGAGCGGGAAGGGCGATCGCTAAACGAGCTCGAAGAGCCGAAGGCTGAGCGTGATGAAGCCAGCTTGAGCAACGTCGCAACCGGCGACTTCTAAGTAGGGTGCCGCTTATGCCGGCTGCAGTCGCCGGGGGGGAAAAGTTCGTGAAGGGTTCCCAACACGAGGCTTGAATTATGGAGGGGTGAGGCGAGCCGGAGCCTGGAGGGCACTGGCGATATCTTTTTGCCCAGAGTCGCAGGAACGAGAGGTTGTCTTCGAGAACGCAAAGGGCGCCACTTGGTTCCGACTTTCCACCTTGGCAAGGGAGAGAACAAGAGCACTCAGAGTTGTCCTGATAATTGACCAACCACAGTAATAACTTCCCAGCTCAAGTTGAGACCAAATGTGGCGTAGAGACAGAATATCGTAGGCGGTATGGATATTCCAGGGATCGGGGATCGCGATGGGTCGTGGCGGGGGAATACGAGCTCGAGAGCTGGAATAGGTACACAGATGGTACGCGAAGAATATATACGGGAGAGGAGTATTTTCGAGGCTTGGACGACCGTAAGCGACGTAGCGTAGACTCGTAGTGTAGTCGTGACCGAGGGTTTGCGAGATGCTGACCGCAGAACTAAAAAAGATTTGGGTGGGTGGAGGAATGATGGAATCTGCGGCAGAGATAGCGCAGGTATCGTATCCTAGTCTAGTAGCGTTGATGGAGCTCCGTTGGGTTGGGATTCGGTTTAATTAATTTTGGGTTTAACGGCTTCGAGAAGGTGTTGTAATAGTGCAAATACACTGCCAACACGGCTGAAGAGTAAGAAATTGAGGGTGATGCAGTGCATTGCAAGGCAATGCAGTGTATGCGCAATCGTTCGGCTGTGATGCGATGCGACAGCGGGAGCAACAGTGAACAGCAGATCGAGTGTTGTGGTGATGGAACTTGAGATACGGCACGTCACGGCAGTTCAACACTAACAAATTAGCCGAGTGTGCCCGTGTTCGATGTAAACTTCGTATCGGATCGTGTTGTATCGTATCGTGGTACCCGTGATATCGTCAAATGGTCTCAATTCTGCAAATCTGATATAATGGGAGCGTCGAGTTGAATGTAGAATTGAAAGATGGAGAAGAAATGCAATCAGTCAAATTATTCCTGCCAAGATCAAAGCCAAGAAAACCGAGGGAAGGGCCAAGTGGAAGGGTGTTCGTTCCCCTTTCAGCGTTTAATCCACCTCTTGATCCCGTTGTTAAGGGGCAATTTCTGCTACCTTCAAGGTTCTTTAGAGGCACAGAGGAGATATTAGGAGGAACTAGGGGCATCATGGGTATATGAGCCAAGCAAAATACTAATTAGCTTCCTATATTATACCCGTTTCGAACTGATTCTCAAGCGAAAGTTCCTGATGAGAAGCCAGGGGACAACTCAAGATTCGATGCATCTCCTCCATCTCTGTACGACAAAGATCCTTGCAGCCAGAGTCACAGATGGTTTATTTGCTTGTCTCAAAGAAGTGACAAGCTGCAGTCAGCTCTTGAGTGACCCGAAAGAAGCGATATTTTCGAATTTACAATCACTCTCTTCAAATTAATATCTCGCCTTTGAGGCTTAGACATAACCAAATCTCCCAAGTGCCCATCTGCCCATAATTTTAGCCTTGGTCCCTGCATTTATCCCACCCCTTTCGCAAGGTGAAGGAAGGAAGGCCAAATTACGTCAGAGCCGATTTACCGAGACACTCAATCTGTAACCGAACATGGAAATTGGGGGAGAATCAACCAGCCTCACTTCGGCACTTGTCTTGTAGGGCAAAGATGACTCAGATTGTTTGCGTACTTATATCAGAAATTGTCTCGCAGAACATTCTGTTGATACGCATGCATTTGCTTTGATGCTTTTGTAACTGTCTGCCTATGGCATTTGACAGCTCAAGGACCCCACATTCATGTGCTTATGCCAATTCGCCTCCAGTGGTGGCCGTTAAAATGGATCTCGAATTCAGGGGTGCAGCCGTCAACCGAAAGCCAATAAGTTAAGTATGAATTCAACCTGAAAACGGCGAGTCGAACCAATGGAATTCTCAAGAAATCCAACTGTTGCTTAAGACATCTTTAGGATCAAACATGCACTGTAACTATGAATATCACATTCAGCAGCCTCTTAGACTGAGTTCATTCCCAGTTGCTTGGCTCTGGTGGGTTGCATCAAATCTGAGCCAAGCCTGTACCTGTCATAACTTAAATCGCCAATGAGCATCCGCGTCGTTGTCATTCTCATCTGCTAATGTAAGGTATCTGTTGGAAGGTACGCATTAACCTTCTTGCCGTTCCTAGGTAGTTTCATCATTCGAACCCAGCAAAGGCGAGAACCCAGGCATGATGTTGCACGTGATCATCTGAAGGCTCCTTCCTGTCTCAGTAGGTAGGTTGTTGGAAATATCCTCACATCTGTCACGATGCTTAGAAACCCTCCAAACAAATGCCTGAGTCCGGCGGCCTCCCACAGAGCGTGCTCGTATGCTCAGAAACCGGATATCGGGAAACCGACACAAGGTCCAACACCTGCTCAGAGGGCCCTGGCTGGCTATTATGGCCGCCGTAGGATCGTCAACCTCGATACGGCCGGACCATTTCAGAGGCCTGCTCCACGCAGAGAAGCCCACAAGAATTCTCTCCACGTCTTGGCGTACGCGTCAGATACATAAAGATGAGTCAAAGACCAAAATGTCTTGTCTTGCGTCACAACAAGCAAGACGTATATGGTGTTGGTGAAAACCCTTCCACTCGAGCCAGTCGTTCCATCTATTGCAAATCATCACCAACGGTATCTGTCAAACAGACTAGGGTCACCAAGCTCATCGCTGAACCACAGTATCAGGTATCAAACGTGGCTTAGTTTCGCAGAAATTGTCGTCGGAATCAGCCAACAAATACTGCAAGGCCGGCCCAGTGGCCGCATTTCGAGAAGAAGAGTCAACCCTTGCAACCAACATATGCGTTCGATGAACAGACTAGCGGTTGCCGGATATCGGACACTTTCACCCGGATACCCATTACATCGCGATATGAACCAATCGACCATCTTCCCGCATCTCCATCAGAGACGTTTACTCTGCTTTTGACTTATGAGCAATCTCCCTAGTCCTTGTCTGTTTGGTTCTGGTTCGATGCTGCAGTTACAGTTGCAGGTTCCAGGCGCGGTCGCCAATCCAACGGCCTACGAATCACACGCACTCTAACGTCGGCGCCTAGAGCTGGCCAATCACAACTCCAAACCCCAGAGGGAGGGCGGCTATTCCATACTCTCGGTTGCGCCAGCTCATTCATTCACCAGCCTATGAGCTATTGTTCAACGTTTGGACCTCAAATGCTTTATTTAGCCATGCTGCAAATCGATGCGGGTTCTTCATTGCTGCCCAATCATGATGCTTCGCGCCCTTGGCTCTGCTCAATCCTGGTGGATTTGATGCTTCAGATCCACCAGCAACAACAGTGCAACATGCAGTTGCGGGAGGTGGTATTATCGGCCGCATCCTCACTTTCGACTTGCCTATTGTCGTAGCTTTATTCCATTGTTCTCGCCCATAATTCGGACTTCTATTATTTCCTCTCTCCCCCTCCCTTGATCTTTCATTGATCCTGTCTGTTCTTGACCGTGAATAAGCTATTATTGTCGCATCCCATTGTTCAGATTCTTTTCCTTTGTCATACAACTAACCAGGTTTGCTTAATCTGTTCGTCCTTCGTCGTTCGTTTCCATCCAGACCATCACCATCAAACAACTACGATTTTCACATTTCGACTTGCACTTCGAACACATCCTCATCATCCGCCATATCGCAAACAACAAGATACATGATTATCATCACACGAATACCAGCTCTACATGTTTGAATACTAGTTGCTGTTGCTCTTCTTTTACTCTTTTGTCACTCCCTCTCACCACACTATCTAATACCGTTCAACTTACACCATGAACTACGCTGCTCAACCTCACGCTCCGGCACACCCGCCACCCTATTCAGAGACTCATCCACGGCAACGAGAAGAATGGGAAGAATGGGAAGACGACGAGCCGATTACACCAATCGATGCCGGCGAGCAAGTCTTCCCTCCCCCATTGAATGTACAAACTCGAACATCGAAGCCTTCAGCACGGCGATCATCAAGGGCTTCGGCTGCTAAGATCATTCGGGTCAAATCACGACACAGGCAAAAAGCTCAAAATGCCAAAGCCGGTATCAAGCTCATCACGGACATGTCATCCTTTCGACGCCAAAACTACATGCCAACGCCGGTAGGACGGACCGGCAAGTTTGTGGACGCCGCTGCTTTGAAAGCTTTGGAGGGAGAGCCAACCTCAGCCTCAGTGGGAAACTGGAATTGGTTCAAGAAGAACAAAGACCAGAGTCCAGCAACAGCTTCACCGCAATTGTCGGCTCAGCCAGCTCGGTCAGCCCGAACTGCAGACCAGAAACTTTCGCCAGATGATAGACCTATTGTTATTGGGCTAGCTCTTTCATCTGAAGAAGCAAGCAGTTCTTCGCGATACGACGTTGCTCCAACACCTATTGAGCCCCCAACACAACAGTATTTGCCTCCAAATCCAGCTTCCACTGCTTCGAATCTATCTTCGGGCCCAGCCCAGCAAAAGTCTGTGTGGTCACCAGATACACCCGACACTGCGTCCTCATTCAGTACCATTCGATATGCTTCGAGTATCTACTCTCAATTCCCATCTCCCGGCACGGCAACAAACGGTAATGTCCCTCCTGTACCAGCAGTTCCAGCCAACTTCAAGAAAACGCAACACCAAAGACTCATCAGCCTTGAACTGGGAGGCAATGCTGCCGAAGAGTCTGATAGTGGTACTCCATGTACCCTATTTGAAGAGGATGGTACCTCGAGCCCACAAAAGAAGGCCAAGGGAAAGATGTCGGCATTGACTCCTGATAGTGCTGCCTCCAAGTCTCGTGGCTGGTGGGATCATCATCTTGTCACTCCTTTCATGGAGCACAGGCTGACATTCACTCTGAGCCCGAAGGGGTTCGCTGATTCACCAAGGAGTATCCAGGGAGACGAATGGTGGAACAAACGAGAGACTAAATCCCCACAGACAGAGTATCTCACACCAAAGTTGGCGTCTCGCTCCTTTCAAACTCCTATCGTGAAAGAACCAACGCCACGCCGGACACCGTCACCTCGTGTTGAAAGTACCCACGAAAGTGAATCCGGACCTTCAACTGCAAGGGCATCTCCGGTTCCCGAGACAAGTTCTATTACAGAAAAACCACAGATTCTCGTCACAGAAGAGGAAGAAAGTGTCGGAGAGCAGCTGCCTCCTTATTCTCCTCCCGAGAAGAAAAGCCAAGCGGCTCCAGTGAGATATAGAGCCGTATTCCCACCTGGACATCCTCTTCAAAGCCAGTTTCCACCATCTCCTGGTCCCGTCTCCCCAGGTCTTTCCTCCACCATGTCTTCTCAACGGGTCGATCAGATGACTGATATACCGCTCACGCCTGCCCCTCGAGATAGCACACGTCTTTCACAGATGCCGCTTCCAACACGACCCCTAGGAACTTCCGCACCTCGTGAATATTCGCACGGAGATGCAAACAACATGACTAAAGTTGAGCGTAAGAGACTCCGCAACGAGAAGGAAGAGGCAGTTGCTCGCCGTTTTGGTGGTTTTTGGAGAGGTAGAGGGTGTGTTCCTAAAAGGGGCTGTTTTAGCCGAACCGGCCGTGAGGGTCGTCAACGCCGACGAGTTTGGATGATTGTTCTGGGAGTTCTTCTCGCCATCATCATCCTGGCGGTCACATTGGGGGTGGTTCTGACGCGACCTAAACACTCAGACGAAGTACCATCTATCTGGGTCAACCTGACTGACTTTCCACCGATGCCAACAGGAGACTTGACAGTAGTCGGACCCGACAATGTTGTCGCAAGGAGTGGCTGTACTGAGCCATCTACTATGTGGAGTTGCTCTCTGCCAAAGGAGCAACATGACTCGGTGAAGCCTTACAAGCCCAACCAGCCCACCATCATCATGCAGATTCAGTGGGATAACAGCACAAGCGAGGATTGGAAGGTCCCTAATGGAAATCCGCCTTCGTCAAAGGCGCGCCGAGGCATGGGAAATGCCGCCCATGCAGGCAGTGTGATTCGAGCACGCCAGACGCCCGACTTTGAGCCCAGCCCTGATCCGCCTACGTTTCAGGAGATGTGGTTCCTAGGAAACACGACCGATGGCATCAAATCTGATGAAAAGGGTGGTGAAGCAACTCCATTCTACATTAGCCTGGTGGATTCTATCGAAGAGGACAATCGCAAGGAGCTCACCAAGCGACAAGATACGGCGGACATGAACGTCAGTCTTTCTGAGGTCCTTCCATCACCTGATCTAAAGGAGGATGGTACTTCCAAGCCCGCTGTTTTACTCCCACAACCGGTGCAGCAGCCAGTGAGGCTTTACGATAGAGGGCTTCCGACTGAACACTACGCCTTTTACACCTACTTCAAGCGGACGATCTTCCTCAAGTCGATCACCGTTCTCAATGGTACCAAGGACGATGACATTCCTCTAGATGAGGATGGTGGTTGCAAAGAAACAGAGGCTGACTTTCTCGCAACCTGGAGCGAGACACGTTTGCTCGTTCAGATCTGGACACGCTCTCTGGATGCCAACACGTCGACGCTGATCGATCCTAAGGGGCAAGGCAGCATCGACGGCTCGGAGGAGCTGATTCGACCGGGGACAATGCCCTATCCGGTGACAGTTACAATGGACACACATGGAGGAGACCCAGGGAAGAAGTTCGTGTGGGCTTGGCCTATCAACGACCGGCAGCAGTTTGATGAGGATCACCCCAAGCTGCTGGCCAACGATATAGGGGCCGGTGGCACATGGATTAACAAACGGTCTCGAGGAGACGACAAATTTGGCGGATTCGACGGCGGGACCGGAGGATGTGAATGCCAGTGGGTGAACTGGGTGTGAAGCCATCCACCCATCACCAAGTAATTTGATTAATGACAGTATGCGTGTAGCATCTAACAAGCATGGAAGCATTGGAAGGGGCGTCATGGAATATTCAAGCCTATATGGCATTTCTGTTGCTAGATAAAATTGAAATCATTAGAAAGCTAAAACATTGGAATCAGCCACCTCTCTCTATTGCAGCCTGTATTCAACTTTCGTCTTGTAATATAACTATGTAAGTGAAGCTCCGGTCCCCCACTCGGTCCGGCGGGTGGGGCCGTCCGGTCTATATGCCGCCTCCCAAAATTTCCCGGTTGATTACAATCTTGAGTCCCGAATCTCAGCTCACCTCATGTCTACAAATAGATAGCTGCCCAGTCGACACTCTGCGTCTTCCCCGATCAGCCTCGTGCAGATGCACCGTACTCTACAATGCCGCCATAGGAGACCTCTCCTCGGCCTCATCCCCCGCCGTAGCCGCTCCCTCGTGACCCTCGCCATCGAAACCTCCTGCGACGATACAGGCGTTGCTGTACTCCGACACACATCGAAGTCGACAGAGCTCCTCTTCAATGAGCGCATATCCTCCGATAATCGCGCCTTTAAGGGCATACATCCGATTGTAGCGGCAAAGGGCCACAGCGCCGCGTTAGCACCTCTGGTCCGCCGTGCGCTCGACGCTCTACCAGCAGCAGAAGAGGGGCATGATGCAGGGAGCATGAGGCATTGCTATGCCGGCGGCGTACGCAAGCAGATCCCGGACTTTGTCTCTGTGACGCGCGGGCCTGGAATGCGCTCAAACCTAGGAATTGGGCTGGATATGGCCAAGGGATTAGCTGTTGCTTGGGGCGTGCCGTTGGTAGGCGTACATCATATGCAAGCGCATGCGCTGACGCCGCGACTGGCTCGGGCTTTGGGAATGAGCATGGGAGAGAAGACATCTACGGACGAGTCAACAAAAGGACCGGAGTTTCCATTTCTCTCCCTGCTCGTATCAGGCGGACATACACAGCTCGTCCACTCCATAGGCCTGACTGAGCATTCCATCATTGCTACAAGCGGTGACATTGCCATTGGGAATCTTCTTGACCAGACAGCTCGCGATATCCTACCTCCGGAGATCTTTGAAGCAAGTGATCATGTCATGTACGGCCGTCTCCTCGAAGCCTTCGCCTTTCCTCCGGACACCAACGACATAACATCCGCCTATGAGGCCGTCTTCACACCACCAGCCTCTCGCTCCGCAGAAATGAATCCTCCTCCCACAGGCTACGACTGGACCGTCCCGACACCTTTTCGACAGACTCGCAAACTCGCATTCTCCTTCAGCAGCATCTTCACTCACGTCCACGAGACCGCTACCGCACGCCCTTCTATGTCCGTTGCTGAGCGCCGTGCCTTAGCACAGCATACTATGATAGCAGCCTTTACACACCTCGCAGGCCGACTATGCGTCGCTCTCGACGACAAGCCAGAGTTACGCGCTGCAAAGACACTTGTTGTAGCAGGAGGTGTGGCGAGCAACAAGTTTCTGATGCACGTTCTGCAGAGGATGTTGGCTGTTAGGGGCTATGGCGATATGCATATTGTTGCACCACCTGTAGAGTTATGCACAGATAATGCGGCCATGATCGCGTGGACGGGCATGGAGATGTATCAGGCTGGATATGAGTCTGAGTTGAATATCACTGGAATTGGGAGGTGGCCTATGGATCCAGAGGTTGGAGAGGGGATATTGGGTGTTGAGGGATGGGTAAAGAAAGACCTCAAGGCTTCAATGACTACGAATTAATGACACTTTGTACTACTACCATATATTATGTATATTATCAGCATTGGCGGTGTTTGGATTGGAGATGTTGTATACTTTTCAGCTTCGTCTCACTTCATAGATATCACCATCAGACGTTCGTTGAGTTCTAGATGTCTTGTCTTTCAAGAGAAAAAGCCATTGTTGTACATATTCCACGGCCCATCCGGAGCTTCACGCCCTATACTAGGCGACTGTAAGAAGCATCCCTCTCTATCATCCACGCTACGTCTGTGTACACCTTACTTGCTAGGTAGACAACATCTTTGTTTCCAGTCCCTCTAAACCAACTCGCTCGTCACGTTGGTGAACTCGCCCTTCTCCAGCTTGGTCTTCCAGAAGATGGGGTTGGTGTCGTTGAATCCGTGCTTGACCCAGCCCTCCTCCTTGACGTGGTACAGGTTGATGTAACCACCAGAGTAAGCATCTCGGTGGGTGGCGGCTAGAATGCTTCGCTTTCCAAGCTCGAGAGCATCCTCATCCGACAGGTCGTAGTTGTACTCAGCGTCGAGAACACCGTAGGCGAAAGTCTGACCGGAACCAACACAGAACAGGTTGCCTGCCAGGCGAGTGCCATCGCTATCGACGTAGTAAAGGGCAGGGCCTTCCTCCTTAGTGACACCGGCGCACATGGTACCCATGCTGAGGCCCATTCCCTTGTAGCTGTAGACGAGGTTGGCGAGAATCTTGCTAGCGGCAGCAACGCTGATGCGGCGCTTGTGTCGGAGCTCGTGAAGACGGCACTGCATGCCGAGCCAGGCGAGCCAGTACTGGCAATCTGCGGCACCACCGGCCATGGTTCCTAGCAGGACGCTGTTGATCTCAATGACCTTCTTGACGGTTTGCGAGGCGATCCAGTTGCCAGCCGTGGCTCGAGAATCGGTCGCAACGATGATACCGCCCTGGAAGCGGAAGGCGAGGGTGGTGGTTCCGTGGGCGATCTTGATGGGGCAGTTGGGGTTGGATCGGTCATCCGTGGCGGCTCGGAGCCATGATGAAGGCTGCAAGCAAAAGTGAGTCAGTATGGTTATCGAGAGAGTGAAGAAAGGCCCCATTATGTAGAGCCTTGTGCTTTAATGACCAACCTGAGCAACGGGCGGCATGGCAAAGTTGAGCGAGAGGTCGCCCGTGGAGTTCAGTAGCTCATCCTGATCCTCAAAGGGCTCGTTCTGCTCGTGCGACGGCCGGCTGTATCTTGCGACAAGAGAGTCCATATTGGCCGTATCGGAGGGGATATAATATGAAGTTTATCGACTTGTGATGGGTCGCCCTGGAGCTGGTGCTCGTAGAATACCTCGTATCCTAGAGCTTTTGGTGACGTTTAATGGGCGGAGAGAAGCCTTGCCCTGGTCGGAGATTATCGAGGCTATCGAATCGTGATGGTTTCGTTATATCGTGATTGAGATTTAGGTTGTGGTTGTGGAGTTGATTGATGGATGATTAAGGCGGAGGTGGGAATGGAAGCTCTGGACAAGGAAGCTGAGGCTCAGGCAGCTTCCATTGCGCGCGTCAACTGAATGGAACCTCTAAAATCGGTACGTACCTTGGCTCTGTGACGCTGTCTGTGCAGCCTTGTGGCCGCCTGACTGAGAGCCTGATTAATCAGGCATCAACATTCGATACTACAGACCAATGTCACAACACCAGAGATTCTACTGACTTTCTATATCTCATCGCCATATATCTACTTTTAAAGTTTTATTTAAACAACATTTAATTTATTCATTCAACGCTTCTTAGTTGTCGTACTAGCCATTCCGGATCCCTTCTCGCATCCAATTTGCGCCAAGGAAAACCATAAACCAAACTTCCCGAGGATATCACACACTCACACGAAGCTAGCAGCCTTCTGCTTGACGCTCGACAAGTATCTGCGCCCCGGGTAGCAGAGACTTCTGTCTCTGGACCATAAAAGAACCTCATAACCCCCATTCTCCAATGTCAACCTAGATATTACTTAGATTTGCATCCGAATAAAGACAAAAGAAACCCGACTTGAAAAAAGAAACATCAAGTATAAGGAATATCGAGAAAACACAATCTCTCCATCACCCTTCAACCACTGAGACTGTCCCAATCTAGGGGTTTGGTGTCGTCTCCCGGCTGGTTCGCCCCTCCCGCTTACTCATGAAGCTTCGGCGAAGGTGAGCTTTTGGGCTGTCGGGGGCTAGCGTTGACTCAGCCGCTTGGAAGGTGCTCTTAAGTACCACAGTTCCGCTGCCTACTGACAGCTCCTTGGCAGAAGAAGCGCCCGACTCATCCACAAAGTAGATGTGCTCGCCCAGGTCATCGTCGCTGCTAAACGTGTGTTGTCCCTTGGCCTCAATCTTGAACTGTGAATCTGGCGAGCATGGGAACTTGAAGTTTTCGCCAAAGGCCCACTGTCCACTTGTCGACTTGAAGTGTTTGGTCTTACCCACCGTCTTCTCTTTGGGGTTGATCTGAGTGATGATGATGTACAGATCAGATGCAGGCGGGAATCCTGTCGCTTCAACCACAGTAAAGGAAGCGGTGCCAGCTGGTGCAGCTCCTGGGTTTGCGCTGTGGATTGATGACTGTCCAATACTCTTTGATCGGGTATGGCCGTTGCTGGTAGAAGGGCGTGTACCTGGCGAGCCGCTTTCTTCATTGATAGCAGGCGATCGGCGGAGACCGCCGTTAGATCCCGCGGTCCCGTTGGAGGCAAGCGGTTGAGGCTCGAAAGCCTCCCCGTCTTCCTCAATAATATCACCATTGTCCTTCTTGTTGAATATACCACGGCGTAGGAACGATGCTCCTCTACCCACGCCATGGCCAACGGCTCCTGCCACTGCAACGCCACCCTTCAGAGGCGCGCCAGCAACACCAGTGACTATACGTCCAGGGGCCGACGAGAAAGTGTTGCCAAAAGTAGACGTACCCTGTCGTGATCGTTGGACATAACTAGGCCGGAACAAGAGTCGGATGCGAACGGTTCCTGACTTGCCATCGAGACCGGACTTGTGCTCAGATGGCCTGAACGGATCTAGAGTGTCGAGATTAATATCGGCGCCGCCCAAAAAGTCGGGCTTGTCCGCAAAATCGTAGTCCCATACAGACAGCTTGAACTGCGCAGCCGTCCTTGACGGAACGTTGACCTCAAAGTACTCGTTCCATGTAGGGTTGAGTGTCTTCTTCTGCACCTTGGTCTTGTAAATCTCCTGGCCATTGAGCTCAAACTTGCAATAAGGATCACTCTTGCCATTACGATCGGCTGAGGGCAGGTCAACAGCATCAAGAACATCAACACGAAGTGTGCCCATGTTGTTGATACTCTCGCTAGGATCGAGTTGCATCTTGACTGGAATGTATTTCAAGCTGACCTTGACACTTGCAGGGCGTCCATCCTCGCTCTTTAGCTTCAAGGTCGTTGGGTTGTTCTAGTCAAATTGGTTAGTTTTCATCTCTTTATACCAATAGAGTTCACTTTTGAACTTACCAAGCACTGTTTCAGCGTCTCCAGGGTGTTGCCAGCAAGCGAAGCCATGAGGTCGTCCTCGTCATCACCCTTCTTGCGAGCCCGAAGCGTAAGGCGAGAGAAATCAAGCTCACGGATAAAGCAGTCTCCAATCTCCTCAAACTTGTGGTGCTTGCTGCGGGCAGTTGAAGAGATGTATGAAGGGTACACCATGTCGTCTACAAGAACCTCCAAAAGTCCGTGGCTTTCTGGCAACTCGGCTTCCATGAGTCTGAAGATCAGCAGGCCACTCTCATACTTGAGAAGCTCCTCAGGGGAGAGTCGAATCTTGCGAGGACCTTTGGGCACGTCTATCGAGGGGCGTCCAACCGTCGTAGGGGTAGGAGGCTCCAAATCTCTCTCCTTGGGCTTGTCCAAGCTGGCGTTGAACTTGCCAGCCTCGGTGGATCTCTGCTTGCCGAGAGAAGGCTCCTCTCCAGAGGAAGAATCTTTCTCATTCTCTCCTTCTCTCTCCTTCTCCTTTTCTTTCTCCTCTTCTTCTTCCTCCTCAGGATCAGCAACGTTAAGGCAAGGGTAAAAGGCAGCAGTGTAATGAAGAGTTCCCTTGGCAATGCCTTTGCCATGCAGACGGAGGCCGTCTTCACGAAGCTGTTTCTTGTCGTGAACCAGGTACTCGCCAGTTTCGTCTTGCGCAACATAATCGGCAGCAAAAACCTCAACCATTCCCAGACTGCGGTCCTTGCCAACCTTTTCTGTATCCATCACTTCCAAGGCAAGTCTGTCACGAGCAGAGTGGATTGGCACATAAAGAACCTCGTCCCACTCCGGATTGAGATCATTCCGGAAAGTGACTGTTCGTGCCTTTTCGATACCAGAGAGCAAAATTCGAGTGTAGGGGTCTGACTTGCCGAATGCTTCAAAGTTTCGGAGATCAGTAGCTTTCTTGAAATGGAGGCGCATCACACCAATGGGGGTGACATAGCCGCCGGTGCTGGCTACACCAGAGATAGCGACCGGCCTCCACTGAGCCATCATCTTGACGCGGCCAGTATGAGCACCATGCAAGTTGTACCATTCTTTGCCCTGTTCCATGCACTCGAGCATCTCGTCGAGCTTGATTTGATACTTTCCAAGAACTTGGTCACCAGCAAGATCACGATCGTCCTTGACTGTGAGACCGAGCTTGGCCTTCTTTCGATCCGTGATGAGAATCTCCTTGGAACCGTTGTCCCAGATAGGGTTGTTGGTGCGCTTCAGCTTCTTGGTTTGATGAACCTCCTTACCGTTCAAGAACATGACGGCATAGGGGTTCAGTGATCCTACAAGACTCTTGGTACCATCTAGATCCTTGGCCTGTTCTACAGTGAATCGAAGAATACCCTGGTTAGATGGAGGGGGAGGCTCGTCTTGTCCCTCGGCGTTCTTCACGGTCTCAAGAACAGGGAAGAAGCGAAGATCACAGGAAACAACACCACGAGCCTTGCCATCAGAGATAACCTCCAGTCGCTGGTTTTCGTGCACATTGAGCTCCTCAAGACTCTCGAGGGGAAAGGAGGCAATACCAAGCTCCTTGGACTTGCGGAAATCGTTGTGATCAAAAACTTGCATATCCAGCGAGTCATTGAAAGACGTAACAATGATATAGTGTGTCTCGTTCCACTTGGGGTTGGGGTTGTCTGCAACGACCTTGGTTCGCGCCAGCTCTTGGCGTCGGTTCAAGCTCAAGGAAGCGTAAGGATCGACGGTTCCACCAAAATTGTCGCTGTTTTTCAAGCCATGGGCGCCGTGAAGAGTTACCGCGACGACACCGATAGCCTGGTCGACAGGAGAGCCAGCAAGCATCTTCGCAACTTCGATAGGGAAGACCTTAGGCGCGTACATCATCGGAGCCAAGTTGCCATGAATCTGCTCTTGGATAAATCCCTCGAGACCAGGAATGAAGTTAATATCGAAACCAAAGTTATCACCACCAAGGGGCTTGCAAACGTAATCAATGGTTGGTCGCTCTAGGAAGCACATTTCAATGCGGTCAATATGGGGGAAAGGAATTTGTAGCTTAATCTTCAGGCGCATGATGCCAGAGAAAGCCATATCCTCGACAATAACGTCGAGACCCTTGCTGATCATGGCCTTGCCAATGCGAATCTCGAGGACAACCTTGGGGTTAATCTTGCTAGAGAGCTGGCGGGCTGTCATGTCGGCAGTATCGTTGGGAGTGAAGCTGAACTTCCAATCCATCATGACAACATCATCCTCAGTCTTGGGGTAAGTCTTGACATGCTCCATGCGCGGAGGCTTGGTACCCAATGTGAAAGTTTTGAGCTTCAAACTGTCGAGGAATGAAGGGGTAGCAGAGCTGAGAACTTGATCGACAGAGTTGATAATGGTCTGAGCGAGGACGGGCTGGTAGATAGGCCAAAACTTGACCATGAACGAGTTGATCCATTCGAGGGACTCATTGTCGTTCTCAAGTCTCTTGAGGCTCATCTCACGAGTGATGTCATCTCGAAAGTTGCGTCGCACTCTTCGCAGGGATGTTCGGTAGTAGGTAGAGCAGAAGGCCATGATGATGATAATCCAACCGAGTCCGCCGCCAAAGACAGCGACAAGCCAGGAGGTGATGCATGCAAATATGATTACACCAGTATTATGGTACCAATCTGCCTTTGTCAGTAACCGGTATACGCATACTGTTTATACTGAGACCTACCGCCATATAGAGTATCTGGAAGCTTTCCCTCAACCCATGTCGCGTGGTCAAGCAGGCTCTCCTGCTCGAGAGCATCGTCGGTTGGCCATCCTAGTCGCGGAGCCCATCCTGTGCGTGAGTAGGGGGCATCTTCGGCTTCGGGGTCTGCGCCATCTGCGAGTGGCTTGCCTTGCTCGTCACGAGCAACGTCCAAGACTCCTTCCTTACTGGGTTCCGGCAGGTCCTCGACAGGACCAGTGCCATCGTCAACGTCGGTAATAATAGCAGCGCCTTTCGGCCGTCTGCTCTGTTGGAGCTCCGGTGGGATGGCCTGCGTACAAGTTACGTTAGTTTGAGGTCGCGGACAAAAGATAAAAGAGGCATACAGCTTTGGCTTGAGCTTTCTTTTGCTCTGGGCTCGCATCCGGGTCGAAGGTGAAAGCAGCAACGCCAGCATTCCGAGACGCCTCTACGATCTTCTTCTGAGCATCGTCTGCAGTTACGGAGGTTTCGGGATCGGCAGCAGCTTCGATAACACCCTGCTGCTTGAGCTCTTCAGCTTCCTTGGCGGTTGACATGACGCCGAGTCGAGCAGCGTCGCTGCGGTTGCTGTTAGAACGTGCTACTGCTAGGGCGTATGCGGCTGTAAGTCCTCAATTGGGGTATTTCAAGCTCTAGGAGCCGTCGCAAAGCATTCAGAGCTGGGAGGTCGGTTTCGAACGACAGCCGGAGGAACGTAATCGGTGGAGGTGGTGCAAGGTTGCGACGCCCTGGTAGTTGGCGCCTCGGACACGACCTGAGCTAAGTAGGCTTGTCTTTTGGTTTGTTTACGGGCCGAGCTGGGGACACCAGCAAGATAACGGCAGGGAAGGAGATGAGCTGGAAAACGAAGGGAACCGAAATCGAGAAGAAGAGAAAGGCAAAGAAGACGAGGTAAATGGAGAGGGAACGGGTGTAAGAAGTACAATGGAAAGCCAAGATATTGGAAGGTGGAGGAAATCCTGGCACAAGATGACAAGACGGGCAGGTCTGGTCTGGGCTCAGCAGCTGTTGGTGCAACCGTAACGCACGCAACCCGCAACCGCAACCGCAACCACAGCCGCAGGTCGAGGTTAGTTTGGTGGAGGTCGCGTTGCCCTTCCAAGCTTGTGCCGATCGTCAAAGCACAGGGAGCCAAAGGTAAAGGTACCAATTCAGTACCTGAGTGAGAATAGAGCTTCAGGTGGTCATGCAATGTAACTTTCAAGTTGCGCAAACTAGTGGGAGGGAGCTGATTTGTGGCACAACAAGGGAAATTGAAGCTCGACTAGAGCTCGATCACTATCAGCGGAGTCCAACCTTAGACATTAGACAGCCCACACTCACTAACCCACTGATCGGATACAGTGGAGGTGCTTGGTGGTGATTGCGGGCCGAGAGAGCGCGGCAGAGTGGGCCAGTACTGTAGATAATATACGTACCGTCCAATACCGGGCTGTGATTATTATTATGAGGGTTAAAATCAACAATGACATTTGGCCTCAAATAAAGATGTACAGGCCAGGACACTCTTGGTGAAACACTCGTCTCCTCGACGTTTATGAATGTACAATACAGTGCAGTACTTACTTGTTCGTGCAGCTATCCATTGAATCCGTGTCACAGACAAAGAGCACCTCACTCTCCACTTCTCACTGTCCTATTTCTGAATCTTTTCTTTTTTTGCCCACAGCTGTTGGTTACCTCTCCTAGTATGAGCCGAGCTGATTGATGAACAAGGGAGAGAGGTATTTACAGCAACTAATTGCTCGGTTCCAGTGCTGAAAAACATGCAATTATTCCAAGTCACCCCATCCCAAGAAGTTAAATTCCCCTCCCACCCTTGTTCCATTGCCAAATTCCCTGCCCAATGGCCCAGCGCCCTGGCTAGACCCCTGCGGCGCTGAGCAACTGGGCACGACCTACGTAATCGATGAAGCTCATTTTGCTTGTGACGGAAGACATAGCAGGGGGTTTGGCGTTTGGCTCGTCTAGTGGACCCTCAAGATGACATGGATCCCGGGCTTCCAAGATCTGGCGCGAGGAGAGCAAAAGGTGTCTTTCTTTAGTGCCAGTTCAGTTTGGTTTAGGTCCCTGGAAACCCTTGCTCCCTTCTTTGCTAGCACCGCCGAGGTTACGTAGTTTCTCAGCTGCTATTGTTCCATGGTTGTTGTGTCTGTATTCGTGGCTCCAGTTGTGATAACTTCCCTTTCGTTCCAGCAAACTGTTGCAAGCTGAAACCCTTTGTTGACACAACTCAATGGTCGAGGCGGCATGCAGCAATGGCGTCCTCACTGGTACGTGACTCTTTTGGGAGGGTTTCTTGTGTGCAATCTCGCCTTTACACGCCTGACACACTGGGTATTGCTTGTCTGTCGTTCAATGGAGCCCTCCCACGATTAAATAATAAACATGGTATAGAAGTGTCCATAAGCAAATACCTGTCTATAATTCACGCTACCTAAGTACCTGTAGGTATCTTCCGCTAGGTATCCTCCATACAATATTGTTCCACTACACTAATGCCTGCTCTGCATACGAAGCTCTTCCCCATTCTCCTCGACCTGCATCTGCACAGCCACACTGGTCGGCCTGAATGCCAGAAATTCAGTGCGACCATGGAATTTCAAATTGCCGGTTTCCCTTGTTTCAACCTGGGCTCTACCTACAACCAACTCAGGTCACCATCACCATTCTCACAGTAATTAATGAAAGACAGGTGAGGTGGTAAGGGAAAAATTGATCTATAGAAAAAAGACCAAGCCTTTAGTCGTTCACGAACTAAGGTACCGATAGATACGTCGTAAATCACAGAGACACTGTACATATTCTTCAACCCATTTTGTAGCCCTTGCTTCAATCCATCTTTCTCTAAATCTTGTCAAGTTGTCAATTTTCGCACGAGTGCACGATTGGAAGCAGATATCAACTGCAGAAAGGCAAACAAAAGAGTGGATGTCCTGATTTAAGATGTACATGTATCGAAAGCTACCACTAGGTAGTAGATACCTACCTATCCAGCTTGGTGTAACTACCTAACTTTACCTAATTAAGCGATTACGACGTAGGGTAGGTAGCACGGTAAATTATCTTCTTTACAACAGTCCCCTCAACCCTCACTCATCTCATCCGTCCGACTACTTAAACCGATTGCCACTGGATTTGAACCTCAAGCTACCTGCGAGTTGACATGAGTCTTCTGCGGCTCTCGACATGCCGTCGACTTTTGCAAGCGCGGTCGCCAACCGTTCTACTACCGGTAAGCAACACCGCATGACTACCAAAATGACACAACTCCTGACGATATACTAGATTCGGTCCCCTTACCATCCCATCACTTCTCGCTTCTTCACATATAACCATAGCTTGCTTCAACAGGCGGATAAGAAGCCCATATTCACTCCATCTCCCCAGCAACTGACGATCGCACAACTGTGCGCTGAGCGGAATGTAGTGGTATCAGCACGGCCTGGATCGGGCAAAACAGCCACCATTGAAGCCATTGCAGCTGCCTACCCAGACAAACGGATTGGCGTCTTCCTCTCCTCCAAGAGACATAAGGGTGAAACCTCTCGCCGGCTCAAGGAGCACACTAATTGCCATATATCTACTTTCCATGACATGGTCATCACCCTTTTTGGGCCAAGAGGCGTTGCGTTGACGGATAAGATAATTCGCAAACGAGTAAAATTCCTCAGAGAACATCACAAACTGCCTGAATGGATATCTACGCCCTTCGACATCATCGTGTTGGACGAGTTCCAGGACTGTAATCCGGCCAACTTCTTGCTAGTCCAGCATCTGATTCGGCCCCACGACCTCAAGAAAGGGAACCAACCTGCGCGGATGGACGAACCTGCGCGGATTGTTGTGCTCGGCGATGAGCGCCTGTCAATTGACCGTTTCCGCATTGCTGATTCCCGTTATCTCACTCTGGCTCCCCAGTTGTTCGGTCCGATCAGTCCTTACCCATTTGCCAAGGTTCAATTAGGAGAAAGCTTTGAAATACCCAAGCCCACAGTCGATTTCGTCAACCGTGTTTTCCTCGAGGGGGAACAGTATATCACGAGCTCGAAGCATGGCCCCAAGCCTGTTGTCCTCAGATGCAATCCTTGGGATCATGATGCATTGGCCGAGAAATTGATACCCCTGATTAACCGTTACGGCCCTGAGAATTGTGCTATTATAGCGCCCGAGGTCCTCAAGAAAAGCCCAGTACGGTCTCTGGCAAACACACTAGCTCAGAAACATGGCATTCCAATTTCTGGACCAACTGACGAAGAAACCCCTCTCGACGACAGGGTGATCAAAGGGAAGATGTGTATTTCCTCCATCCATCAGTTCAAAGACTGCGAGCGTGACTTGGTCATCGTTTTCGGTATGGACAACGCTTTCTTCGGCAGAAACGCCAGACACGATCTGCCAGACTACAAATGCCCCAACGAAACTTTTGTGGCTCTCACGCGCGCCTTAGAACAACTCGTCGTAGTCCACAACGAGTCCGGCAAGTTTACAAAGATGATGCAATTTGTGTCTGTCGATGATGTATACGAGATGGCCGAGGTTGTCGACATGAGCAATAGCAAAGAAAGAATTGCACAAAACACACAGGGTCGGCGCATAAGGGTTAAAATTACGCTTCCAGAAACCTGTGAAGTTCGTGATCTGACACGATATATTCAACCCGAGTATCTCGCCGATCTGGTTAACCGTTACGTGGACCATCGACGCATTTCACAAGAAGTACCCCCCAGCGAGTTTCTTGAAATACCGGACGTGGTACCTTTAGACCTGGAAAAGGGGTATTACGAATCTGTGAGTGACATCAACAGCCTCGTCTTGGTTTCGGTCTTGGAGCTCAAATACGCTGGAACGTTGCACACGTTGGATCCAAACCTAAGTGATATTGACGAAGAGCCCCATGGAGAGTTGTCTCCTTGGCTTTGCCGGCGCGCCTGCGAGCATGAGGCTTGCCTCTCTGGCTATTTGACACGTCTGACTCAGATGAAAAATCACAAGTTTGACTGGATTGAGCCCAAAATGCTAGAACTCGCGCAGCGTCGACTTAGCCTTGATGAGGAGATGACAGATTCTGCCATTGGTCACAAGTTTGCGCTTGACATGAGCAGAAAATTCACCTTTGAAGAGAAGGATACGCGTATCGAAGGTCGAGCACACATCATCACCACTGCTCCCCCTTCGGACGGCGATGACGGTATGAATAACAGCACAATATTGGAGGTGAAGTTAGTTCCGCACCTCACCAACGAGCATATAGTGCAAGCATGTGTCAAAGCCTACTTGCTGTCTCGAACAACCGGGAAGGTGCCTCGCATTATTCTATATAATTTACGGACTGGAGACAAACGCGAGATCACATCGCGGGATGGAATCCAAGGGCTACAACACTTGATCGCGGAACTTATAAGACTCAGGTATAAGCCTAAAGTACATTTGGCAGATGAGCAGTTCCTCAAGCTTTTTAGGCCAAACAACCCAGCAAGTACCCGACATGGAAAGAGGCGTCGTTGAATTAAATTGTTGGAGCTACATCCAGCAAGTCAGAATACTCGGATATTAATCCGAGATCTAGCAAAATAGAAAAGGCATTTATGACCACATCGTGGGCGATCCATTTCCGTCCTTAGCCAAGTTCTCCCCTGCTTAGTGACTTTTTAGCTTCAAGGTCTATAGTTGCCCTCAATCCTGATCCGGGATCAAGGGACCCGATCTTGGAATTCGATATAGACAAGGATCTCTCCGTTATGGCCGATGAGTGCAACTCAACACGGCGACGAGAACCAGAAATCACGAAAGAAAACAAGCAAGAGAAAAGCTTATTGTTCATTCTATATTGAGGTTCTGCTAGGAATATTGATATTCACATTCCGTCATATCAAATCCCCGTATAATTCTGACCGTAACCTATCCAACTTTGCAACGAATGAAGGCACTGAGTGGTGACGCTCACCCAACTCTAACAACACGAAAGATGCTGACTACCAACCAGACCCTAGACACCGTTACGCCATTCCCATATGCAGTTAACCCCTTCAACCCATGACTATTAGAGAATGAACGCTTGCTTAATACCCAAAACCGTCATGCTGGTGGACGGGACATCGTCCTGGATGCTTGACAAACCACGACGAGATGCATGCTCGATGGAACCGACACAAACATTCCAACCGTGCCATGGGAACTCCAACCGTAAACTCTTCGAGGCAGATGGTGCACTCTGCATCGTCGATGCAATCCTTTTCAGTGGCCACATATGTGTACATGCCTGTTCGCCGGGGTGCAACTGGTGCTCCGCCTTCCCCGCCGCGGGGTGTGCCATATGTGCTATGTGTCTGAATACACGTAGTGATGTGAGACTCGCGCAGTTCTTCAGCGTTGGGTAAACTCTGAGATGGCAATTCGCGATGACAGATGGGACACTCGTCTTCCTCGGCAATCTGAGGCGTTGACGGGAGTGCTCGCTGTCGCGACGACTCCCCCAACGAGCTATATCGCTCTGGATATGAGGACGGCGAGGCAGCCTGGGTGCTTGCCAATAGCCGCTCAATGGGAGTCTGGTGCGCTCCGCTACGTCGCCTGTAGGAAGGACCAGGAGAAGAGCCAGATGAAGTTGAGCCCTGAAACAGTTTGTTAACCATCTGAGTAAGACCAAAAAAAGCTAAGGAGATTTACCATTGTGACACTCCTCATTCTAGGGTTGAGATATCGATAAGGATCACCGCTAGTGCCTGGCGCAAAGACTGCGCCGTGTCTATTGGACGGTTGCAACGTCCCGTACGCATTACCGATGCTGCTCCGTGACCTATGGTGAGTAGATCGTGGTGAAAGAGTTGCTTGGGGGCTTGGACTCTGCGGTGGCGCTGTATTTGGATCTGGAACGCATGGATTGCAGAGCCTCACTCGCTCACCCCCTGACATGTCGTTCACATCGAAATACCCGGCTCCTAGCCCGTCGATGAGTAGAGATTGGTGCATAGATGCCTCAGAGCCGGGTGGTCGGACGATATATTGGTGAGGAATGATGATCCTATGCGGCGAACAAGCATTACACACGACTCTTCCACATTTCCTATAACAATAAGTATGCATGGCCTCAGGTTCAATAGGAGATGGTTCGACTTACCTACAATGGTGCTTTCGCACAAAGAAGCTAAATTGAGTATGACAAATGGGACAGTATGTTACTTCATTATCCGGCTGCCATCTAGGGCGTTGTGGATCTGAAGATGTCGACTGTCGAGCAGATCGTGGAAGCGGTGGAAGCGCTTCTTCCGAAGGTCTGAGGGATGGTAGAGGTGCATCCATCCTCTCACGGGACGGGATCGCCCGTGTTCGTTGAGGACCTGAAGAACCTGCCGGGCTTTGCCTTGGATTTGTTGACTGGGTTGTGTCCTCCAAACGGCCAGAGGCAGCATCTGCAGATTCGGGCTGCCCAGACCGCCTATTTTGAGAGCTACTTTCTATTTCCTCGGCATGCGCACTTTGATGTGTATTTGACGAAGATTGTCCTAGCTCCTGGGTAACCGCTGAGCTTGAATCGCCTCCCGCGCTCACTGCAGCGTCGACTATGGCAGAGGCAGCATCTCTGTCAGTGTCCGTTTCGTCGGTGGTTGTAGTTTGCGCATCCTGTCTTTGAATCCCCACTTGGGCAAGCTCTTGGTCTGAGAAGCGAGAGGTTTGTTCGGTGGACTCGACTCGATCGTTATCGGGATGTGATCTCTCGGATGAATGGGCGCTATGGATAGATGTGTGGTCTACTGAACCGTTGTCTGATAAGCTTCGCTCGATGGTGTGGGATGGACAGTCGAAGTATCGTGAACATTCTTGATGATGGAATCGGGGGGTTCGCCAGGAGCATATCGGGTCTTGTTGGTTATTTTGGTCTTGATCGTGCTGGTCGTACTCGTGATGTGACCCAACATCACTACTGATTGAGCCTGAGCTCGGAGAACTGCTCGAGATAAGATCGCCGTAGTCTCTTGCGGACTCAGACGCAAACTGGCCTGAAGCACCAGAAGGGCTGGCCATAGTAGCACATTAGGGCTCAACTATTTAGGAGGAAGTTCGGGGTAAGTATGCAGCCCTTCTTTAACGCAACATGGGACGTTAAATGGCGGTGCTTCTTTCGGTCGGGTTTCGAACAGTTGGATATTTGCTATATGGTTGCGCAGGTAGAAAAGAGGTTCCGGGGTTGATCTGGTTGTTGGGTGTGGTTTTTGTGATGGCCAGCCCTATGCCTGGGGAATGCGATTAGAAAATGGTTGGTTGAAGGTAAACTCGCATGATGCATGATAGCCAGGATCTTGAACCTTTTGAGGGGGGGCTGCAGTGAGTTTGTACGTACCTTTTTAGGGTTTAAAAGATAAATGAAGAGATGGAATTCAGTCGTATTAAGGAGAAGAACTGAATGGAAGAGATTCGAGTTGAGTTGAGTTGAGTCAAGTCAAATAATATTGACAACCTAACGTCTCGAGTAAGTTGTTGGTTGCGAGTTGGAGAAGCCAAGGGCCCTGGGCTTGGCTTGGCTGGACTGGGCTGAGAGGGGCTGCTCGCCCGAACTAGGAGCCGAGTAGAAGTGGAGGCGCTATTGGATGCCATGAGTTCGCCCACGCGATCACCCTTGCATCACCTTTTCAACCTCACCTGGGGTCCTTATGCCAACAGCCACAACAGGCTCCAACCCCGTCAAAACCCGCGACACCCACACGCTAAGGAGCAGCTTATCAGGTGGACACTTGATAGATCTGGACCCCTTCCTTTCTTTCCCTGTGTTATCGACTAATATCACCTCGATTAATACTGTAATCTTACTAACCAAGTGTAAGGGAGCACGGTAATTACCCCAGACCAATAGCTCTTGTCTTGTAATATTGCCAAATCCCCCTTTTCCGTCTTCCTTTTCCGCTCTTAGTGGCTACCCCAGACCGTGTAAGTCATGGCATTGAAGACCCTAGCTCATCACTCAAGTTACCCAAATCCTCCTCTAGAGGAACCCCATTCACTGTCAACAGCTTGCTCTCCTGAAGAACAAACACCATCCTTGCCCATCTTCCTTCATCAGGATTGACCCATTGATGCTTTGTTCCACGCTGAATTGCCACATCCCCGCGTTTCATCACACGACTCTCCCCCGAGTCAAGCACCAGGGTTACCTCTCCTTCGAGCACGATGCCGTAGTCAATGCTCACAGTCCGATGCATGGCCGATTTTCCTGGTGGAAAATCGACAAACCGAAGGACTGATCCGCCAGGGACAGTGAGCCCTGGAGAGTTGACCATGTAGTTCTGATATGTAGTTATATCTGTATTGTCCTGGAGGTTAACCGGGAACCCCTGAGTGACGTAGCCAAGATAGAAAGTGTGGTTGACGAGCAGAGTCTCGGGTATATTGTCGTGGAGACGAGGGTCGAATATAGCTTTTCCATCTTCGTTATGGCCAGTGATGAAGCGTTTTGGTATGGGCAAGTCATTTTTCACCATAGTTGCGAATGAAACGGACGAAAGAAATGTCAGAAACAAGAAAAGAAAACTGTGTCTGATTCCATTCATTGAGAGTTGCATCCTTGGTAGATGAGGTTGATTCTTGCATCAAAAGTTGAGGCGATCTCTTCTCTATATACCTCGACCACACTCATATCTTCATGGCTTTTTGACACTTATTCACAACTGCTATTCAAGCATCACCTGGTTGTTCATATCTTGCAGGTACGACCACTTCAACGTGCATGATACTCTCGATGCATCTATTGTCCACTCGATTTCGGCCCTGACCAGTTCTTCATCGCACAAGGTCTGCTGTGCTAAGTGATACAGTTTGACGAAGAGCCAATTCGCCGAATGCTATAATCTACTCGGATTCCGACTAAATCATAATGTAGGCAAGAGATATCTACTACCACAAATACAACTGTAATCACTTTCATCTATTATTCATTTGTCCTGCATTCGCGTCTTCTACGTCTGGCGTTGCCGTCCCCTATGAATAGATATTGCCCAACGCAGGAGTCTTCGTGTTCACTAGTTGTTACTATACTCAGACGTCCACTTCTTCTCAGCATGCTCAGCTGTCTAGGGCACCCAGATTGGAAGTTTTCACCGTTAGCAGGCACATCACTGGGGTAGGGGCCATCACACGATGGGGCCTTTCGCGACCTCTGTATATCTTTGAAGCCCATTGTTAATGGCTGTTGTGCGTTTCTCATTCAGTGCAACGAGCGAAGTAGGGGTACCTCAGTCGTTGAATAAAGAAGACGATCATCTGCCTCCATATTTTGATCTGCTACTGAGGGGGAAGGATTTCAGCCCTTCTCCTCATGCTCCATTCCGAAATCGCTCGCTTCAATGCGTCATTTGTTCATTCACCGGGGTTCTCTCGGTGACTGCCTCTTGAGTGCATTTTCAGTGAGACACAGCCATGATACAGGACTGATCGCTAGCCAGCTAGCCGAAAGGACAGAGCAATACACACTCGGTCAGTTATCGAAACTCTCATGAACGTGTTTGAACATCAGTAGAGAGTCGCTATAGTATTTTGTGATGCTGGACTTAGTATTGCCTGTCGAGAAAGCCCCAAAGGTGTGAAACAAGTCTTCTGGAAACGTATTGATGGTTAAATCAAGACCTCTGAATCACAGTTTGAGTGATCCTTTTGGGCATCACCGCCAGTTTGGCGCACCAAGCGAACAACGTTTCCTGCATATGATGTGGCTAGGGGAAGGATAAGGTTGGCCCTAAGTTGGGCTACTCTTTGTTACCTGTGATATGATATCTTGATGTTAACTCATAGATAACCTTGTTTGCACCTTGCGCAATTAGATGTGCGGTTGTTTATCACTATCCCGAAGGGTCTGTGATCACCTGTTGGGCATTGCCTGAGTCAGGATCTTCTTCCAGTGACACAGCGCGAACAACCCCTATGATGGAAACTCACCTCAAAAACTCCTTTGGGGCCAAACCATTCTGGGGCTTATGTACCTTATAGGAGCTAAGGTAGCAACCAAGATGTTTTCCAGTTTGCTCTCACACCGACAAATGAAGTACGCAATGATGAGATCCAAGCTCCATATGATGTGTTGTCAAACGTATAGGAGAACCCATCGATTTTGGTGATTCTGGTGAGTGTTACACAAAGTCCATAAAGAAATGGAACTCCGTCAAAGCACCGAGGTAAAGCTGTCAGACGCAAGGCGTGGCATCTCGAATATTACCATCATGAGATCTCTAGTGAAAGTGTGGAAAACGCCGTTATGCATGACGCGGACTGGTAAATGAGGTATTCGCGTCTGGCGATGGTTGATCTATTCTACGCCAATAGCGTCAAAGCCGTTGACGCCATCAAGTAGGCCAGCCCAGGCGTATGCAGGTCCAAAACAACAAGAGAAGCATCGCGAGATCAAGATTGGTCTTGGCACGGCTGAGTCGGCTTGGGGACTTAACCAGAATGCACCGTTGGCGTTTCAGATGATGGCGAATCTTACGAATCTCCTCAGGTTGGGCGACATGCATATCGCGATCAGATAAGAGTCTAACTCAGTCAGTTGGTGCAGAATTGCAATGTCAACGTATGCAGCTCGAATGAGACGTAATAGTTTCATGACGGATCCTTTCAATATGGGGCAAAGTACGTATGCACTCAATCTCGTCGCTAGGGTTCGGAAAACTCCATCCCCATATTGACCCTGGCTACTTGGTGACCAGACTTGAAAAAGGGCAAGAGGCTTACGACGACAATCGGACGTCGCTCAAGATTTGATATGCAACCCTTCATAGTGGTTTGAGCTTGGACTCGGCAGGCTAATTGGCTCCGATATCGAAGCGGAGGTTGACCAAAAAGGGGAATAGGCGATTCAGCTACAATCCACAGGCCCAATCATATGATGAATCTATCCCCATTTATTGACATCGTTCAATTTAGACCCTTTCTCTTTTTATTGCCTTACTTGTTGTTGATCCTTGTCAGCCCTTTTAAAGCTTTTACAGTTTTCCATTCAAAGACCAATCATTTGTCTCGAGCTTCAGTGCCTTGGCTGTTAATTCATTATCCGTTGTTATATCCGGAAGGCAATCCCGTCCCACATCTGCCCTACGGTGACCGACTACCGACTGCCTTTTGCACTTACACCTACATCATCAACCTTGTTTTGTCAACCTCATATCGCATTCCAATAGCTTCACTCCAAAGTATACACTCATTCAACTGTATTATCTGCAATTCAATGCCATCACCAGGAGCATTACAATTTTGATCGGAGCTATCTCTGATCGGTTCCGAATTTCATCATGACTGGTCCTTCCCCCTCCTCGAGTCTATCCCACAATTACGATACCTCTCTTTCAGACTCGCAACTCGGGAACCCTTCAACACCAGCTCCGGCTTATGCCTCTCAGTCATATCCCCCTCCGCCTGCGCCCTCTTCATCTTCAACAGACGCAGCTGGTGCTGCAACACCCGCAAACAAACCCGAAAAAGGACCTTCACTTTACGCCTGCGGCCATTGTGGGCGACGCTATTCAAGGCCAGAACACCTTCAGCGTCATGTTCAAACACATACCTTAGGTCGTCGCTTCGCCTGTGGAATCTGTGGGAAGACATTTGCGCGCGCTGATCTGAAGAAACGTCACGAGACCAATCATGAGAACGACGACACTAAGAAACGTCGGCGTACCACTACTTCTCTCAACACTGGCCGGGTCACCCACGCCTGCAAAGCATGCGCTACCGCAAGGGTCAAGTGTCAAGAAGAGAAGCCATGTCAAAGATGCGTTCGTCGCGGCTTGACTTGCGTCTCAGCAGAGGCAGGGACTGCAGCAGCCATGAATCTGGTGCATTTGTCGGCCAGCGCGCGTGCACATTCGCCTACTGACGATGAGAGCGATTCTATCAATGTATCAGCGGGCTACGCTCCGACCAGTGTCCCTGGTTCGTCATCCCATCACCACCTTCCCACTGAGCAGACTTCTTTGTTTCAGCAAAACCCCCTCATGCATTCGGAATCTCGATCAGCTACCCCCAATACAGGCGACCTCGCCCCTAAATCCGAGTCTGGTTCCGTGAACCAGGACCAGCTCCCCTTCTGCGACTTCCTCCAGAACGTGCTATATGAGCAGCAGTATGAAGACCCAGCCAAGATGCCAGAGAACCAAGGCATGGCTGTATTAGACTTTTGCAACGACAGCAATATGGAATTATCCGATATGGATTTTGGATTACTGGATCAGTGGAATACTGGTGGAATGAGCAATACGGTGCCGCCCCAGCAAGAAATCCCCAAAATAGATAACTCGGCTGACATGGCTCAAATGCGGCAGAGCCTCGTTACTGCCTGGGACGTATCTCCCTGGCGATGGGACCCAGTAGCAAAGGACAACGCATTCGGCGAACAGGGAAACCTCCCGGTTTCGAAAAGAGACGTTGCGAACATCCAAGCTCAGGCATCGAAAGGAGGTCTGAGGAAGGTGGTCGACCAGAAGTTAGACTTTGCTGCTCGAGATGGTGTGTTGGCTCTGGTCTTGAGTGCTTGCCAACCTGACACGATGTCGGGTCGCATCTCGTCGTCTTTTCCTTCGGCAGACCTCTTGGATATCATGGTGCACGTCTTTCTCACCTCGCATACTAATCAGGTGTCGGAATTCATTCACTTTCCGACCTTCAAGCTTAACGAACAAGAGCCAGAATGGATTGCCGGAGCAGCAGCGGCTGGCGCTGTACTTACTCCGATTCCAACTTTACGAAAATTCGGCTACGCCCTCCAAGAGTCTGTCCGTAAGTGGTTTAATCAGGACGAAAACGTTATCACGCAGGATAGCTAACTTTGGCCTAGGAATCGTGATGCCCAGACGAGTACACCTTTGCCTGTACAACCGTTTATGAAGACTAAGCTGACCATCGCAGTTTGAGGAAAACAACGAGACGATCCTAAACATCGGTCTCATCCAAGCTATAGCTATCGGACAAGATACCGGCCTTTGGAGTGGAAATCGGCGTAAGATGGAGATTGCTGAGTGCCATGTCAACATCCCAGTTACGGTACACACCCTCTCAAGGTTACCATAGCCATCATTCACTAACAAGATGCAGATGATGCGATATCGTGGCAAGTTTCAAAGGTCTTCGTACCCCATGGTTTCGGTAACCCCTGCCGATGAGGGTGCCAATCTTGAGCAGAAGTGGAAGACATGGGTCGAGATGGAGAAATGGAAACGGTAAGTACTATTTCCGTCTCTGAGCCCATTTATTATCGTGCTAATCATAAATGATAGATTTGTCTTCCATTGTTTCATCCGAGATAGCCAGCAATCCATGACAGCTCTAACGAACCCCGTTATGTCGTACGCCGAGCTAACACTCCCCCTTCCTGCTTCTAAGGAGCTCTGGTACGCAAAGACGGCCAAAGATTGGAAGCACGCGTACTTGAGGCGAGAGGCTGGACATTTGAAGCGAGCGCCATCAGTTGGCGATCTGTTCCGTGATCTGAACCTCCTAGCGGAGAATCGGCATCGTATGGATATGCAGTTTTCCTCAGCGATCTATCTACAAGCATTCTGGCTTCTGATCTTGGAATACAGAAATCTGTGCTCATCTTTAAAGGTACGATCTTATACCCAGGATGTTTTTGGGGGGTCCGGTTCGTTATTGGATGCACGACGCCAGCAGCTCCTCCAGGACTTGCAGACTTTCAAAACCACAACCATGAACTGGCCAGAGATTACGGCACAAGAGCGACTTCTGCTTAACCAACTCTTGATGGCCTTGCACGTATCCATGGACGATCTGCAGCTTTTTGCGGGCAAGGAAGGGGATGAGCAGGCACACCGGGCGTTTCCTGTGCTCCAGCAATGGATCGAAAGCGTCGACTCTCGCGCAGCTATATGGCACGCCGGCCAAATTCTTCGATTTGCGAAGCTTTTCCCGTCGGCCCAGCTAAAGAACTTTTACGCGGTCGGGGTGCATCATGCAGCACTCGCGCTATGGACCTACGGTGTGATCACACGAGCTGGTGGTCGACAGGACGTGCCTTCGCAGCATGAAAAGATCTATATCGATGGCCCAGAGTCGATGTCCGTGCAGCGATACATTACCCTGGGACAAGGTATACCAGTTGTCCGTGGGCCAAACGGTAGAAATGGCGGGCCTGAGGCTTCGATTGAGAATCCCAAGGGGAGCATGGAGGCTGCCTACGAGATCCTCCAGGCCAACTTCGGCGGAGGAAATAATATGGCTCCAGCTATTGTGGAAAACCTGTGTGTTTTGATCCGACAGCTGGGGAATGTTGCGTGGGCTGTCGGGCTGGGATGATTGGATATTCTATGGTACGATTAATGACCTATGTACAAACAGGTGTGACGAGATAAAGCCGACGTATCTCAGCATAATATACCCAAGTCGACATTTATGAATGGTGGCACCATACAAGGTCTAGGCCGTGGCTTCTTCATAGACTGATTCATTTTCGGATGACTGATGAGCCTACTTCCACCCAAGGCATTAATTTTGGGTATGGAAACAAGGTCAATGACGATCATGGTTGGTTTCAAGTTGGGTAGTAAGATTCGTAGTTTCGCTAAACCCCCCATATTCTCAATGAATCTTCATACAAAATATTTGCCCTTAGGATTGACTTCTTAGACCAATCCATTCTATTATCATGATCTTTCTCTGGTCTGCTTATTTGAGCTCGTTAATGACATTAATCTGCTGGCTGCAGGCTATGGTGGTATTACCGCATCCGTTAGCGTCGACTCAACTTGCCTGATAGAATTGTGAGAGCTTCACTGCTTGTTCTTGAATGTGTTCATAATAAGGGCAGATAGCATGTGCATCAGCGGCTGCATGATGATGCTGTGGCTGTGCAATAGCCACGTGAACTTGGCAAGCTCTTCCACGCAGCCTGATATTTTCAACCCTCACTTACCTTCCTGCTGCCCCAACGATCACCGGAAGTCAAGAGCTCTTGAATAATTCTGATGGATGAATAAAATCTCTATCTATGCCCTGTTAGACACTCTCGGATTGGCCAAGATAATCAGTCGGCGAACATGGATATCAGGCAGTTGCTCAACCACGACGATGACGCCCGATCCCAAATCCCAAAGCGACCAAAGACTTTCCACCTAAGCAACGAGCCTTCCCTATCTTACGATCAATATACCGTGGCTTGGATATGTGCGCTGCATATTGAGCTGGCTGCGGCCCGGGCCATGTTGGATGAAATTCACCAAGATCTACCCAGATGTGCAAAGGATGACAACACTTACACGCTAGGGAGCATCAAGCAACACAATGTTGTCATCTCCTGCTCGCCTCAATACGGAACCAACCATGCAGCAAACCTACTGACCAATATGACCCGTACGTTCCCATCGATCCAGTTTGGCTTGATGGTCGGAATTGGTGGCGGAGCACCGGGCAAGGTTGATATTCGACTTGGGGATATCGTTGTTGGGACGAGAGTCATGCAATATGACCTCGAAAAAGTCATGGCGAGGGGAGAGGTGCACCGCATCGCAACTCCAAAGTTTCCTAAGGCTTCTCTTCAGTCAGCCGTCATGGCTGTACGAGCTATGCATGAATTACAACCTAGCCGCGTCCCAGCCATCCTCCAAGAGAGAATGAGGGGTCATGAGGAATATGGTCGCCCAAGCACCCCCGATCGTCTATTTCTAGCATCGTACGAACACGAAGCTTCAGCTTTTAACTGTCGCGATTGCAATCAATCGCAACTGGAGGAACGAAAGACACGAAAACACCAGACTCCTATGATCCTCCACGGCGGAATTGCCTCGGGTAACCGAGTCATGAAAAATGCTGCAGTGCGGGATAAGCTTGCTCAAGAACTGGATGTTATCTGTTTCGAGATGGAGGCTGCGGGTTTAATGGATATCCTCCCTTGTCTTCCCATTCGAGGTATATGCGACTACTCGGACTCTCACAAGTCTAAGGGATGGCAAAGGTACGCGGCGGCAAACGCCGCTGCTTATGCAAGAGAATTGCTAGAAGTCCTGCCCTCAGAGTATAATGCACCGAAAAAGTCTGATCGTATCGTGAGTTCTGGTAGGTCGTGCATTGCATTGTGCAAAAACCTGGCTGATGTTATCTTAGCGGAGCAAGATGCCTCTATTATCATCCGTCGAAAGAAGCTGTTAGAATCTCTCAAATTTCAACAAATTGATGCTCGCAAGACCGATATCAAAGCTGCTTATTCCCAAACCTGTCAGTGGTTTCTTAGCCACCCGGATTATCTTAGTTGGCTCGACCCTGATAAGCGGAATGATCATCACGGCTTCCTGTGGATCAGAGGCAAGCCAGGTGCAGGCAAATCGATCATCATGAAGTCCATCTATACGAGGATGAAGATGAAAGACCAACCCTGGAATGTTCTCACTACCTCGTTCTTCTTCAATGCCAGAGGAGATAGTATGGAAAAATCTGTTTCCGGCATGTATCGATCCTTGCTCTTGCAGCTCTTTGAGGGCTTTCCCGACCTCCAACAAGTTTTGAATGACGACGATTTAGTTCCTCGGAGCCAGTCAACGTGCCCTTCGTTAAATGTCCTCAAGGATCTATTTCGCACTGCAATCTCTTTGCTAGGCAATCGATCTTGCACTTGCTTCGTCGATGCGTTAGATGAATGTGATGAGCAACAAGTCACGGACATGGTTAATTTCTTCGAGGAACTATCCGAACAGTGCACGAGAATGGATATTAACCTTCGGTTCTGTTTCTCTAGTCGCCATTATCCTTACATTGATATTCGTTCAGGAATTCGATTGATCCTGGAGAACCAAGTCGGTCACACTGAGGACTTGGAAAGCTACATCAACAGTCATTTACGAATTGGAAGTCCAGCTCTTACCGAAGAACTCAAGCCAACGATACTCAAGAAGGCAGCCGGCATTTTCCTCTGGGTTGCTCTCGTGGTGCAGATTCTAAACAGGGAGAGTCGCCGCGGGGGCCCGGCCCCTCAGAAAAGATTGACAGAAGTGCCGAGTGGTTTAAGCGAGCTTTTCAAAGATCTTTTGCTACGGGATCAAGAGGATACGAGCGAGTTGCTCCTATCTACTCTCTGGATCCTCTTCGCACAGAGACCTTTAAAGCCTATGGAGTACTACCACGCTCTCTGGTTCGAACTATCACCAGATGATCTAGCTGGTCTAGAAATGCTGAAAGATGACGCATCAGACGCCAGTGGCCGTTTAAATAGATTCGTCATCAGCTCTTCCAAGGGCCTTGCTGAAATCACCAAAGCTGAGCAGCCTACCGTACAGTTTATACACGAGTCTGTACGAGATTTTCTCATCAAGGACAAGGGCCTCTATGAGTTATGGCCAGAGCTGGGCGCAGATTGGGAAAGCCGAGGTCACGAGAGACTTAAGTCATGCTGTAACGCATATATTGACCACCAAATAGCAAAAGAGCTTTCACAATCATGGCGTTATCACGCGATTCTGACTTATGAAAGGTACATTCTCAAGGATCCCTTCCTAGAGTATGCCACTCTGTTTCTGCTTAACCATGACAACGCAGCAGCCGATACAATTTGCCAACGACAGTTTCTCAACGAATTCCATGTATCTACATGGATCCGCATATTTAATTGCTTCGAGAAAAGCCTCATTCGAAAATACAGCCAGGTGGCAGACATTATCTATATTCTCGCTGACATGGGACTTTCTAATCTCATTCGATCAAGACTCAGAGAGAATTCCAACATCGACATCCTTGGAGAAAGGTTCAGATATCCATTAATAGCTGCCATGGCCAAAGCCAAAAAGGACAGCGTCATAGCTCTATTGGGTCTGTCTTCAAGTGTCTACGATGGCACCGATATTACAGCTGGCCTGACAGATAATCCCAGCATGGTAGGAGACCATCACACTCCTTTCTCTTGGACATGTGAGAATGGTCAACTCTCTATTGCCAAAATACTTTTCCAAAGAGCTACTTATATCACGGCTAGGGAAGTCCAGTCAAGTCTATTTGGAGCTTTGAGAAATTACCATGTCGAAGTAGTGATGTGGTTAATTGACAAGGGTGCGGATGTCGAGACCAAGGATGAAAATGGCCGGACGTTGCTATCACTGACCGCCGAGTATGGGGATGGGGACACTGCGCTGCTATTGCTCAACAAAGCAGCAGATATCGAGACAAAGGACAAATCTAACCACACGCCGCTATTTTGGGCTGCTGAGATGAGGCATGCAGCTGTGGCGCAGCTACTACTCGATAAGGGTGCAGATGTAAAGCCAGATGAGACTGGCCAGATGCTGCTATCGTTGTCTGCTACGAGTGGGAGGATAGACACCATGCGGCTCCTACTTGACAAGGGGGCAGATGTCAAGACAAGGGACAAGTTCGGCCAGTTGCCGCTACCGATTGCTGTTGAGCGAGGGGATATAGCTATGGTCCAGCTGTTACTGGACGAGGGGGCGGACATTGAAGAGATTGATGAAAAAGGTCGGACAGCATTGTCATGGGCTGTTTGTGCACAGCGCGATGCTATAGTAGAGTTACTGCTCAAAAATGGAGCAGATATTGAGGCGAGGGATAAGCAAGGTCGGACAGCTTTATCGTTGGCTGCTTGCACAGAGCATAAAGCCATGGTTCAGCTGCTGCTCGATAATAGGGCGGACATTAAGGGGATTGATGGAAAAGGTCGGACAGCATTATCATGGGCTGCTTGTGAAGGGCGCAACGATATAGTAGAGTTACTGCTCAGGAACGGAGCAGATATTGATACGATGGATAAACAAGGTCAGACAGCCTTTTTATGGGCTGCAGAGATAGGGCATGAACTCATGGTGCAGCTGCTGCTCGAGAATGGGGCGGATATTAAGACAAGGGATGAACGAGGCTGGACAGCATTATCATTGGCTGCAGACAGAGGAGGCGAAGGACACTTTCCCATAATGCAGCTGCTGCTCGAGAATGGAGCGGACATTGAGGTGAAGGGCTATGAAGACGATCTGACACCGTTATTACTCGCTGTTCGCGCAAGGAACACGTCCATGGCACAGCTACTGATCGACAGGGGGGCGGATATTAAGGCGAGGTATTATAAAGACGATCTGACAGCGTCATCACTCGCTGTTCGATGGACATACATAACCATGGTTCAACTACTACTCAATGAGGGGGCGGATATTGAGGCGAGGTGTTGTAAAGACGATCTGACACCGTTATCACAAGTTGTCCGGCGGGGAGATCTACTTATGGTGCAGCTACTAATTGAAATGGGGGCAGATATTAAGGCGCAGGATGGGGATGGCCTCAATCTGCCACAGCAAGCTGCTGAGAGAGGACATAGAGCCGTGGAGCAGATGTTATATACCGAGGCGCGTTATCAGGGGTATGAATATCCTTCGATCGTTAATGAATAAGGTGGTTACATAGAGCAGAGATATGTAGGGATATCCTACCGCTGGTCGTTTAGTTGAATTTAATATCGTCTTGAAAAACTAACTATATTATTTCTTAAACCTTTAGTCAATAATAAGTAGGTAGGTAAGGTATGGAGTCTTAGGAAAAGGTGCTATAAGTACATATAGAATTAATTAACAATTTGACATAATATACATTATAAGCAAAGATCAGGGCTGTCTAGTAGCAATAACACAACGGTTTTTTAAACTCAATAAGACGCATTATGCTTAATATCAGATGTGATAATAACAATCTCACCAGGCTTTACAATTAAATCATGTAAAACACGCGTATGCCTTAACAAAGGTTATCTAAAATAAACACCGTGTATATTCCCTCGTTCGGGAGTGATTTAAGGCTATATTTAGAGACAAGTCAACTTTGAATATAATGCAACATGCAGTGAGATGCATAACACAGTAGACTAAGACAGCAGCTAGTAATTAATTCATAAGAATATTTAGTTCTACGGAGTGGATAACTAACAGCTACTTTGTATATTTTCCACAAGGCTAAGATAAGAGCAACTAATAAGCGTTTGTATAAATTCTTCCTTTATTTCCACTATCCAGGTAGCAGTACAAGCTTGATGAGCTCAAAAGTGGATATTTTTCAAACCTCCACTCTCACTGTCTGTCACTCCGGCCCAGCCGGATGGGTCAGGCGGGAACTAAATAGACGAGAGAGCCCAGCCCAGCTGAGTTTGGAAGAAAAGAGAACCTTGGAGGGTGGTGACGTTATTTGTCGACCCAAACCTGAACCTGAACCTCTTTTTTTTACTTCTCTTGATCTTGTTCCTGTCGATCATGACACGCTTTCGTTGAACAAACTTTAGTTACACATTCGCAAAAGTGGCTTTTCACATGTTCAGGGGTATTTTACAGTAAAATCAGTGGCTGTCACACACAATCAATCTAACGAGGGCGGCTGAGCAAGTGTTTAACCCCTTCTTCTCTATCTCACCCTCTCACTTTCAACTTGCATCTCACTTTCTCAATATACGTAAAGATGTCGTCGCAAAATACATCAACTGCCCTCGTGGCGACTACCACCATATTTTCAACCATCGTCTTTATCATCCTCGCCCGCGCACTCCTCTACCCTGCTCGGCGAAGCACGATCAACAACCCGCTCAAGGAGGGTGTCTACGACAAGTCCAACGCCGATAAGTTGAAGAACCTTGTTTATCAGCCTGATCAGTTTCCCGGTGCACGAGATGTCGAGACTCCAGTAAGCGCAGCTACTTCTAGAATTTATATGCCCAGGACTATGCTGACCATGATCGTTATAGTATGGAAGTATTCGTGTCTACGAGTTTGGCCCTGAGACCGGTGAAAAGGTCTTCTTTGTTCATGGCATCAGCACGCCCTGTATCACCCTTGCGCCTCTGGCTCTCGCACTTGCTAAGCGAGGCTACCGTGTGATGCTCTTTGTAAGCCTCCCATTTACTCCCTCTACGCATTTAACTAACTCAACTTTAAGGACCTCTTTGGCCGTGGCTTCTCCGACGGTGTCGCTGACGTCCCCCACGATGCTCGTCTTTACGTCTCCCAGATGCTACTCGTCCTCGCCTCGAGCCCTCTTGCTTGGACAGGCAACAACGCTTTCCGCCTCGTAGGCTACTCGCTCGGCGGTGGCATTGCTGTTCACTTTGCAAATTCCTTCCCGAACCTCGTGCATGATCTTGTCTTGCTCGCTCCCGCAGGCCTCATCCGCGCCGCCTCCTTTGGTCGTGTCTCTCGCTTCCTCTTCGTCTCAGGCCTCGTCCCCGAGCGTCTCCTCGCTATTGCTACACGCCGTCGTCTTCAGCGACCCATCGCCGCCTCGGGCAAGCAACCTCCCAAGACACCTATCGAGTCCGTCACCACGCCGCCTCTTAACGTCGCCGAGGCAGAGGTTGTTCCAGCATCGGGTGCAGCAGTTACGCCGTTGGAGCAGCGTGTTATGGAGTACGTGCGCTGGATGGTCACCCATCACAACGGTTTCGTCCCGGCTTTCATGTCAAGCATTCGCTTTGCGCCCCTGACGGATCAGCATGATGCCTGGGCCAAGCTATCCAAGCGTGCTCCTGGTACTACAGCCATTCTGTTAGCCAGGGCTGATGAGATCATCAATCCGGAGGACTACCGTCGAGACGCGTTGTCTCTCGTTGGTGGCGAGCACAATGTGCGCTGGCGTGTCCTGCCAGGTAGTCATGATTTCGTCATGACCCATGTTCAGGATATTCTTCGAGAGATTGATGATATGTGGTCCACCAAGGCATAGACATCTACATAATACGATTCTTGATTTCACGTTTTTACGATTTGGCTCGTTTTATGACAGGATTTAGACACGACAAGGGATTGTTCATTAGAAGCAACGGAAGTAGGGAGTTGGGTTACAGGGAGTATGTCTTTTTTATGTCCCTCAAGCCTGTCTAGCACTTTGAGGATAGGGTATAGAGTAGAGAGCAATTGAACTTCTAGAAATCCACGCTTGACTCATAAATACATGGCCCGAGCCATATGTACTCAATTGTATAGTATAGTTGCTTCAAATATCGCTTTTAACGATCTAGGGCTTGGCTTTGACACTGTAGAATCTGTTAGCAGCTAGAGCATCGTAGTTGCCGATCGGGAACTCACCATGTGCCAATAAACACCACGTTTCTTCAGCAGCTCTACGTGGCTGCCTTGCTCCAACAATTGCCCATCACCCAATACGAAAATAACATCTGCGTTCTGCACCGTGGCCAGTCGATGTGCCACTACAAGCATCGTGCGTCCCTCACTGGCTCGTTCAAATGCCGCTTGCACTAGCTTTTCGCTCTCCGAGTCAAGCGAGCTAGTCGCTTCGTCGAGCAGAAGAACCTTGGGATCGCGAATAAGGGCACGCGCAATCGCCACGCGCTGCTTCTGACCACCCGATAACGAGACACCGCGACTTCCGATGGGAGTATTGTAGCCCTCCGGTAGAGAAACAATAAAGTCGTGGATAGAGGCATCACGACACACTTGGTGCAGCTGGTCATCTGTGATCGACAAAGGATCAACTCCAAGTAGTATGTTCTCTCTAATAGTACCCTGAAATAAGGTGGCTTCCTGGGCAACAAGAGAGAAGTACTTCCGGTACTCATGTAAGTTGATTTCGGTGGCATCTTTTCCGTTCAAGAGAATTCTGCCCTTGTCCACGTCGTAGAATCTATTCATATCAGCATTGCTGGTAGTAACAAAGCCCAAAGCAGTCTTACCTCTCCATCAACGACACAATCGATGTCTTACCACAGCCAGATGCTCCGACAAGAGCAGCGAACTGCCCTTTCTGGATCTTAAGGCTGAGACCCTTGAATACTGGTGTACTTCTCGTCGGGTACTTGAAGTGGATGTTGTCTAACTCGATTGACATTCCACCATCCGTGTCCGGGATCTCTTGTGAGGTAGATACCTTATCACGAGGTCTACTCTCCCTCATACTAAGGATACGGTTTGCAGCCGCAGACGAAAGAGCTGCGTTAGGCCCGAAGCCGAGAGCTTGCCCAGCTGCTTCGCTGCCATTCGTGATCGCCACTGTGAAGGTGTTAGTAAATGTTGAATTGGAAGGACTCAAAATGAATATGCCTTTGGGGTCGGCCCCTCGTGCCACCCGACGACCTCTTTGGCGACGCTAGTCAACAGGATAGAAGAAGGAAATCTAATACTTACTGAAACACACGAAAAATGGAAGAAGGCCAATTTGATGCGAGGACAGCAGACGTCCTCCCCACCAGAAGTTCAGTGCCTGGCATGCCATGCTGGCGCTGTCGGAAAAGCCAAAAAGAAGGCTCACCCATCTGGCCTTCTTGTATGCTGAAGTGACGTGCTCGCTCAGAAGAGTCTGGTATCGCAGACAGATCGAATCTTCTAGCGTCAAAGACGTTACAGTCCTGAATGCTCCAATCGATTCTGACGCAAACTTGGAGCTCTCCGCGAAGACGTCGTTATTCATCTTCTCAAAGGCCAACTCATATTTGAACCGCCAGTAAGCCGAGGCTATCATAACGGGCAGTACGACGCAGCATGAAACAAGGGCTAGTTTCCATGCAAATGCGAAAGCAATCGATATCGCCCCAATCACGTTGAAAAGGGCGATGAAGACACTCGCCATGTTCAATCCCATCAGCTCTTCGAGTTGCTTCGGATCAGTGCCCAAGCGTGCTGTCATTGTTCCGTGGGAGTGATCTTCGTGGTCAAAGAAGGACGTCCTTTGGAACATGACAGCGTCGAAGTACTGTTGCTGATACTTGGCTCGAATGGTAGCTGACATCCTAGTAGCAATAAAAATCACCACAAAGTAGCTCACTCCGATACCGCATGCCAATACAACAAACATCAGCGCCCAGAAATTGCTGTCAGAGAGGTCCGAGGCAATAGCTACGTTGTTGAAGGAAACGATTACTCTGTAACTCAATTTAGCTCGCCGATACAACACCAATAGAAAGCTTTGCTTCTTACTTTCCGAAGAGCCAGGCTTGTAAAGGAACACCGGCTCCCACACAGGCACCAGCGAAAAGTGTCAGGAAGAATAGTGCCCAAACGTTCTTCGACTCGTAAAACAGTCGGGCAAAGCTGGTAAATAGTCCCTTTGTCTTGACAACGGAAACCTCCCTGCTCACATCAGTCTCGGAAGCTGCAATGCTTCTGACGTGAGCCAGACCAGGCTTGTCTTCAGGTTCAACAGACTCGTAGCCCGCCTCGGTGGGTTCTCCGAGTGACAGTGACTGGGCGTGAACAAGACCAGAATAGACACCGCCGTCAACCGCCATAAGGCTGTCGTGTGTTCCAGATTCCACGACTTTGCCCTTCTTCAATACGATGATACGGTCTGCTTTCTTGATAGTGGACAGTCGATGGGCTATCGTAATGGTGGTCCGGTTTTGGGCGACTCTGTCAAGGGCTGCTTGGACAATTCGTTCACCACGTACATCAATAGCACTCGTAGCTTCATCCAAGATAAGAATACTCGGTTTCCGCACGATAGATCGTGCAATAGCTAGTCGTTGTCTTTGTCCGCCCGATAATTTCGCACCGCCGTCTCCCACGCGGGTTTCATACCCCTAGACAATTTCGTGGTTAGAAATTTGCACATATTAACACGTAATTTAAGCATTGTTAATGAGTTTAGGAAATTTTGATATTTTAGCAGAACTTGGTAAAGTTCGGTCAGAACTTACATCAGGTAATCTGTCGACGAACTCATCGGCAAACGCTTCTCGGCATGCTTCTCTTACTAGTTCCCTCTTCTTATCCTCGGATTCGTCTGCCCACGGCGTACCAATCAGGCCATAAGCAACGTTCTTGAAAATAGTGTCGTTGAACAGAAATGGCTCCTGTTGGACGAGTCCAATCTGGGATCTCCACCATTTCAGGTCGATGTCATCCAAAACCTGGCCAGACGTAGAGATTCGTCCACGAACCTCAATCGTGGGTCCAGTTTCCTCGGGTTGTGTTTCGGTCGGATTTGATGGGTCACTGTCCTCGTCCTCTTCCTTTTTGCCCTTCTTTCCGCCCTTCTTCTCTTTTTCGACGGCCTTGGCCAAGATATGCTGGTCCTGTAGAGTATACCATCTCTGAATCAAACCAACAATTGTGCTCTTACCAGATCCGGATGGTCCAACTACCGCGTTGATCTTTCCAGCTTCAATACGCAGGTCCAAGTCATCCAGTACTTTCACATGTGGTCGACTAGGGTATGCGAAGGTAACATTTTCAAAGACAATATCCTGCGTCGATGATACTTCCGGTTCCTTTAGATGTCCTTTTTCAGGTTGAGGCGCGTCAATGACAATGAAGAATTCGCAAGCGGCGACGGTTGCTTTTCCAACAGCCAGCAGGGGCGTTGATGTACGTTCCAGGGAAAGCACTACAATCATAACGGAAAGTAACACGCTAATATTGTCAGTACAGAATAGGTTGGTGTGATAGAAATGCTTACACAAGGACGTCTCCCACATTGTCCAATCTTCCTTCGGAATAGGACTTTGCGCCAAACCAAAAACATAGGGCAAATCCAGAATATAACCCGAAGAACTATATGCATTAGCATTGAAATTCAACATTCCTTGTCAGCAGACAGATTACTTACTATCAAGCCGAGCTGGCCACCAATGAGGGGAGAAAGAAGCTTTCCATGCTGTTTTGTCTCTTCCACAAAGGCAGCGTACCTCTTTGAGATGCGCGATTCTGCACCACATGCAGCAACCATTCTGACACTCGCCAATGCCTCACTGGCAACTGCACCAGCTCTGCCCTCTGCCTTTGTAATGAGCGCATTTGCCTTGAGGATCAAAGGAAGGAGTGTGCCAAGAACCAGAAAAAGATACAGAATGATCGAAGAGGTGACGAGGGTGAGTGACCAATTCTTGACAAAGGCTACAATGATGGCAGCAACGATGGTACTATTGTACTCGACAAAGATACCCAGTTTCTCTGAAATACCCAGCTGCAGGACGTTGGCCGTAGAAGTAATAGTGCCTGTAGCATAGCCCGGAGGCATTGAATCGAGAACATGAATGCTTTGCCCGAACAGCCTCTGTAGATAGTGAAGCCTTATAGCGGAAGATAGCCTGATACCTATCATGCGAAAAATGAACTATGAGGAAGTTAGTTGTCGTTCAACTTGAAACCTTCGGTTAATGAGCTATGATAGGCTTGCCTTGTTGATAGAGTTCAGAATGAAACGGCCTAAAAACAGGAAAAACATGTATAGTCTATGAATATTGGTCAACGGCAAAGTATCGACTATTTTAGAAGCAATTCAACATACGCTAGTCTATCGATGTTACTGTCAAAGTCGCTTTTGGATGTTGTGCTTCCTGGCAGAAAGTAGTCGGTGAAGTTACCAACAAATTGGCCTAATTGCTCGATATTAGTGACTTTTTTCATTGTTAAAGTGTATGGCCACCACTTACCAAAAACCACATTCATCAACGGGAGTGTCTGGACAAGAATTAATTATTGAGGTTGTAGAGGTTTGTACTTTTGAAGACTCACAATTCCAGCGCCTATGGAGGCAAAAAAACCTGCGGCATACGCAACGAAATCCCATTTTGTCGCATACGAAAAGATTCGCTGTTACTTGTGTTAGGGGAGCAATGCTTGTGTGTGATAACGAGACAGGTTACTTACCAGGTAATCTTTAAAGTTGGCCGTCCGTTCAGGCCGGACCTTGGCCTTCTCTTCCACCTTCTCCTCATTGGTATGTTGTAATGATTGATCTTGAGGACCGGTGTGAGATGGTGCAGCAGGCTTCTCAGTAATATCCTCATGATCAGCACTCATGATGACGAAAGGACATGAGCGCGTCAACGCAAGTGTAAATAGCAAGGGGGTCCAATGTGGCCCAGTCCGTTAAATGGAAGGAAAAGGAGGTTATGACAAGAAAACGGACATGGAGGCATGAGGGTTTGAAAATGTAAATTGGCAAAGACGAAGGAGAAGGAAGAAGAAAAGATGATGATTGAGCAAGCAACGTAGGCAGACGTCAAGAGATGAAGTGCAATTAAATCCCAGAAAAGGAAAGTACAGCTTGCCCCCCGTGTCACTCCGTATCTGTGAGTGGAAAGCTGGGAAGATCGATACGAAATACGACGCTAAATGCACTCTAAAGTGATAGCTCGTAAGGTGGAACAAGTATATCGTAACGGCAAGGCCTTAAATTGACGATCAAGGAGGCTGAAACGACTCCACGGATGCCTAGAAGAAGAAACAGACACGTATCGAGTCGAGTCTTGCAATTGAGGGATTACTCGAGCTTTAAGGATCTGTTATTAATTCTCGAATCCTTGTCAGCCTGTTTGCTTGGCTTGAGACCACTTTTGATTTAGGAACCGCTAAAGGAAACGAGTACGCGTACAGATAGTAGTGCTAGAATGCAATGTAAGTTATGTAACCGAGTTCCTACATAAGAATGTAAGTATCATAAACTCAGGTTGCTCAATGAAACAAACAAGTCGGCATTTTCTGATCGAGCAATTGACTGCCATAGATTCATGGACTCGACACGCATCCTTAACAAACCGTCATGGATTTCGTCGTCTGTTACCTCTTCAGCTGACCCTGGCCAATAGCGCCATGTTGATTTCATCACCTCCCCCATTCCTAATTTCCATCCATGCTATGGCACGGAGTAAGCTGTCGGGTTCGGATTGAATCTAGATTCCGAGCGCACTATGAGGCCTCTTTAGCTCACACCAACTTCTGCCAGTAACTGGTAGTTGAAATCCCCGTTCGGTTTCATCGCATTCCGCGAAGTTAGGCAACGTTCGGGCTCGCGGAGCCGGCTACAACCCGGAACCTAAAGAAGGATTCATTTTAACTGTTGAAACCTCGAACCAGAACGACGACGCTGCTCCTACCAAGGTAGACGGAAGTTGTATACTTTTACTTCTAATTCTCATTGGTATAGATGGAGTTTTGGTACATCCACGCCAATAGTTATAGTCTATAGAGACGAGAACGTCTTTAAGAACTAGAGATGCGACATGGGTCGATATTTAAGGCTGGCGTTGGAACGTAAGCGGGAGGAAACCATCTGACAGTCTGACAGTAATGGCATATGATGTAGCTTACCCTGTATCCAACGGACTAACCAATTTGCAACCATGCTTAGGTGCATACTCCCACATATATCGCTGCTATGTTTTGTTTCTGTTCGCCTTTATATACAATCGAGTATGCTGAATCATTCGGGGAATTATGAGAGTATTCCGGTGAAGCCTTTTGAGGCTGAACGGATGAGCATACTACGTAGATTACTAGTCAATTACAGAAATGGACTCGCTGCCATACAAACCCAGGTTGAAAAATGTGTACATTCTTAGGTTAGAACAACCCATGATAAAATCTTATAACATCAAAGCGATTTAGACATATTAGAACTATACTATAAAATATCTGACCCTAATTCATGGATAGTGTTTAAATGCCTATATCTATTGAGTCAGTCCGAATTATTATATCTTCATACCTACCTTAATGAGTCAACGGGCAGCTTATGAACGGGAGCAAACAAGGGTCAGCTACAGCGCATTGGCTGCCCATAATTCAGGCCACAACCAGTAAATGGTGCCCCGCCAACTTTCCAGGCGGATTCTCTTTGGGTGAACGCTTCTCTGCAGAGATTTCCCGGACTGGCTCGCATTTCCTAGACCTGTGACGCACATCCCGCCGCTCGCATGACAGACAGTCCAGCTTGAAGTGGATTCCCAAGCTTCAGAGGGCTTCACGTCCTCTCATTAAAAAGTTAAAGCATGAAGCCGAAGCCAGCCTCGGCCAAATTGTCTCTGGCCAGATCAAGATTGAGGACTGCAGCAAGACCATTGCAGTTCGTACCTGCCTCCTCTCTTTCCCTTCTGTCTTGCCAGTGCCCTCCTTCCTGCCTTACCCGCAGGTCTCGTCCTTCCCTCAACAGCCTTGGCCCCTCCATCACAGGCTTTTCTCAGCCCCGCTACACTTCCTCTTCTACTCCCTTCCCCTCCACCACCATTGCCCCGCCTCCCACGACATCGCAACAAACACTCGAAATGGCACCCAAAACCAAATTCGAGCTCAAGGTCCCCAAGGGCACAAAGGACTGTAAGTCAACTTTGCATACAGCGCACCATATAGTCAATACTTGGTCCTAACACTGTACCAAGGGGAGGGTAAGGATATGGTCATTCGTGACCACATCTTCAACACTATTACCCAAGTCTTCAAGCGTCACGGCGGAGTCACCATCGATACCCCCGTTTTCGAGCTTCGAGATATTCTTGCAGGCAAATATGGCGAGGATAGTAAGCTCATCTACGACCTCGCCGACCAAGGCGGCGAGATCTGCTCTCTGCGATACGATTTGACCGTCCCTTTCGCCCGCTTCCTCGCCATGAACAAGAACATTCAAAACATTAAGCGATACCACATTGCCAAGGTCTACCGTCGAGATCAGCCCGCCATGACCAAGGGCCGTATGCGAGAATTCTACCAGTGCGATTTCGATATTGCTGGCACCTACGACGCCATGCTGCCCGATGCTGAAGTTATCCGCATCATTACAGAAGTGTTTGAGGGACTTGGCTGGAACGGTGGATACACGATAAAGCTGAACCACCGAAAGATTCTCGATGGTATTTTCCAAGTCTGCGGTGTCCCCGAGGACAAGATCCGCACCATCTCCTCCGCTGTCGACAAGCTGGACAAGCTGCCTTGGGCTGATGTGCGAAAGGAGATGACAGAGGAGAAGGGACTCGATGGCGAGGTCGCTGACCGAATTGGCGAGTGGGTTATCCTCAAGGGCAAGCAGGATCTGCTTCAGAAGCTGCAGAGCACCGAGAGCTTGGCGGCAAACGAGTCTATGAAGAAGGGTATGGAGGATCTTGAACTGCTTTTCGACTACCTTAACGCCTTCGACTGCCTGGATCGAGTATCTTTCGACCTCAGCTTGGCCCGAGGCCTCGATTACTACACTGGTCTCATCTATGAGGTTGTCACACAAGGTTCTGCCCCTGAGGTCACCCCTGGTCACGAGAACGAGGCGCCCAAGGCTCCTAAGAAGAAGGGCAAGAAGGGATCCGAGGATGAGGATCGTTCTGACGACCCCACGGTCGGTGTGGGCAGTGTGGCTGCTGGTGGCCGATACGACAATCTCGTTGGCATGTTCTCTGGCAAGAGTCAAATCCCTTGTGTTGGTATCTCTTTCGGTGTTGACAGAATCTTCTCTATCACTAAAGCCAAGATGGCTGCCGAGAAGAACGCCGCCGTCCGCAACAACGACGTTGACGTATATGTCATGGCATTCGGAAAGGAGGGTTACTTGAAGGAGCGCATGTCAGTGTGTGCCAAGCTTTGGGAGTCTGGTATCAAGGTTGGTTGATTATATCTCATTACTCTTACTGGGTTGCACAGATGGAAAACTAACAACCTTGTCATAGGCCGAATTTCTTTACAAGGTCAAGCCCAAGCTTCCTGCGCAGTTCAAGGCTGCTGAGGCCAACGGTGTTCCCTTTGCTATTTTCCTCGGTGAGGATGAAGTTGCATCAGGCAAGGTCAAGATCAAGGAGATGGGACTTCAGGAAGGTCACCCTGAGAAGGAGGGTATTCTGGTTAGCCAGTCCGACATGGCCAAGGAGATCAAGATCCGACTCCAACGCAAGCGAGAACTCGACGAGATGACCAGACAGGCTGAGGGCCTACGAGTCGTTCACGGCATCAAGGGTGATGAGGTCAAGGATGCAGAGAAGAAGGAGGAGGATACCAAGCCCGAGACTACACCAGCAGCGGCCGAACCGACTCCAGGAACGGAAGAGCAAGCTCCCACAAATCCAGCGGCATAGAATTACTCATGACGAAATAAAAAAACGGTTGAAACGATGGGCAAGGCGTTAAGTATTAATTGATAGAAAGAGCCAGTTCAGGGGAACAATTGGGTCTGTGAAAAGATAATCTCACCTCTGTTCAACCACGGATCTCGAAGATGGAGAGATAGTTGTTCCGTGATGCGTCAAGCTAATCGTAATCGCCCATACTATGGTATCTTGGGCTAGCGCAGCCACGGCGGTTTCTCCTTGCAACAACCACAATGACAACGACGTCTTCCTGATCGACTAGGCGGGGCTTTAAGGTCTCACTCTTGAACAAAAAGCATCTAGCCTCTAACGATGGGGCTTTTGAAAGCGTTACCCTGAACGGGCAATAATGGAGACCACGCAGGCCCTGTGAGCGTCGAGATGTTCCCCCAGTTTCGGCATAAACTGGCAGATAGGCCGCGACCAGCCTCCCGCTTACGGCTCCAGCCGACGTTCTCGAGCAAAGAGGCTTGAATGGAGACCCCGAAGCCGCAACAGAAGAGCGGGGAGACCTGGCTGCGGGTCTTGAGCCTCAATGGACCAGAGATGCAGGTACCAAGTCGCACGCAGCTCAGTTCACAGCAGATGGATGCCCGCAACCACCAATGCCAACGCGATGCGATGATCTCTGCATCATGGGACCTGCAGTTGCAACCGCTGACAAGCGGGATGGGCCGCCTGTCTACCACTCACCTGCAAGCATGCAGTAAAGGGCGTGTGAATCGAACCTTGACTTGATACCGGCCTTCTGGAAGCGAGACGCTGGCGTTCTGACGTTCGCGCCACTATCCTGATAGTACCGACTGCAAGTGCAGTCCTGATGTCTAGTTTGTGCCTTACGATGCCTTTTATTCCTTTCTATTCTATCCCCCATCTACCCAAGTATCTACAGTCCCACCGAGGCGTCACCGCTAATCTTGACCGACCTCTTTCTTTCAAGGATCAAAATTTTCTTCCTTGCCGGCCTAAGTAGACTACCGGGAAGAATGAAAAAAGAAAAGAAGAAAAAAGCTTGCATGAAAGACCAGAGGCGGCCCCGTGGGTCCCCCGGGTACGGCCCACGGGAGGGTCTGAGGGCTCTCTCGGGTGGCCGGTGCCGCACCAAGAACCCCGGTTTGGCTCGATCGGGATCTGCAAGATCGTGGATTTACTGCGTATTTCTCTTCATGTTTCCCCATGAAAACCCTTCCACGGCCTTCTTCCCCGTCAGACCAGGAACAAGCATGAAAAGGGTGGAAATCCCCTTGCAGTGGTGTCTCCTAGACCCGACACAGTGGATGGGGCACAACTAGCTGAACGGGGTCTGGAAGAGGACATAAGACTAACTGTTTTCCTTCGAGCGAGGGTGGAAGCAATTGTGAGGTTGAACCTGTCATCCCCGGATCGTGCGTGTGCCTTGTGTGAGCGAGTAGTGTGTGGTGTCTGTCTTTGTGTTAGTGTATGTTGGCTCGAGGGCCGATGTATGACAGACACAGACACTATCTTGATCATTACGTCTCAACTCCAACTTCGACTTACTCGACGCCAAGCCGAGACCACTGGCTTTACTTCCATTCACCGCGGTTTAATTACTCTTCACTGATTAACTAGTTGAGTCAAATCAACGACTATAACGACTCATCATCATCGTCACCAACGACTATCGCGAAACCGCCCGGCAACCAGCAACGAGCTCGGCGCCGCTGACACAAAGGACGAGACCTAGCCCAGCAGTGATCTTCGTTGCCCAGAGATCGGTATTGCCGACGACGAAATAGTAACGACGCTATAATTATTTGATTTGTGCTCGTCACCTGGACAACTTTGGGACTGGCTAGATGGTTCGTCGATGTGGCGCTCATATACTCAACACCAACCGCTTTCGGAGATCTTGAATTCCAGTCGATTTCTTAACTACCTGCAACCACCACGATCGCACAAACTTGTTTTTTCCGTCTGTTTTTCGTTTTTCAACGCTCAGAAACTCATCGAACTGCTTCGAATTGGTAATTACCTTTTCTATCTCGACGCGTCTTCAACCACGACTCGGCTCTCGCAACCTCCAACTCACTTACACGTCGTGTCACGGAACTACCTATAGACATATATTGTCTTACCAATCAATTTACGGGACGACTCAGACTCAGACTCTCTTTTCCCCTCCTTGCCTGGGGTGACCATCAGAGACACTCGCACGTCACAGACTTTTTTTTGGCTTCTGTCCTACCTTGCTTAAAGGTCCCAGTCCACTCATTAGATTGACCCACGAGGAGCTGAACCGACAACGAGCCATCACGGGTAACGACATATTGGCATATTGGCCACACAAACCTTGGCCACGCCACGCGCGCCGCCGCTCTCAGTCCGGACTCTTATATTGTAACGCCCCCGGAACAGCCTCTGCATCCACTCTGCCTCTAGACCTCGACCTTAACCCCGGGTACGAGCCTTCAGCTTGGCTATACCATAGGATATCATCCATCATCATGGCTGCTTTGCTGCCTCAACCAATTCATACAGCCACTTCTTCGCCTTGGCCATCACGAACATCATCACTGCCCATGTCGTCGCGCAAGGAGACTTGCCGCGCCTCGGTCACCGAGACCAAGTCGCCTGAATGGCTTCCCCAGTCACTCTCCGAGTCACTCCATGTCCTGCCTTTTACATCCACCGAATGGGCTAAGGTCATTGCCGATGTGAAGAGGGAATACCTCAACCGCCGCTACCGTCCTTGTGCAACTCGGTGTGGTGAGATCCTGGATAATCTCAAGGATTTCGTAAGTTATCTATCTCATGCTGATCATTACACGATAAGTATCTAACGTTATGCAGAGCATCATTGAGCCAGCTTATCTCATCTATCTTCATTTCTATGCCGCCAACTCACAGGAGATGCTTGCTCGTGCACTTCACCAAGCCGCTCCTGCACGCACTACCCTTCTTAACCAAGCTCGCGACCACTATCAGCGTGCCTCAGCCCTCATCAACGCCGCAGACTCAACCGTCGGTCCAGCTTTGTTACGAAGACCATCGGGCACAACCACAACACTCCCTAGTCTTCACTCTGCCGACAGCTCCGTGAGCTCTTATGCTTCATCGACATGGACATCGTCTCATGGTGTATCTCCCGCATCTTCCATCTCATCGATCCAGAGTGTGCCCGTTTCTAAGCGCAAGAAGAAGCGTGTGACATTTAGTGACGTGCCCATGGAACTTCTCGAGCGCCCAGACTCACCAACACTTGGCCTCGGTAGCTTGCTAGGACCCGCACGTTCAACATCACCCGAGCTCTCCGGAAACGACTCTATCATTCCAGCACCTCTTCGGCCCTCAGCACTCCTACCCCGATCAATTCTCACACCACGCTCCACCCAGAACGAGACAATGCCATCTCCTGACTCGGAATTGGACCCTTTCCGCCATGCTCGCTCGGTACATCGCTACAGCGCGCTCCTTACCAGCCTGCAGCGACAGGTCTTCCGACACCTCAACTTCATCGAGTCAGAGCTCGGCCAGCAACACGTTTCTGTACCAGAAGAGGAGACGCCGCCGTCACCTACGACCACGGTCATGGTCCCTCCTGCATCTGCCACACCCAACGCCGATAAGACCCGCTCACCTGAGCTTCAAGCACGGATAGAACGATTACGCGCCAAGGGTTGGGAGCGCAGGCGATTTGATGCACGTCGATATGCTGAATTGCGCGAGAGCGCCGTTGCAGACATGGACTAAGCCTCACTCACTCGCTATCTGAGTTTGTTATTGATTTGTCAACGTTTATGAGAACGAAAGTGGATGGACTTTTCTTTTCATCATGTATTTATGTATGTTATTAAGACTTGAACGATATCATGAAGGTGGAACGTAACATTGCATATCAGGGAGGGAAACCCTGCTGCGTGGCATAGGTAATGAGGAAATTTATATAGGATGAAAATGAAGACTGGCTCTTTAGTTTTAGAACAGAGAGACGGGGACCGCTATCTTGGTTACTGGGATGATACCACTTCTATAGAGCACAAATATCTACTTCGCAGTGCGAATGAGTATAGGTAGTAACAACTGAAATCACTTGGGCCGGGTTATCGAGGTAATCAACTCGTCATTTTTTTTTTCAAACGCATTGCCCGAAATCAAATAAAATCGCTTTCCAGCCATATCAACGAGGCATGGGTAATTTGTAGTAAATGGCATGCCTCTTACTTCCTTTCCAGCTTATCCTTCTTGTTTCCATCCTTCTGAACGTAGCTGCCCTGAGCAAACTCAGACCGCCGCGCGTCCCAACAATATAGTAAAAGTTGCCTGTTGATGTGCAGCCTTGCACATAGCAGTACTTCTGTATTTCGTAAAGATCCCAAAACTCATAATTAAGCCTGGAAGCTGCGGCGCTTGGCGTCCTTTTCGACCTCCTGAGTAACGCGGAGAACCTCTCTCTCCTCCTTGTCGTCGGCGAGCTTTGCCCTGGCGACTTCGGAGAAGATCGCCGAAAGATCCGAGTTCTCGGGGTCCTCCTCCAGATCTTTGAGCTTCTGAATACGTGCTTGGAGCTTGATCTTCTCGATGATGCGCCTGAAACGGCTTCTGGCGCGGAACGCCTTGATCTCGGGCAGCAAGTTGTAGTCGGTGGCGTTCTCGCCGGTGAGCCAGATGTGACCCAGTGCTTCCTATATGGCAACGTCAGCTCGCGTCTCCTGTGTCAGAACGATGGCGTTAGCCTACCTCGCTAGTCCAACGCTGATCAGCATCCGGATTGATCAGTTTCAAGATGAAGTCCTTGGCGTCGTTGCTGACGTCCTTCCAGTATCGCTCATGGAAGACAACGGAGCCATCAGTACATTCCCTGATAAGGTCTGAGAGATTCTCGCTTCGGAAAGGCGAGTAACCACAGAGCAAGGTGTAGGTGATAACACCCATGGACCACATATCCACGGGCTTTCCGTGTCCCTCCTTACGCATCACTTCAGGGGCAGCATAACCGAAGGAACCTGCCATAGTCTTGAGAGACTCGCCCTTTCCATCAAGCATCTTAGCGATACCAAAGTCGGCGAGTACGAGGTCAGACTCAGGGTCTCTGCTGAGGTACAGGAGGTTCTCGGGCTTGAGATCTGCGAAGGTGGGTAAGTTAGGGTGCTAAGGCTCGGCTTGTTTGCAGTATTGTACCTCTGTGAACGATGTTGTTCTTGTGAAGGAAATCGACAGCAAGCAAAACTTGCTTAATAGTTTCGGCGGCATCCTTCTCGGTAAACTTGCCCTGCTCGCAAATACGGTCGAAGAGCTCGCCACCAGTCGCGAGCTGTGTGACGATGTAGAACTTGTCCTGGTGAAGCGAAGCGGGTGAGCTACTGTACATGTGAACGACGAAAGGAGGGGCATTGAAGAACTGGGCCAGGGATTGGTGACCCTGAACCAAATAAAATCAAGCGGGGTGTTTTGGCTGAGCTTACCCTCGACTCGAACCAGTCGACAAACTTGACGATGTGAGGATGCTTAAGCTTCTGAAGCATCTCGAGCTCATCGTAGACCATCTGCTCGTTACCCTTGACATTTCGCTTGAGGATAATCTTCACAGCGACCTTGCCAGTAGGGCCATCAGCCTCACGAACGACTCCATATGTTCCAGCACCGAGGGTTCGACCGAATCTGTACTTGGATCTGTAATAGAAATTGATGGTCAGGATCTAGTGAACTTATAGTCGAGTGTTAGAGGGGGGTTCGCATCGCGCACTTCTTATCGTAGCTCTCGGGTTGGCCATGAAGCCTGTTTAGCATGCCGGCGACTAGAGACGTGGAGGCCATGGTCAGCAAATGGTTCGAGGTGGTGGGAGCTTGAGAGAAGAGCAAGCGTGGGCATGGACAAGGAGCAACAATAACAATGACGCTTCCGTGTACAACTCGAGAGCTGAAGCTCAAAACGCCAAAGCGGGGAGAGGAATGAGGCTGTGAATAGTCGCAACTTACAACTCATGGTGGCAGTTTGGCGGGGTAGATAGTGAGCGTCTCGTTGGGTTTTTGGAGATGAGAGGGGAAAGCAAAGACAAGATTTGATCCAATCTGTCTTTCACTCTCTTCCTAAGGATACGAAGCCGTGCGACAATCAAGTCCCAGGCGCAAAGAGCGTTCAAATGGGTGAGGATCAAAAACCTCTGGGATAACGAGGGTTTTTGTGAGGAGAAAGAGTATGGACGATGGGATGAGAATGAACGGGACGAGGAGGTCCTTGTTAATTAGCTTGCGACGACCCAAGCTGGGCTGTTCGTCCGCCAGCGCTACTCACCTCAGGTAGCCAGGGCTGAGACTGCCCGTGGAGATGGAGACCTCCACTACTTGCCCGGGGCTCGTGCTGTCAGCAGAGCGCTGGATTCCACCTTTGGGGGACTTTGGCACTAGCGGGGGTTAGGGGGCGGCTATGGCAGTCATGGTTGGTTGCAGTTGGAGTGTGGCTCAGGCGTTGACTGCCCAGGAACGGAAACTCGAAGGCATCGCCGAATCCATCCACAGCCATCGATGGCACAGGCACAGGTGAGGCTGAGTTCTTGTGGATCAGGTCGTGTCACAGCACAGATCCATTCCAGGAATCGAGATGAATTTTCGTTTAGAATCGTGGCTGAGCAGACAATCTTTTGACAACCTCCAATCTTGACGCTTTATGATTTATCTTTCCCGTTAGGGATCGGAGCGTTAGGTTGCCTCTTCAACTGATCCAGCCCTACGAGGCTGCTTACGGTGTCTCCTTGCTTTGCCGTTGAGGTCATGGACCAGCCCTTGTTCATCGCTTCTGTGAGGTTCGTGGAGGCCTCGGTTAGTAGTTAACATTCAATTTCACTGAAAATTATTCGAAAGGCAGAACCTTATGACAGCTATCTCCAAGTACAAAAACTAGGTAGGTTTGACATGCTAACGGCTGGTGGCTTTAGCTCTTGGGTGAGCATGTTCAACCAGAGAGGATAGCTGTTTCACTAAGGGTCATCGCGAAAAAATTAACCCGATCTGTAATTCTCACATTAGAGCTGAGAACAGCTACGTCTTCAGTTCATCATTTTGTAGGCGACCTGGACTATTTAACCAATTAAATAAAGCAATGCGCAAATCTTACAATCCACAAAGGATCAACATCTCACCTCGGCGGACGATGACACAGTAGATCAATCTTATCTGGACAATTGGGCTAAGGCGAAACCTATACCACACTGAACCCTGATAGTTTACAACACATGACAGCAAGAAAGTAGACGAACACTAACAAATAGTTGGCAATGACAAGTTACATTTTGATATACATTTTCAAGTTGTCCTAGGTACCATAAGACAACACCTTGAATGAGAAGGCCAACTCATCCAAGAGGTGCCATGACACATTCATCCAATAGCACAACACGAAACAATTTATGGGTCCAGCTCAGTCAACTTCCGTTCACGATTTTACACTTGTTGTCGATCTTGAGGGACGCAAAGGACCCTTAGCACTAGGTATAATCGGAGCAGAATAGGTCACTGTAGTGTAAAGATTCATTGCCAACTATTAAACCAGCCAAGACTATCCCAACATAAATGAAAACAAACAACAACCACAGCCGCATCTGGTGAATTATGCCTGGTTTCAGCATTTCCTGAACCAATCATAACGTGCGTTGAGGCTGTACTCAGATTGGGCGTTCTTTCACAGTGGGAAGGGGGGTCATATTGTGGGCGCAGCGCCGCAAACGGGGCCCCTCCTTGGTGTTGTTCCACAGAGCACGCCCAACATTGAAACCTCCCACCTACATCTTGATCCTCCGCCACGTCCCCCCTTGACATACCGCGTTGATTATTTTTCAACTTCAGGAGCACAATTCGACAAGATTAACCATGGCTGGAGCCACGCGGGATAGGCGTCTGGTCAAGGAGCTGGGCAAGGTTGGCTCCCGCTCCCTTCATTGACAGATCATGGACTGGACCTAACGAACTGACGCTGCTGGCGCCCCGCAGATTCACAAGGATGGGATGCCTCCAGGCATCAAGTTGATAGAGCGCGACGACAGTGTTGCCGGCGACTGGTTCGTCGACATTCAAGTCCTCGACGAGAATCCGCTTTACAAAGATCATACCTACCGTCTCAAGTTCCACTTCCCCAAGATGTACCCCATAGGTCCGTCCATCCATCCACTATATACGTCTGACGCTTTGACTAGTGAAGCCTCGTCACTAATACATCCATATAGAACCCCCCGAGGTTACCTTCGACAAGCGAACCGACCGTCCTATTCCGATGCACCCACACATATATTCCAACGGCATCATCTGTCTTGACTTGCTCGGTCAACAGGGTTGGAGTCCGGTCCAGAGCGTCTCGAGCGTATGCATGAGCATCCAAAGCATGCTGACGAGTAACGACAAGAACGAGCGGCCTCCAGGCGATGAGGACTTCGTGCGAGGCAATAAACTACGACCCCGAGATATCGAGTTCCTCTACCACGATAACACCGTGTAAAAGCAAATGACGAATATGTGGATTCATCTTCTGCAGGCAAATGCATCATGGCTCGGGGATATAATAGCATTCATTTGGCGTTTAGGACAACCATCTGGTGATGATAGGACATCAGATCATGGGATATGACCTTGGCATTTATTGATGGAACATGGCTGTTGCGACAGCACATCTGCACAGATCCGGGTAGGCTATGCGTGAGCGTCATCAATGCATACAGACGATAAGACCGTAGCGTGAAGATCCTATGGAGGACACAAAGGGTTCTCTACTTAACGCGCTGAACCGTGTATTAGATATTAACGGCTTATGATGATTATGAGAGTTTGTCAAACTATCCTCTTATGGTAGCATTCGATTCCTTCTTCCTGTGAGCTGTTGACTTACTTTACACAAGCAATGCATGCTTTGACAAGATACTATGGGCGGTCATGGATCAAACAACATAGGCTATTTATCCAGATGGAGTAACTACTGTATATGTCCGTACTATTATTCAAAGATAGCAGCAAACCATGTCCAGATTGTTGAATCGGATAGGCGTTATCCATGATATCCCGGAGGGGCTTAGTCCGCTACTCTGCTATCATGACATTATCTATTGGACGCAATGTCCATAGTCAATGGATTTCAGAGCCTAGAGCATATGTCGTCGTACATCATCTTAAGACACAACATAAGATCAAGCAATTAATATCGCTACTCTGAAGGCATACAACCGGGCTACCTGAGGTAGACAGCCAGCCATCTTCGGCCCCACGTGGAGGGTTGCTGCAGTGGCTGGTGCAGTAGCTGCTGTAACCCCCCACTTTACTGCCGTCATCCGCCATGGAAGCTCTGCTTTAACGGCGCGGGCCTGACCTTCATCCATCTCAGGCAACTGAACTGTAACTGAGCTCACCAACTTCCTCTCAAAACTTCCCCCACCAACTCCGCCAACCGCGTTGAGCTGTGCCAATGGCTCCTCGCGTGGAATTCAGCACCGAGCAGATCCGTAACAAGGCTCGAAAAGATCTGTTGTATCTGCTCGAAGGTGTATGTCCCCACCGCCTTGCCCCGCGAGCTTCACTCAATCGGAGCTATCCATGCATATCGCGACTCCAGCTCACACTTTGTTCTCTACTTAGGTTCGCGGAAAGAAGAACGTCGTCCTCGATAAAAGCCTTGTTGGACCGATCGGAACCATAGTCAAAGTTGCTGTCCTTCAAGAGTATGGAGTAGATAAGTTCTTCATTTTGGAGAATGACAATGCCGATACCAGCCAGCGCAATGTTATTTTCATTGCTCGAGGCGAATGCGGTCGCCATGCTGAAGCCATAGCGGGTTTGTGATTTTCATTCAGACTAACGAGACCATTCTAACCCTCTCTTAGCTCAGATCAAGCGAATTCAACGCGAGAGCCAGACGGGGCACGACTTTCACATCTTTTGGGTCCCGCGCCGAACCCTCGTCTCCGACAAACTCCTGGAAGAAGCCGGTGTCTTGGGCGATGTCAATATCGCCGAGCTGCCGCTTTCATTCTTTCCTCTAGAGAACGATGTCCTATCTTTGGAGCTCGACGACTCATTTCGCGACCTATACCTCTCAAAGGATGTCACCCCCAACTTTCTCATAGCCAAAGCTCTCATGGAGATACAGCAGAACCATGGTCTTTTCCCCCGAGTCATTGGTAAAGGTGACAACGCAAAGCGGGTCGCGGACCTTCTCTCACGCATGCGCCAGGAGCTGCTTGCTGGCGAAGACACGTCTGAGGCCAACAAGATTGGGCTAACGCCTAGTACAACGAACGAGAGCGTAATTATCATCGACCGCGAGGTTGACTTTGTCACACCCTTACTCACCCAACTTACATACGAGGGACTCATCGATGAAGTCTTTAAAATCCAAAACAACCAGACTAAGGTGGACACGACAGTTGTCGGCGCGCCGGCGCAGGCTTCGGCTGCAACGTCGCAAAGTCGCACCCGCACGATCCAATTAGATTCGGGAGACAAGCTTTATGAACAATTACGAGATGCCAACTTTGCGATCGTCGGTAGCTTGCTCAACAAAGTTGCGAGACGGTTGCAAAAGGTACAGAGCGATTACGAAAGCAAACACAAAACCAAAACCATTGCGGAACTCAAGGACTTTGTCAGCCAATTACCAGGATATCAACAAGAGCAACAAAGCGCGAGGATTCATACTGGTCTGGCGGAAGAGATCATCAAGCACACCAGGACAGACCTTTTCAAGGGGCTTTTGGAAGTACAGCAGAACCTCGCAGCTGGAGCCGACCCGTCAAGTCAATTTGACGGCATCGAAGAACTGATAGCACGAGATGCTCCGATAAGAGAGACTCTGAGATTGTTATGCATATATTCGTGCATATCTGGAGGCATCAGGCCCAAGGAATTCGACCAATTCAGGCGGCTCATCCTCCAAGGCTACGGCTACCAGCACCTTCTCACGCTCAACAACCTCGAAAAATTGCAACTCTTTTTGTCAAAGTCATCGCCTTTAGCCGGGATGATACCTATTCCAGGCAACGCTGGAGCGACGACAGGAAGCAAAACGAACTATACATATCTGCGCAAGCAACTGCGCCTCATTGTTGACGAAGTCCAAGAGGATGATCCTAACGACATATCCTACGTGTACAGTGGATATGCTCCTCTTTCGATCCGCCTTGTTCAATGTATTCTGCAGAAGCAATATCTGCTTTCGGTGACGAAAGCAAACAGCGCGAGCGCAGCGGGAGCACCCCCGGGGGTGGGCACACAAGGATGGCAGGGATTCGACGAAGCAGTCAAGCATGTTCGTGGCCAAACGTTCTATGAGCATCAGAAGGGCGAAGACAAGGCTGTTAAAGCCAGGGCGTTGCTGTCCGGCAGTAATAACAAGCAGACTGTATTTGTCGTCTTTGTTGGCGGAATCACTTTCACTGAAATTGCTGCTTTGAGATTTATTGCAAAACAGGAAGAAGGTAAGCTCTCATATCCTGAGCCTTGACAGCCAAGTTTCTGACTTTAACTCGACAGGACGGAGAAACATTGTCATTTGCACAACATCGATTATAGGCGGAAATAGAATGATGGACGCGGCGATCGAGACCGAATCGTTTGCGAAGGAGAACGTGCCCGTTTCAACAACCTGAGATGTTAGCATTTGTATGATACCTAGACTATTGTCAGCTGGCTGGCTGAATTTGGCGCATTTTCGATGGCGTGCGGATCGTTTGAGCAGAAGATATGATGTATCGCTATGCATAATACAACATGAAAGGCGTGATTGCTGCTTTGAATGGTTTATTCGATCGAGGATAACCTAACCGTTGATAAAACAAAGCTCATTGTAAGAGTCGAGGTTATCAATTGTCGTTAGAATGAAGCTTAGACCCACCTGTTCGGGACCTCTGATTCGACCACAGCGTCGCACGTGCAAGACTTGAAGGATGCTTTCCTCACTCTGAGGGGCTGAATGGCGAGTTCCTCTTAGACAAAGGAGCCAACAAGTGACGAGTGGGCCATGATTTGGACCAATTTACACTGAATTCGAACATGGACTAGTTATTGTCCTACAGAGCGATATCGAAAGAGGCATGTTGCCGTAACGAGTCTATAAATTACGAATCCTCTCTTTCTTACTACCAGTCATTGATCTTTGACAATCTAACGGGAACGGTTCATTACCAGTCGAGTTCAGTCAGTAAGTCACTTCTATACGTCTCTTGTAAGTCCATATGCAAATAAACTAATCATATTCAATAGCGTGTTCAATTAGATTCAACCCTTTCGAATGATGCGATTATCCTCATCTCACTCGTCCATGACAGTTCCTACCGCACTTAATCATACCCTTCGCCCCGCCATATCGTAGCAGCCACCCCAAATCTTGCCACAAACCAACATCTGAAGAAAGCTTTTGAACCAACGCCGCTATGGAGTCAGACTTTGGACAAAGCTTCCGCAAAGGAATTCGCATTCGGAAAAGAGACGTCGGCGAGAAGGGTCTCATCGACTCAGTCCACCCGTCAGATACCGTCGTTGTGCCCGACGGCCCAGGCCGGATATCACCTCCCATCACTCCTGATGTCGTTTCGATGCCCCAATCACGGCAAACTTCAACAGAAATTGCCTCAGAAATTGCTCCAGAGATAGTGGTTTGGACTGAAGACATGGATATCGACAGTGCTAGTCCCGTCGAGTCTGATGACGAGTTATCAAGTGTCCACAGGGATATCGAGTGAGTACTATACAGCCTCAACTCGGTCTAATACACTCGGGTAGCAGCTTGACTTCTCATCTCTGACAAGCTTCTGACTTCATATATAGGGAAGAGGCGTCTCAAGTCGACGATGATCCGGCATTGTTACAGACTTCCGCTAACGACGGTCCTGCCGGCTCTTTTCCCTCGTCGTTATCGAATCTTACAGAGTTATCAGACCTCTCATCAATACCATCGACGGTATCAAGCAAGGCTACTACCCCTACACCAGTCGAGGCTGAGGGTACACAAGACCAACAAATCGGCGAGCAGCCACAATCTCATCAACAGTCGCCCTCTCACGATGCTGAGCGTTATAATTTCAATATCAGACCAAAGTCTTCAATACCGACCGATATCCCATTATACAAGTACGCATCAGAGTGCGTCTCGGCAGCCGAGTCAAGCCGGCTCAACCCATACGCTCTACATCCGGAGGAATATCACCTCCTTCGTCATCACATATCCTATACGCAGGTCACAACATATCTCAACATCAGAAACGGCATATTACGTCTATGGCTTAAACGCCCTTGGGTCGGTGTGACTCGACGGGAAGCAGTTGGATGCGCTAATGCCCGCTGGTTCGATGCGGCCAGTGTAGGTTACGATTGGCTCGTTCGCCGGGGCTATATCAACTACGGATGCGTGCAGGTCTCTGAAGCCGAGACAGAAGACAGCGTTGCTCCAGTTGTTAGGAGACAAAAAACAATTGCTGTCATTGGTGCTGGTATTTCCGGATTGGGCTGCGCCAGGCAACTAGAGGGCTTGTTCAAGCAGTTTGCCGATCGGTTCCACGAACGAGGTGAGCCGCCGCCTCGAGTAGTAGTACTCGAAGGACGAAGCCGTGTTGGAGGTAGAGTGTACTCTCGTGAATTCCAAACAAAGCCAAAGGAGCCTGTGCCAGCCTTTAAGGGTAAACGGCATACTGCAGAGATGGGTGGTATGATTATCACTGGATTTGATCGGGGGAATCCTATCAACATCCTTCTCCGAGGGCAACTTAGCCTGCCATACCATGCATTAACAGCAGACACCACCATATACGACAGCAGTGGAAGAGCTGTAGATCCTGTGCGTGATCAACTTGTGGAGAAGCTGTATAATGATTGTTTAGATCGAGTCAGCGAATACAAACACAAGAACCAGCCGGCAAAGCTCATCGAGGGTAGACGAGACCTCATCGAAGAGGGACGAGATAGTCCTGGAGATGGTAGCAAGACCATGTTTCAAGAGGAAGAGACTGCTGCTGCGCAGCCAGATGCGCCACCGGTAGCTCAACAAAACGTCCCAGCAAAGGTCAACTTGGTACCAGTGTCATCGGACAAGTTGACTGGTCGGGTACATACAGAGCCTGGAACTCCAGCCACGACCAAAGCTTCCGACAAGGCAAAGCTTATGGGCTGGACAGTACGAGACTCGGCTGATGGGGAAAATATCGACTTGACCCCGGCAGTGAACGAAGAGGGAGCAACTCTAGGGTCCGTTCTCGATTCTGCCATTTCCCAGTATAAACAAATTGTTGGGTTAAATCCTCAGGACCACCGCTTGATCAACTGGCACATCGCCAACTTGGAGTATAGTAACGCTACTAGCTTGCATAACCTGAGTCTTCCTTTGTGGGACATTGATGCAGGCAATGAGTGGGAGGGAAGCCACACTATGGTTGTTGGCGGTTACCAGAGTGTGGCTCGTGGACTGGTTCATTGTCCGACCTCGCTCGACCTCAAGACCAAATTCCCGGTCAAGAGCATATCTTACCATACTGGGGAAGGCATGGCGTCTGCTACGATCGAATGTGAAGATGGCTCGGTTGTGGATGCTGATGCTGTTGTCTGCACTATTCCGCTTGGTGTTTTGAAGCAGAATAACATTGCCTTCAACCCGCCTCTGCCATCGTGGAAGACCGATGTTATTGAGCGTTTAGGATTTGGTATCCTGAACAAGGTTGTTTTGGTCTACGATAAGATCTTTTGGGAGCACGACAGACACATCTTTGGCGTGTTGAGGGAGTCATCGAACAGGCTTAGTACGTCGCAGAAGGATTATGCTGCGAACCGCGGCCGCTTCTTCCAGTGGTTCAATGTGTCCAATACAACAGGCTTGCCCTGTCTCATTGCCTTGATGGCTGGCGAAGCAGGATTCGAGACAGAGCACTCAAGCAACGACAGCCTCGTAGCTGAGGCAACAGAGGTACTGCGCAGTGTCTTTGGTCGTGATGTTCCTTATCCTAAAGAGGCCATGGTTACTCGATGGGGTTCGGATCGATTTGCTCGAGGTAGCTATTCCTCTGCTGCTCCTGGCATGCAACCTGAAGATTACGATGTCATGGCACGGTCTGTTGGGAACCTCTTTTTTGCGGGCGAACACACCATTGGCACACATCCAGCCACAGTTCACGGCGCCTACTTGTCTGGCTTAAGAGCAGCTTCAGAGGTATTGGAGGCTTTGATCGGACCCATTGAGGTCCCGACTCCCCTAATTCTGCCCAGAGACTCTGTGCTGCTACGGAAGCGCAAGGAGCCTGCCAAAGACCCGAAACCAGCACGGCTGCAAGCCTATGAGCAGGAGATACAGGCTCACATCCAAGCAAAACTAGGAAACCGACCGACTCGCCCAGCGAAAGTAGCCGGCAATGCCTACATTCTCTACAGCAGGGACCTGTTCGACGTTGCGCGCAAGAAGTGCGAAGAAAACCGCAAACCCGGCAAAGGTGGCCGTGCCGTGCCCAATGAAGTTCGTATCATGACGTCCAAGATGTGGAAGGATGCTACGCCCGAGGAGCGTAAGCCATATGAAGATCAGGCAGCCGAGCAGAAACGTGGCTACGCCGACGCTGTACATGCGTGGAATCAGGCTATTGAGCAATGGGATCGTGAAGCCGCCGCCCTGCGAGTCGCTTACGAGAAGGATAATCCTCCTAATGCCGCCAGATTGGGAGAGATGCCTCGTGAGGCGACGAACAAGTACCGTCGGACAAGGAATATCAGTTATGCGGAGGACCGGGATAGTGATGTCGGGTTTTGACGCTTGTCTTATATGCATTTCATACCCTCTTGGTTGGGTCTGTCTGGCGCTGGGTTTTGCTACTATATTGCAGTTGTCGTTTTGTTCACAAGAGGATAATGGGGTTCAAACATGGGTCGTGTTATAGGTGCTCGGCGTTATACAGACATGGGCGGTTGCGTTTCTCAACCTGTACCTAAGCAGATTCACAAGAACATAAGTCTTTTTTTATACATTAAAAACCATGAGCAACTCGGTTCATAAGCTCTCCAAAAGCATTACTTGTTCTCTTTTTTCAGACTGCCATGCATTGACTGTATGGGCTACTAAGGAATTTATTGAAGGCTTTGATACAATGTGGGAAACCATACGTGGACGGTACGGTAGCCCGATGGCATTTGTTACAAAGGGAAGCATCACACCCCATCTTGCACTCCCACCCCTTACATGTCGGCAGAAGCAGTAGCACCAGTGATAATCTCGACCAGTTCTCCGGTAATGACAGCCTGTCGGGTACGGTTGAAGAGAATCTGGTACTTGCTGATCATATCACCAGCGTTCTTGGAGGCGTTCTGCGGGAATTATCAGTATATATATGTTAATAGGGAAATTCGATATACTCACGTCCATAGCGTTTCGTCGGGCAGACTGCTCGCAGGCGTGGCCCTCGGCAAGAGCCCAGTAGAGGGAGTTGGCCAGACCGTACTCACGGAGGTTGCCAAGAACCTCGTCGTCAACCTCGAAAGCGGAGAAGTTGGCTATAAAAAAAGATTAATTAGTGGTATTCACGATAACGCCATTACTTGGAATAACTCACGGGACTGCTGGATAGCCTCCTCGGAAAATGCCTCAATCAAAGCAGGCTCGTAGGTCTGAGCGTTGACGAAGCTGTTGTACAGGATCTTGATGTCGGTGTACTCGGTGGGGAGCTGGATAACCTGGTCGGCGATAGCCTGGGCGTCGGCAAAGGTGGGAACGTCCTTTCCAATACCAGCGAAGCTCAGCTGGATGGCCTTGGGGTTGGTTCGGGAGAGCTGAGCCTTGGCCTTCTCGCCGATAAGGACGAGGTCGAAACCTGGCTGCTCAGCGTGAAGTCGGCGGATGTATCGGGACAGACCAGAGTGAATACCACCGCAGAGACCCTTGTCGGAAGAGGAAACGATGATGAGGGTCTTCTTGTCCTCAACGTCGAGAGGCTTAGTCTCGGCGGACTCGTAAACCTCGTTAGAGGTCTGACCGTACTTGCGGGAGTCGTTCATGGCGCGCTGAGCTCGGGTGAGCTTGGTGGAGGCGACAATCTTCATGGTCTTTGTGATCTTCTCGATGTTTCGGATGGACTTGAGACGGTCCTCGATCTCACGGAGAGTCGCATAGGTGGCAGCGGAGCTGGGGACGGCGGCCCTGGAAGCGCGAAAAAGGACGTCATCAGCATTTCCCTTCTCTTTTTTCTTATTCTGATATGTGTTTTTGGTGGTGTTTATTTATCCCGCGTGCATCAATTGAATCTCGATCGGTAATAAATGGGCGTTTTGTTGTTGACGTTGTGGCCGACGGTCGGAGCTGAGAGAGCTCATCCTCCGGCAAACAAATTCTTGGTTCCCGGCGGCCGAGAAGGGGAAGAGGGCGGGAGAGGGACAAGAGAAACTTACCGAGCGTTAGCTGCGGTGGCAGCTCGGAGAGCTGGTCTGGCGGCTCGCGACAACATCGTGACTGAGGATTGGGGACGTAGAGAATGAGCCTCTGCCAACGGTGGCCCAATTGATCGCGATAGACTGATCAATTGATGGAGATGGGGGTCGTGTAAGGTCGGAATGAGGTGTATTGGTTGCTGCGGACTAAAGTGTTCAGGTTTGTTCTTCGCTATTTTCCCGGGTAAATTAGGTAGCCGACCGGAACTTCTAGGCGCTGGAGCAGCGGGAGGAGCTAGCACGGAGGATTTTTGGTGGAGTCACGTGATGCTATATCTCTCTCATCTACAGGCGAGGCTCCGCTCTGTGTTTTTTCTCGCTGCATGCATGACTAAGGCACCCAAAAGCTCTTAGGCTCCAGTTTTCATCCTCTTCTCTTTTAACCTAGCACGCTTACCTAGTGAGTAATAGCCCAGCTACCCTTCATCCAATCACATCACTACATATCACCTCCTAGCCCCATTGCTGAGTCGCTGCAAGTGCTTCAGCTGCACTGTAAATGGCCTGAACCACTGAGAAGCCCTGTCCTGCCTTTCACTGCCTTGTCTCTCGCCTCGTTCTTTCCGTCGCCGGGTCCGGGCCTTGGCCTTAAAGAAAGCAACGCCGCTCTGGACTTTGTTCTCCCCAATCCCATTGTTGCTGATTTTCCTCTCCCAAGCTTCTGCGAATACCTTCAACAGCACCCTCTTCTCCTCCGCCAGGCGTTGAGGGGTTCCTTTCCTCGCGCTTTCTCCAACTTGACCACGATTTTCCTCATTCTTTGAACGGCTTTCGGTTTCCCTTGTCACGCTTTCGCATCTGAGATCCCAGTCCCTGACCTCATAGCGCTTTGGCTGGCGGCCAGCTGCAGAATCGACAACCACATTCAACCTGCGCAACCATGAGTTCCAGCTCTGACGACGATCGCCCTCTTGCGAGGGCCAACGGCCATCGACGTAAGTCGCGTTATTTTCCTGAGTTTTATGGTTTTTGTTGCTGTTTCTCGCGCTCATGAGTCCTCATCACGTCGGTGTTCAAAACAAAGTTTCCCCAAGTTTGCTGGCTGCTTCTGCCACCGCAGCGCATCCTTTTTCTAGCTCCCGTTCTAACAAAACTTTCTCTCACAGTGTCCTCGACCAAGATCTCACACGCCGAAGACGATGCTATGGATCAGCCAGTTCCTGAGAATGCTGCCAAGGCGGCTGGGCTGTCAGTTCGCAATGGTCCTTTGCTAGACGATTCCATGGACGTCGATGAGCCAGCCACCAATGGTGCAGCGAAGCGCAAGTCGCGTACCTCCATCACCAAGGTCAACTACAAGGACGACGCCGAGTCGAGCGATGATGGTGCCCCTTTGGTTCGTATTTCATGATGCAAGAAAAAACTTGCTGTGGGGCCAAGTTATGCTGACAAGTGTATACAGGCCAAACGCCAGAAGAAGCAGAACAAAAGAGTCGCCGATTCGGACTCCGACGACGAGCCTATCATGAAGGCCCGAGGGAAGAAACTCCCCCCTTCCTACAAGGAGACCGCGCTTCCAGAGTCCTCGGGCGATGATGACGAGCCTCTTAGTGTGAAGCTCGCACAAAAGAAAGCCCAGATCGAAAACAAGGCCGAGAAGCAAGCCAAGGCAATCCGGGCCAAGGAAAAGCTCAAGAAGCCTCTGCCTAAGAAGGCTGTAAAAGAAGAATCTGACGACGATGCGCCTCTGGCTAAGTCAACTGCAAGCAAACGTCAATCTAACGGAGCTGCTGCCAAGCGGAAATCAAATGGTGTTAAGAAGGAGGAGTCTGATTCCGATGCTCCAATCTCCAAGAAGGCCAAATCTGCGGCACCCGCCAAGAAGGCTGCCAAGTCGGAGGCCAAGAAGGCCGAGAGTGACGACGAAGAGGAGTTTGCTTGGTGGAATGAACCTAAGAAGGAAAACGATTCTATCAAGTGGACAACTCTGGAACATAACGGCGTTCTGTTCCCGCCTGACTATGAGCCTTTGCCCAAGAACGTCAAGATGCTCTACGATGGAAAGCCAGTCACTCTTGCTCCAGAGGTTGAAGAAGTCGCCACTTTCTGGGTCGCCATGATGACTCCTGCGTCATCTCATCATCTCGAGAACCCTCGTTTCCGAGCGAACTTTTTCAAGGATTTCAAGGAATATTGCGACAAGTATGGCGCGACAGATGCCCAGGGTAAGAGGGTTGCGATCAAGTCTCTTGACAAGTGTGACTTCTCCAAAGTTTACGATTACTGGTCTGCCAAAGTGGAACAAACCAAGACCAAGAACATGACCAAGGAGGAGAAGGAGGCTGCCAAGGCCAAGAAGGAGGCTCTTGAGGCTCCATTCACCCACTGCATGTGGGATGGCAGGAAGCAAAAGGTTGGCAACTTCAGAGTCGAACCTCCCAGTTTGTTTCGTGGTCGTGGTGAACACCCCAAGACTGGCCAAGTCAAGCAACGTGTCGCCCCCGAGCAGATCACCATCAACATCGGCAAGGGCGCCAAGATTCCAGAACCCCCCAAGGGCCACCAGTGGAAGGCAGTCCAGCACGATCAAAAGGCGACCTGGCTGGCTATGTGGCAAGAGAATATCAATGGCAACTACAAGTACGTGATGCTTGGAGCTGACAGCGATATCAAGGGTCAGAGTGACTTCAAGAAGTTCGAGAAGGCTCGAGCTCTTAAGAAACATATTGACAAGATCCGCCGAGATTACAGCAAGGAGCTTAAGAGTGAGATTATGGCAGATCGTCAACGAGCCACCGCCATGTACCTGATCGACAGACTGGCTCTCCGAGCTGGAAACGAAAAGGACACGGAGAACGAGGCTGACACTGTGGGTTGCTGCTCGCTCAAATATGAGCACATCACACTTGAACCTCCAAACCAGGTTACATTTGATTTCCTGGGTAAGGATAGTATTCCCTACAGAGAGACTGCTATCGTCGAGCCCCAGGTTTTCAAGAACCTCAAGCTGTTCAAAAAGGCTCCCAAGACCAAGGGAGACGACTTGTTCGACCGTCTTACCGTGAGTTGTCATGGAGTTTTTACATATGGGTAACGACTAACAAAGATTACAGACTACCCAGCTGAACAAGCATCTGAACAGCTACATGCAAGGTCTAACTGCCAAGGTTTTCCGTACCTACAATGCCTCCTGGACAATGTCAGAATTGCTCAAGGAGCTTGCTCAGGACCCTCGCTCTCGCGGTACAGTTGCCGAAAAGGTGAAGTTGTACAACGATTGTAATCGCAAGGTTGCTATTCTGTGCAATCACAAGCGAACTGTCGGCGCCGGGCACGAACAACAGATGGCCAAAATAACTGACAGAGTAAGTTAGCATTTTAGACTTGACAGCTTGACATACTGATTCTTGGTTAGATCAAAGGCCTCCGATACCAGCAATGGCGAACTAAGAAGATGATTCTGGATGTGGACTCGGCCTACAAGAAGAAGAAGGGCGCCGCGTGGTTCGAGCGGGACGAAGACCTGGATGACGAGTGGGTAAAGGAACACCAACAGTTCCTGATCGAAGAACAGCGGACAAAGATCACAAAGAAGTTCGAGAAAGACAACGAGAAGCGTAAGGCGGATAAGGAGAAGCCTTTGCCTGAGAAGGAGCTCAAAGAGCGACTTCAAGCTGTCAAGGAACTGGAGGCCAAGTTCAAGAAGGAGAACAAGACCAACAAGGTCGAGGCTGAAGGCCGAGGTGTTACTGTCGATAAACTACTAAAGGCCGTTGACAAGTTCGACGAACGCATCAAGACACTGGAGCTCCAGGCCGAGGACCGTGATGGCAACAAAGAGGTAGCCCTCGGCACTTCCAAGATCGTGAGTATCATTGAGCGCCTATGCAAGTGGATTTTGCTGACTCTTATCAACAGAACTACATCGATCCTCGACTCACTGTTGTCTTCTCCAAGAAGTTTGACGTTCCGATCGAAAAGTTCTTTTCCAAGACTCTTCGTGACAAGTTCCGATGGGCCATCAAGTCTGTTGAGGACGAAGATGATTGGACCTTCTAAGTCATCTTGGGAAGGGTTCATGGCGTACGAAAAGAGAAAAAGTGGCTGGCTTCTGGTTTCTTTGCTTTGCTTTGCTTTACTTTTACTAATTTGCTGTTTGCGGAATGTTTTGTAAGAATACTCGGCCAATGCTCTCCACATGAGCAAGGAGGCAGAGAGAGAAGGGAGCTAGGCACACAAAGAAAAGCGCAAGCTCATCATTTACCAACGGGTCAAGGTGAAACGGCCGCGGGGTGACGAACAAGCAGGCGCTGAGGGGATTACCTGGAGCATTTGGAGGTCATGGCGGCGGAGATCTTGTTACTTTAGAATCCATATATTAGAAGAAGCACTATTGCTATTGCATGGGTTCCCAGGCTATCTTTGGAGGGGGGCTGAATTGTTCTTAGCTATATTTAAAATATCAACTTAGCTCTAAGGGCGAATAAGAACTTTTACAGGTCATCATGGTTGGTTCATGCTACATTGGCGTCCCATATGCTTCATATACATGTTTAGAAGTGAGATAATGGATGGGTCTGGAAGCGTTTTGTGTATAAATGTATACGTTTGTCTTGTTATGTAGCTACATATTGATTATACAAAGTCTGTCTATCTATGTTGGGCATATCTATCTAGGTATTCGTGCATGTTCTTTGCAACCCATAATCCATCCATTGCGCCGTCGCTAAAAGCAAAATCAAAATCCTAAATGCAAATGCAAATGCAAATACCCAAGTTTTTTTTTTTAAAGCAACGCCAACCAACCGTTTCATGCAAATCAGGTATCACATCCAGTCTTTGTAATGTCCAGAAACCATCATCATCCCGTCCTGCTAATGTGCGTGGGCTGAGACCCAGGATAATATGTGCCGTCAAATCGTATCATATACAGTGAAAACTTGGTGTTGAAGAGATTCTTGCTTAAAAGAACCTGCCGGCAAAGGCCACAATGCCGGCGAAGAAGGGAACGAGGGCGAGAACGCCGTGAACAGGCTGCAGAGATCCTGAAGCGCTGTTCTCGGCGGGGATGATCTTGCCCTCGGCATTGAGTCTCCATCCTTCGGGGATAGCACCTCCGGAAGGGCGGGAGCCAGTCCAAGGCCATCCGGTCTGCGTAGCGGTAGCGGGACTTCCGTCCTCGGCGATACCTCCGACAGGGACGTTTCCGTTTGTGGTAGCCGTAGCAACAGTTCCCTGGGCGGTAGCAGTAACGGTCATGGCATCGCCGTTCTCGTTACCGTTGACTTCTCCACCAACGGCTTCGATCGACCCCCAGGAGCCAGAGGTATCCTTGTACTTGTACTCGTCACCAGTCGAGTAGTCTGTGACAATCAAGGTCTTGACGTGCATCGAGAAGGGACCCTTGGAGTAATCTGTCGGACCGCGAGCCCACTTAACAGTGCCCGAGGGGTTTGTGTTGGGATCACCACCAGCCCAGGTTCCGAACTTGACCTGCATGGGCGTCTGGGGGTATTGGTTGCCCTCCGCGTCGCCAGAGTTGAGAGTGCGAACAACAGTGCCGCCGACCATCCAGATAATACGATCCTTTGTCCAGTCGATGGTGTATGTAATCCACTCGCCCTGGGTGTTTGTCACATCGTGGAACTCGCCGCGGTTGTACGACGTAGTCTGGCCTTTGCCGAAGTAGTTGGACTGGATCTCGTCGTTGTCGGAGCCGAGCCACTCAATGTCGATCTCGTCGAGCACATCAGACTGGAGTACAAGCGAAGATACGATACCGGCGCCGGGAGCGGCCTTCATTGTGATCTCGACACGGCCAAACATGATGTAGAAGAGGGAAGCGAGCTGGGGAGCGTCGTTGGCGCGGGCGACTGTGAATTTGACGCCATCGCTGTCGTATTCGGGGGAACCGGAGGCGGCGAAGGAGTTGACCTCGCCCTTTGCGAAGTCGATGTTGATGCTCTGGCCGAGGGCATCGTCGCTGGGGCAGTTACCTATGAGGGTGGTGTTAGCATGTGAGCAGGGTGATATGTGTGTAGAGAAGACATACTGCTATGTAGAGGATTACATGTGCTCCATGTTTGTGCTGAGACGGCGCTGGCGAAGAGGGCAGCTGTGGCCGCGAATGAAGCTGTGGATGGCCACCTCATGATGGGCTATGTATGATATGATGTGATGAATATGTACGGTTGAGGTAGCTTTGAGAAGCAAAGGTCGGGTCGTATAAGGTATTTGCTTGTCAACTTGTCTCGAGGTATTGTTCTTAGGACTCGACAATTGGTGGTGACACGGTACAAGCGACTCGAGGTTTAAAGTGGTTGCATGAGATATAGAAAGTCAAAGTCAGAGTCAAGTCGGATATGGAGAGGGAAGAAAGAAGATGCAAGTTTCCGAATGGGGCTTGCTCCTAAAAAGTATTATCACAAGCAAGACACGTCACTCGTCACTCGTCACTCCTAGTCTACACCGGTTTTCCGGTTTTCGTATAGGGGTCGCCGCGTAATAGTAATTGGGCTATTCGGATACTTGGCGCCGAGGGGGGAGGAGGTTGGGCATCTTTTTTTGGTGTGGTGAAGCTATGGTAAATTATCATGGTGGTTGGTGGTTTGGTGGTCTAAATGGGTGGCTGGGCAACGAACAACTTTGGTCTATCAAACCAGCTAAAATACTAGAGAGATCAAATATGATATACTTGTTCTCTATAACTCAGTACTTGGAGTAAACTGAGAGTTTTCTTCCAAGTATAAGTATATTAGTATAAATACCAAGAATTCACATATCTCGTAATAATTTCATCTATTCTGCTGGTATCAGTAAGATGCTACATCCTCAGTTAAAGTTATTACGTAGTGGGGCACGGCACGTATGTCCCGTCTCGCTTGTGGGGCCGTATTGGGTGGGGCCGTGCCGCATCACGCCGCTACCCTATACACTCCGGCCCGATGCTCTTTACGAACAACGATAGTCGAGTCGAGATGATCTCTGAAGTTTGAAATGTATGGAGTGTATTCTCTTGCTGTTTTCTACAGTTCCTTAATTTGTCATATACCCTTATCAAAGGTCTAGTTGCGTCAATAACTGCACTGTACTTTTAGCTATATTCATGCTGTAATATCATCAACTAAAACACCACATACATGCATCACGACCACCAAGTAACATCAACTATTGAGCTTCACTATAATCCTGCATGACTTAGGCCTTGATGAATTTCCACTTCGGCTTCTCTATATTGCAACAATCCCCGTGCATCAGTCGGCCGCGCCGATCTTGAAATTTGTTGAGCTGTGTAGAGATTCGTCATGTCTGATTCTCGAATACATCTCGATCTTCCTGAATGGTATGCTACTACACATCCCTTGCTCGAACACAGTAAATCAACCATTCGCTGAATATTTACACTTCAAACTCACTGGCATGTTAGGGTTAGGTCTAACTTACACGAAGCATCTCTAGAATGCCGCCCTTGCATACATGGCTACAACCACTCTACTCAAGCCGATCGTTCACACGTGCAAGCCATGCTCCGAATCGAACCTTGCAAGGTCCCTGACATCAACTACACAGCCTTCATGCCATTTATCCTCCCTCTCCCTCGACGATTGTTGGAATGAACTAAATCTCCTCCATCGGACGGGTATACCCTACACCTGGATGTCAGGCCACCATCGCGATCAGACGTTGCCAAAGCAAGCAAAGAAGTAACTAAACAAGTAGTACTCCGTACGCAGGCAAGAAAAATCCCGCTGTAGTGTCATCACTATCATCATGCCATAAACGTTTCTTCGTTTCAGAAAAAAAGAAAGAAAGAAAGAAAGAAAAGTGCCCGTTCCGAGCCGAGACTGGGCACATAGAGGAGAGTAAGAAGCAAGGAGAATGCAAGTGAGAGACACAAGACGCGTACATGAAAAGTATAGATCACCGCCACTCCCAAAAGTATCCATTCAGCAATTGATAGGTGATCAAATCCAGACAGTAAGGATGCGCATATGCAGCCTAGTATGCGCAAATGCAGGTCCCAAGTCTTCGTACGACGTGTCAGCAAAATGCCTCATCCAATCATCAGCTCAAATCCCGCCGTGAAACCTCTTGAAAAGTCTCTTCTCCCTCGCATACAACAAACATTTGATCTGGTATGGTTGCCTTGCTCTTCTTCTGCCGGCCGCCGTGTCTCTCTCGCCGGATCCCGATCTAACGGCCGTGATCCCTTGCGTCTTCTCCGTTCCTCTTTACGACGTGAGACCACATAACTCTCTCATTCTCCATCCGAAACTCTCCTCTTACTGTATCATAACGCAGCGAGTGACAGACGATTCCCCACCCTCCATCGTCCCAACTTCTCGAAACCTGCATGCCCTAACCCCACAAAGTGCACCAAACCCGACTGCTTGCTTATTGTAGAGTAGAGTACGTAGTTGACTTCTCCGCATCCAGAGCCGCTTGGCTGAATCACTCAACGTCAGTCGACAAGATGACATGTAACTTGTCCCATTGTACAGACTACGTGTTGGAGTCCACATGGAAAACTCTGAATGCATATCCGTACGCTTTGCCAGCCTAGCTGGTAGCCCCTCTAAACAACTTTGCTTTGCCTACTCCAACTTTCAACGTCAATCAATGATCCAACATGTTTCAAACATCCACTTGGATATCTCCAACGTCTTTCCCAGTCAATATGATTGGCCCGATCGTTTCATCTCCAGCTGAGCACATAAAGCCGCACATCAGATAGAGGGTCTTAGCCTTATGTCTCGCCCTCGTATCTGCGTTGCGTCGATGCCCCATCAGCTCACACTTGTGGCCCGAAACCTCTCAATTCTCAGACATGACATATGTCAGATTCAAGATTTGTAGGTGCTTCAGCTAGATTTTTGCTGCAACATGATAGGTCGCCCACCAAAAGTCCCCTGAGCCCTCGCATGCTGCATCAGACATGTAATATGCATACATAGCCTTACTATAGCACTGTACTACAGTATGGTATATGACCCTCGCATAAGTCGAATGCAATGAATCATGTCATATCATATCATGACATGACATGTTATCAAGTGATGGTATAAAAATTTGATAGAGCAAAAAGAAAACAAGGCTAAAAATGGCTAGGCGAGGAAAGAGACTGCAAAAAGCAAAAAAAAAGCAGAGGCAGAGGCAAAGGCAGAAAGAGACAAGATGACAACTCAGTGGTTTGCGCATGGGCATCCAACAGCTAGAGAGCAAACATACTGTACAATACCGACCAACAGTGGGCTCAATCAAAGCCACAGGTAACTGACAATAGGCCTTCCTTGCCTTCAATGCTCAATGTTCAATGTTTGCCCGCCCGCGGTGGAGGTTTTGCGGACCGCGCCTCGTCTCGTCTCGTACGGACTGGTCCGGAGCTGCCGTGTCTATTACTAGCAAGCGATTAATTAAGAGCTGTCATAAACCCCGGGGCTGGTTCTCCGTGACCGCTCATAAGTCGTGATGGGCACATATTCTGAAGTCTTCGGGTTTCGCCAGAATTGAATTGAATTGCACAGTCGTATCGAGCACCCGCTTCGTCTCAACGAGCCGGGTATAGCAATGGTAGCCACGCAAAGCCCCATATCTACCATACTACTTAGTGCCCGTAGAGCATTGAGCATTGAGCATTGAGCATAGACGCATGAAGTGAGCATCCTAGATTCCAATGCTTGCCTGCCAGGCCCCAGACCCAGGGTGGCCCCCCCCCCCAAGCCCAAGGCGGG
>JAASAY010000154.1:0-75120 GCA_014822085.1 Fusarium stilboides
GTTGTGTGTGGGACGGGGGCCTCTCTGACGGGGAGTCCACGGAGGAACTAACAATTAAGCATATCAACCCTATGAGATGGCTCCTCCACCCCACGTGCAAGATCTACGAGCACGAGGGTGCCCTTTGATTGGTCAACTTTTCAATGTCGTCGACTGCATGGATGTCTACGCCACATGGGTCATTTTTCCTGCCAAAAACCTTGAACCCGAAGAAGGGCAGTGAATTGTGAATTTTCACGGGTGCAAAACCGCTGCGGGACAAGAGATTTCTCATCTTGCCAAGGTGCGCGTGGCGCCGTCTTGGAAAAGAAAGCAACGCGATCGATGACACTGTGGTCCTTGGCTCGCAGCAGCTGATTGCTGGGCAATGGGACGAGTCGCGTGCTTCCAGCGACAGGACCCAACCCTGCAGAGATTTTTTAGACTTGTTTTTTACCTTGATTCTAGTTTTCTACGGTAGCACGCATAAAAAAAAGGTTAATAGTTTAATGATAGGCAAAAAGTATGCTTAATCGCCTACATAAAATTCAAGACACGCACGTGCTTGCGCGTACTGGTTCTCAGCACGTAACAATTTCCCAAGCGCAGAACCACTCTATGCCTAACAAAACATGTGCACTCAGTCAGAATCTGGTATTTGCTCCGGGGTTCTCCAATTCTCGTTGCACGGGCGCAGTCCGTTTCGACCAGCGCAAAAAGCCTCCGCTGAAGCGTCTTGGCAGTCGTACACAATTGCAAAGCGTCTGCCTCGTTCAGCCAAGGGAAGCTCTTCGTCGGCTGTTTACCAAACGAGCAAAAGAGCAAAGACTCCACCGTCGGTCGCTCTTCTCGGTTAGACTGTTCCAGGCATCGTACTCTCATCGGGCAACGCATCGAAAACTGGCTAGGATTGGACACTTTTCGTACGGAATAATCAGTGCTTTACCCAATCTAGACCCTCCCCGTCCCGTTGGACCGCCCCCCAGTTCCTCGAAAAGTCCCCCGCAGAAACGTGCCCGTAGCCATTTGAAACGGCCACATGGGGAAATGGAGACTTCTCATAGGAAGATGAACCCCAGACACTCGTTTACGCTATCTTTGCCTGTTTATTGGGTCTTTTGCTTAGATCCATTGAACTTGCCACTTTTTTAGCTCCTTCCTTTTACCTGACACTTCCGACTTCCGCTGCTAATGCACGTGAAGCTCTTTTACTGCCTGCATCCTTGAACGACCTACGCATGATGCCCGAACCTGTCCAGAATTAACGACTCGACTATGTCGTTTTGGTCAACCGAATTTATTTCTCGGTACCCGATTAGATTCGCCATCAACTAGCTTTCTAATAATTCCTTTCTGGTGTTTCAATCCGTTAGCTCTAGAATCAACGGGTGATCTCCACCGATCCGAACTTAGACCCTCGCATCTTGACATCTTCTCCCATGCCAGCCAAACATTCTCTCCCGTGATAGCTAATCATCGCCACTGTCTTGCCTTCATCAGGCTCTTCTACACCACACCAGAATATCATCGGCAGCCAATGCCGCCTGCCAAGCTCGCCAAGGTGCAGATACCGAATACCAAGAAGGCATGTTCCGAACCAGCCGTCACCTCGGCCGTTCTGCCCTGTTGCAGAGGAAAACGCCTTCCTCGTCGCCCGTTGTTCCTTTTTGCTCGGCGATCCATCCATCAGCTGTGCCTATGTCTTGGCCGTTCCTTGCACCCACGGGGACTGGACGCGGCCCCTAGATTGGGTGCAGCCGCAACAACCACACCAACGCGGCGGATGGCGTCCCCCGGCTGCAGATGCAGAACCCCTTCTAGTCCAGTCATTCTTTAATTCATGACGTGCCCTGTGCATGAGCTCTAATCCGTCAGTGTCGCTAGCGGCGTGGCCGTTCAGTCGAGGCGAGTCCTAGGGTAGTTTTGAGATGATCGTCAGCCAAACGTATCCACCCCGTTGGTGATTACAGTTGCTCTGGCTTGAGATTTGCATCCGTCTAACCCCTGTCGAATACTCTAAGTGCAGGATCATTGTCAAGGTGACCATTCACGTTCTCGAAGCATTAGCGGATGTCGCCGTGATCGAGAAGATCGACGGTTATGAGATATCGTCTAGACACGGGTTGGTATCGTAGCTGTAGATGCTTTTCGATAATCATTTTGTGCCGCTCCAATCTGATCAAGATTTGAGACGATCACAAGTCTATCTGATGATAATGTAATGATATTCACTTGGATATCATGTTGATTATGTTAGTTTAGTCATTGAAATGACGATTCGCCTCGTGAGATCAACGCAACTCGCATACGTCAGAGAATGATAGTCGATCAATATACCAACATGAAAATGACTTTATTTCTTTCTTTCACGTCACGATGATGTTTGAAGTGTACTAGCTATCTTCTAAAATTGGTATTCAAGGTACTCAATCATTCGTGGTTATCTCGAACTTAATTCGAGTTGACTTTACCCTACACCCAAACCTTTTCACGACCGTGGATAACTTTGATTGTATGGTTAATATGGTTAATTTAGTCTCTGATTAGCTACATAACCCTGCATAATGACCCTCAGTGACATTGCGTCTTCCGTTGGCCACGGGAATATCAATCTCCAGTCTCGTTGACCCGGCTGGCAACCCTCAAGCTGGAATTTGGAGCCACTGAGGCTTGTCCGTTTACGGATGAGACCCACATAAGCTCAGCGTTAACTTATATCCGTGCTAATTTCCAAGTTTTCTTGCCCAAACAATCTGCAGTTGTAAAATCCTCGTCGGTGACTTCAGTAAGAGTTCGGTCGACTCATATGGATAACAGGGAAACACGCTGCACACTCTGATCGAAAATCATGTAGGCTGCAATCGGCTTACCCGTACTTCAGAAGAGACGCGACGGGGTTTGTCAGCTTCCTCAAAACACCATTTCGGGGAACCCCGATCTGCGGCTCGTCGAAGAATTAGCGCCCGGTTTTGAGCACGGGGGACCAGCAGCCGCAGAGACTGGTCCAACAACGTCATGTTGGTTGAAGTGAGATCGCGATGTCTTAAACTCCCTATGATATAATTACCCATAAAGTTGTAAGGCATAATTGCATGCCAAATCTGAACAGGCCGGCATGGTCACGAACCTGTTTCTCAATAACCACTGTGTTGCCGACTTGCAGCATGATTTTCGTTCGTTGGCGGCTTCTGTTAAAAATGAAACCATAGGTTGGACCCGAGAGTCTATTGATATTCATATATCTCAACAGCCTCTTTATATTGCCAGAAATCTGCGGACCTAGCTACTATCAGAGATCAATTCAGCAATAGAAGCCCACGCGCCAGACTGTATTGACTTGGAATGGGTCAGTAGTCAGTACCAAACTGCCGTGGAGTTCTTCCCAGTCCAGTTTGGTATACTGTTTTGGACAGCTGGGTTTGTATACCATGGAACATGCCCTTTATAGTATGCGCGTGTGCAAGCCATGGTCGTGAATGTCGTGAATGAATTACTTAAAGCCAGCGCTATTGAGTACTGAGCTATTGGCATAGGATCAAAGTAATACAACAATTGAGTGAGCCATAATTACTTTTCTGTGTAATTACTGACATACTTCTGTAGTCGAGGTTGTCAATCTGGTCATCGAATTCTGGGCCGAGCTCCGTTGATCACATGAGTTGTTGCGTTTCCACGGCCAGTTGATTTACTGGACTTTGAACCGAGGGAGGAAGCATGGACCAGAATGATAAATACTTAAGCCTTGCGACTTTTGACATTTCATCACATCCTCATTAATCGTAGTACTGCGCCTTGTTACCCAATGGATATCCAACGCTTCGTTCACTGTCTTCTTCGGCCTTTACCACTTACTCATCGATACTTTGTTTAATTACAGATATTGAATCCCTTGGTCAAAAGCCACAGCCGAAAACTTATTTTTTGTTGAGTTGTTGCTCAGCAACATGGCGGACTTTTCCTACTGTTGTTCTTAGGAGCCCCATTACCGCCCCACGATGAAGTACTCCAATCGATGCTATAGTGAGCCATGTGATCGTAATCGTGAAAGATTGCTTCGGGCATGGTTCCAATAATCCCGTTAATTAATCCAGCGTAATTGATCATGAAAATTCGCTTAATAGTTAGTTCCCTTATAATCACCACTGCATGACCAGATCACAGGTCGGTAGAATGAATATCCGACGGTGAAATGCGACCGGTGCCGAGGTTCAACTGTGACTTATGACGGCATAGTTGCGCCCTCCAATTAATCATCACCACACGTGCCTTATTTAAGTTGATGTCTAGCAAAGGGCGTCTTACAAGATATAACCAAGATAATTAGTGAGAGCCATCATTTCCAAGCAACTTCTACTCAGCAATAATATCACAAGATCATCTTTTAAAATGTTTGACAACTTCGAGCCTTTCGCTATCAAGACAAAGTCTAACTCAGACGTCACCATCAATGGTTTAAAGAGCGGCGATGCATCGTCGTCTAAGCCAGCACTGCTTCTCATCCATGGCTTCCCGCAAACTCTACACATCTGGCATCGTGTCGCACCTCAAGTTCTAGACAAGTACACTGTCGTTCTCATCGACATCCGAGGCTACGGACAATCATCCAAGCCAGAAGATGTAGCAGCCTACGCCAAGAGCGCCATGGCCCGCGACTGTATCGATGTCATGGACGCTTTAGGACACACCGATTCCTTCTTTGTCTGCGCTCATGATCGCGGAGCAAGAGTTGCGCATAAACTGGCAGTCGACTACCCAGACCGCATCCGCAAGTTTATTCTGCTCGACATTTGCCCAACGCTGGCAATGTACACAAAGACAGACTTCGACTTTGCCAAGGCTTACTTCCACTGGTTTTTCTTGATCCAGCAGGAACCGCTTCCCGAGACACTCATCACTGCGAAGCCTAGGCAGCTGGCAGAGATGTTCATGGGCGGCCGCCAGGCAGATAAATTGACTATCTTCGATCCAGAGAACTTTGACATTTATGCCAAGAGTTTGGAGGACCCCGCAACAGTTCATGGCATGTGCAATGATTACCGGGCCAGCGCGACGTTGGATCTGGACGAAGCGCGTGAGGATTTGAAGAATGGGCGCAAGATTCGTAGCCCTTTGCTTGTTCTTTGGGGAAAGCATGGAGTTATTGAGAAGTGCTTCGATGCTGTTAAGGAATGGAAGGATGTAACTGAGGCTGGTGTGCCAGTTAAGGGTCACAGCGTTGACTCTGGACATTATATTCCTGAGCAGGCACCGGATGAAGTTGTGTCTGCCATACTGGAGTTCTTGGTATAGAGCATGCACGATATGAAGCTAAGCTTGTATTTAGTTTATTTATAAACTTCGTATAACGAATAAAAGTATAAAGCTAAAAGATGAGAGCATACCTGACTGACTGAAGGCTAATCTCAACTGGTACAACGAACAGGATTTCTTTATTTTTGACAGTACATCACACGGAACTCACTTGGCTAGATTATTTAGTCTGAAAGGAACTCAGCAAGAAGATTCGCTGTCAAATAAAAGTACTACTACATGTCACTGCAGCCCAGGTTTGCGTTGAAAATTGAATCACAAGGAAGCTGCAAGACAAACATAACTAGGAATCGAACCTATGACCTCTAGCGTGTTGATTACACAACAGCTTCGCTTAATTGTTGTGCCGGTATTGCGGCTTGTGGCGGCGGACATCTCATTGTCCGCGCGAATTATTTCCACTTTCAGCTCAAAGACGCGAGGGCAGATCGGTGTTATGATTAACCGACTCGGGGGGGGGGGGTTACTCCTTACATTTAGATATTGTCGGCCTCTTTTACAGGACTCATGTATAAATCCTTGATACAACGGCACTGGTCATTTATCAATCTTCTCATCAAGCTGCCAATCTACCAATATCAATAATTTGACTGTTCTACTGCCGCCAAAATGGCCCCCAAAACACTCAAAATCGCGGTTATTCCCGGCGATGGGATCGGAAAAGAGGTGATGCCCTACGGAGTCCGATGCCTCAAGGCTGCAGCAAAGAAGTTCAATCTTTCACTTGAGTTTGAAGAGTTCGACTTTGCTAGCTGCGACTACTACGAAAAACATGGACAAATGATGCCCGACGACTGGAAGGATACTCTCAAGAACTTCGATGCCATCTATTTTGGAGCCGTTGGCATGCCCGACCAAGTCCCTGATAACGTCAGTCTCTGGGGCAGTTTGCTCAAGTTCCGTCGCGAGTTTGACCAATACATTAACTTGAGACCTTGCAAACTGATGCCCGGTATTTCCTCTCCACTGGCAGGTCGCAAGCCTGGCGACATCGACTTCTGGATCGTCCGGGAGAACACAGAGGGAGAGTACTCCAGTGTCGGAGGCATCATGTTTGAGGGCACAGACAGGGAGACTGTCATTCAAGAGACAATCATGACCCGTGTTGGTGTCGATCGCGTTCTTCGCTATGCATTTGATCTTGCTCAAAGCCGACCGCGCAAGAAGTTGACAAGTGCTACCAAAAGCAACGGCATCAGCATCACCATGCCTTACTGGGATAAGCGTGTGGTCGAGATGAGCAAGAACTATTCTGAGGTTTCTGTCGACAAGTATCACATTGATATCTTGACGGCACACTTTGTCCAGCGCCCCCAGATCTTTGACGTGGTCGTCGGATCTAACCTCTTCGGCGATATTCTCTCCGACCTGGGACCGGCATGCACAGGCACTATTGGCGTTGCGCCCTCTGCAAACATCAACCCGACAGCCGACTTCCCTAGCTTATTCGAGCCGGTGCATGGAAGTGCTCCGGATATTTATGGAAAGGGAATTGCAAACCCTATTGGAATGATTTGGGCGGGACAGATGATGCTTTCGCATTTCGGATATACGGACGCTGCAGATGGAATGATGTCGGCTATTGAAGCCGTGTTGGCCAAGTCAGATTCGTCTGTGACGACGGGGGATATAGGAGGGAAGGGAAACACACAAACATTGGGAGAAGCCATCGAAAAGGAAATACTTGGAGCTTAGATAGCCTAAATTGGGAGGAGTTTAGTGTACTAAGATTTGTATGGCTTTAACGAACAGCATCAATACTGATGGCCTTCTAAATGGCTATTAGAGCCACAACTAATTCCAAACGGATTGGTCTAGCTCTTGCGGCCTTAAGAAGCATGATCAACAATAGTAGCAGCGTTGTCTCTTACATTCATTGAGGCGGCTGACTATAAGAATTACTTCTAAGCACGTTCCATTTTACTACGGAACAACAGCCGTTTTCAAATGACGCTGTAGTTCTTTTAATCTCTTCATAAACCTACACTCCAGGTCTTCGTTTTCCGATACTTGGCAGTGTTAAAATACGCCAGTGACCACATCTTTAGATAGGGATATATGATGTGCAGATCCTTCCTCAATCAGAACATAAGGAGCCTGCATCTAAATCGTCAGAAGTGAAGAGGGCAGGCAAGTTCCGAGCGCACATGCGCTAGTTTCAGCCGTAACAAGTAAGTTATGTATGTCAGACGCAATAACGCAAATCGAGTCCGAAAACCACGGGGTTAACTCCGCTTAATCCCGCGCATCATGCGACAGCCACTTGACTACCACTAGGCGTATGAAGGTTAAAAAGAACCCTTCTGGTCGCCTTTTAATCAGTTAAAATACCACTTAAGATATATCTGCTTTGTTCTATCAAACATGTCTACTCCAACTCTCACCAACGCTTCGCAAGTCGGCAACTTTGTCCTGTCCGACCATAACAAGCCATATCCAGCCATAGATCCGAAAAACACCAAGCTTCCAGAGAACTTTGTCGTCTGTATCATCGGAGGTGGTGGAGCCGCTGGAACGGGTCTTGCACGATCGTTCGCCCACGCAGGTGCTTCAGGCATCATCATTGCTGCGCGAACACAAAGTTCCTTGGAGGCGACTACGAAAGAAGTCAACGGTATCAACGCATCGACCAAGGTCGTTGCTGTATCCTGCGATATCACCTCGAATGATGATGTTGCCACGCTCGCTACCATTGTCAAGAACGAGTTCAACGGGCGACTTGACGCAGTGTTTGTCAACTGCGGTTACTCAGGTCCTTTATCTAAAGCCACGATCCTAGAGGAGGATCCAAAGGATGTGCAAAAGGCGTTTGACGTTCATTGCATGGGCACATGGTATGCTGCTCATCATTTGTTGCCCTTTCTTCTCGAGAGCAAGGGAAGTTTCATCGCCGTCAGCTCCATCGCGACACTACGCGTTACCGGTTTTGGTACCACGCCGCATTATTGTGCAAGCAAGATCGCTCAAGCAAGATTAATCGAGATGTTGCATGCGCAGTATGCGGATCAGGGGCTCTTCGTTGCAAGTATACACCCAGGCGGAATGCAGAGCGCATTCGCCAGAGCTGCTTCTCCGGATATTCAGCATTGTGAGTTTTTTCCATCATTTTATAGTACGCGTACTGACCAAGGGTAGTGTTGAACGATAGTCCGGATCTACTTGGGTCATTCTCTGTGTGGTTGATCAAGGAGGAAGATTTGGAAACCAGAAAAAAAGCCTTGAATGGGCGGTGGTTATCTTGCAAGTGGGATGTGGAAGAGTTGGAGAAGAAATTTGAGAGCATTCAACGACTGGATCTGCTCAAGTTTAGAATCGCAGTGGAATGATGTCAATTTACAACCTGTCATTTGTAGATCGGGTGATGAAGTTAGATATCCTGTATATGCCTTGCTTGTTATGATTGTATCATGGAAGCTCCTTCGTGTCACCTCTAGGGAGTGACCTGTCAAACCTCTGTCCTGTGACAATAAGGCCGACAATTCAAGTGTTCGTCTAGGATAAAGGTAGTGGAATTAGGGTGATTGTTCTGGCGATGTCTTCAGAACGACTATGATGATAAGGTTTCTTTCTTGCATGACAATGGTCCGATTTTGCGTACCCGGATTGCGTTGCCCTGAGAGTTTTTTGGTTGAAAGTGCGTTGAGTTATGACTTGAGGCGCGGAGAAAAAGGCAAACTTCCCAATAAGATAAGATTCCTCCACTCTCGGATTTGATCGAGGTCTAGGACTCGGTCAAGAGATCTGCGCGCCCGCATGATTCAGAAACTCACCATTCAGCATGGGCCGTTCCACGCGTCTTTTGTCTTCTCAGATTGTCCTAGAGATGACTGTGCAGTCACATCGACGCTGTGATTGGCTCGACAAACGTAACAAGCACCTGCTGCCTGAATCCTAAATAAGGGGATGTCAACAATTGATCTTCAATCATAAATCTATATAAACAACATTACCCCCTCAGATTAGTCAGTCGATGCAATCAGATACCTCATAATTACTTCTACCAAGTCCACATCTACCAGAGCTGATACTGCTGGCTCCGAAAAGCCAACCGAGGACCAGGATATGGAGGGCTCCCAATGTGAAATACAGACCCTTTACGAGGGGGAGCCCAAGTGCAAATGCTGCACGGACTGGGGAGAAGAGTATTCCGCCGATCTCCGCAAGGCCGTCTACGAAAAGCCCGAAACAAAACAGAAGGCCCTGGTCGCGCGCATGCGCAAGAACCACCAAGAAGGAAAGCCCCTCGTGCTGGATTCGATTAGTGTCCAAAGTCAATCTCTAAAAGAAACCCTAGGAGAAGTATTTGAAGGGTACGGGGGAATCACCACGACTCTCAAGAAACTCGTCTTTAAGGCGCCATTTCGCCCGTTTCACTACAGATGGAAGCGCTTGACAGAGATTTTAGAGAGACAGAAGAAGCAGGGACTTCCAGATGCTGCCTATACCCAGCTTCTCTACGATGTGCTGTCCGCCGAGCTTGGAGATGTCATGGACGAGATTGAGGACCTATTCAGTCACGGTGTCGCAACTTATGCCCACCTTTGGGCCCTCTTCGAGCCTGGCTCGCTGGTTTATGCCCTCTTTGACGGCCAGGAACGCCTTTTCGTTGTTGATGGATGCGACTATAACGATAGTATGGGTTGCCTGATCATTGAAGCCAAGTTTACCGACTGGGACGGATCCCAGTTCGGGTACACGAAGCAACTGCTCCCTATTTGCCAATTTTCTAGCACACAGAGAATCATCGACTTGAACATCTACCCAGCTCGATTAAATCCATCTGAGTTGGAGGTAAAGGAAAAACTCCTTGCCAGGGGTAGAAAGTTCCAGACACTCCTTGGGGTGCAGTACAAGTCATACACCGGATTCATGCGATACCACAAAGGGTCCGCGGAGAAGCTGGAGGGGAGACAAAACGTACGTATAACCGTTGAATTAGGGAAAAGAATGGACTTATAAGTACTTGCAGATCATGGAACGAATCATGGTGGACGCTGGTGCGTACTTTGAAGCCAATCCAAAGATGAAGTTCAAGACCCAAGCCCTGAGCGACGATCCTCTTGTGCTGCAGATCGACGTGGAAGACTATGTTCATGTCGCTGCATCCGGAACAACAAGAAATGCCACAAGCACAGTGAGCAGTCTCAATAGGAAGGACACAACGGCGGTTGAAGAAGCCTTGCGAGTCACTAGAGCCGAAACCGGAGAAAGAGCAATTCAGCACCAAGATGCTAGTAAGTTCAAGACAAGTCTTCTCAGGTTCCAATGTGAATGCAGCTGATGTCTCTCCCGCAGTTGATAGTCCTACTGATGAGCAACTCCTCCTATGCAGCTCAAAGGTACGGGGCTACTCGCTCAAAACTAAGCTTTGGGGCGAATTCGACGTGGAAAATGTTGCCGATATTGCCTGGAACGACGACGCATTCTCTGACCTGCTACTTCCACCTGGTTACAAGAACCTGATCTTGTCTTTTGTGAACGAGAAAGGCACCAAGAAGCCTGAATTTGATGATATCATCGAGGGGAAAGGTCTCGGCACTGTGATGCTGTTAGTCGGAAATCCCGGTATTGGGAAGACTCTGACTGCCGAAGCCGTAGCGGACAGGGCTCGAAGGCCGCTCTATCTGCTTAGAGCAGGAGAGCTAGGTCAAAAGGCTGAGAAGGTCGAGAAACGGTTAAATACAATCTTGCAACTCGCTGAGAAGTGGGATGTCGTTCTCTTATTTGACGAGTGCGATGTGTTTCTTCAACAACGAGACAAGGGTTACTTGGCACACAATGAGATTGTGGCCGTGTTCCTCCGGTGAGTAGACCCGACATTGTGTTCAAAAACTTTCTGACCAAACCATAGCGTGATCGAGTACTATCGTGGCCTATTGATCATGACGTCGAACCGTGGCAACGCCATAGACCAGGCTTTCCAAAGCAGGATTCACCTCACGCTTCACTATCCAGAGCTCAATAAAGAGGCAAAGGAGCAGATTTGGCGTCGACTGACAACCAAAGGTGGTTGGAGCACCTCTCTTGATGATCAAGCGTACCAGAATCTCGCACGATTGCCAATGAATGGTCGCCAGATCCGAAATGTTGTCAAGATTGCTTTGCTTCTCGCGGCTAAGGAGGAGACTACTTTGGGAATGCAGCAGATCCGGACTGCGCTCGAGGCAGGAAGCAGGTGATGAGACTTCAAGAGCATGGATGCTGCTTGAGTAGTGTGGATTGTCATGATTTCGGGTTGCTCTTTACAGTACTGGTGTGCCTGGCAACCGGTCGCTCAAGCAGCTATTGGTAGTTGAGGCCTGCTTACCAATTTGGAGACAGTGCGAGTCTATCGAAAGAATGCCGAATATAACAATCTCTTATGCCCACCTAATTTCTCATTTTTCTGACACAAGAGTTCGGATTTTCACGCTCCACCATGGCTATCCCTGACTCTGTACCCCGCGGCGATGTCACCGCAAAGCTCAATTTCTTCAAGGCCCCCGCCGACGGGTCCGACGCCGAGAATGTCATCGTCCCACGAGGTCTGCCAGAGACTAACTATACCGACGATCCAAGAGATGTCCCCATTCGCGACTTACGTGGAAAAGAGTCGGAAGTAATTCTAGATCGTGACGGCGTGGTGATTATCCAAGGGGTAGCCCCTTCAGCAGAACGGGATTTTATCGACGACGATTCCATCCGAACAAATTACTACCCTGAGCTTGAGAAGCTATTACTCGATGCTGTTCCTGGGAGTCATACTGTGATGTTCTTCGACCATACCATTCGCCGCGCGAACCCAGAGTCGGCTTGGAACCCGGTCACGCGAGTACACATTGATCAGACGGCAACATCAGTGATTCAGAGAATCAGGAAACATCTGCCTGAAGACGCCGAGAGACTTCTTGCTGGGAGATATCGCATCATCAATGTCTGGAGATCTCTCAACCTAGGCCCTGTGGAATCCTTTCCATTGGCCTTTGCTCCATCGCCAAGCGTGCAAGACGAGGATATTACCCCGATACATCACCGGTATCCGAATGGGTATACGGGTCAGACTGCTGGTGTCAAATTTAATCCGGGACAAAGATGGTGTTATTTGAGTGGAATGACAGGTGATGAAAGGCTTCTCTTGCAGTGTTTCGATGGGCAAGGTCTAGAAGCTGAAGGACCAAGGGGTGCAAGATTGGCGCATACAGCTTTTGAAGATCCGAGGTCTCGCCTAGATGCTGTAAAACGTGAGAGTATTGAAGTGCGTGCTTTAGTGTTTGGTCTCTAGCTAGAGAATGCAAAGCCTTGGCTTCTTTGCTCGTCTGGCCTTGATGCTTGCGATCGCGAAAGTCTTGTTCGAGTAAAGCTTGCTTGATCAACATAAGAGTTAAGTATACCTTTCAGGTAATGGCAAACGGGTAGCGGTAAGACACAAATGTGTTCCTTGCAAAGGTTGAAGACAGAGCCTTATATCTTATTTGGAGACCACAGCGACACTCAATAACAGTGGTAAATCACAATTGCGGACGCGACACATGAATGACTCCCGAATTCTTGTCAACAATATGATGTCAAGTCACAGCTATAACAGCTAACTAAGTCTGTATGATGACTCTTCTTATTAATCACTCAGACCTTCTTAAGATAGTCAGCATCAGACCTGACTCTGTGCTTTTCCCTGTTATCCACACCAAGCCACAGGAGATCAGGCCGACTATAGTGTCCGTGAACATCTAACATAGCCTTAACCTTTGGAATCTCATCCATGTCCAGATCAGCAATTATGAGACCTTCCTCCTCCTCACCCAGATCCTGAGTAATAATGCGGCCATCTGGAGCGATGATGCATGCACAGCCGCCTCCACCAATATGGTAGAGTTTCCCATCGCCAAGGCTCTGTCGGTCCACGCCTTTCTGGGTGAAGAAAGACGAGCTGAGGATTACGAAGCAGTTTCCTTCGATTGCATGGGTGGTGGATAGGTTCCTAGCGCCTGTATCCAAGTCAGCTTCTTAACTTTGTTTTTAGACATGGGGTTTAATGACCTTCACGGCACTGCGACCAAAGAGCCGAACCTGCTGGGAAAGAGTCGAAGTAGTTCATGGGTGGCCAAGCTGCGACGTGTATCTCTTCACCCTGCGAATAGGTGTGATATCGCAGGAGAGGTTGCGAGTGTTCCCAGCAAGAAAGAGCCCCGACTCTACCAACGCCGGGTTCTTCCACAACGTTCATCAGCGAAGCCCCGCTTCCATCGCCATATAGAATGCGCTCGACGTGGGTTGGCTTGATCTTTCGTCTGTTCATCTTGACAACTCCATATTTGCTGATGAACGACTGAGACAGGTACAAGGAATCATCATCATTCTCAGAGTATCCAAGGGACACAGCGATTCTGTGCTTGGCAGCAGAAGCACAAATTCTTTCCATTTCTGGACCATCCCGTCTAAGAGAGTTTTTCATATACTCGACTGTCATTTCCCAGTCGATGGGACGTTGCCTGCTCGAGCAACGGTTAGTATTTCCGTGTGCAAGTATTGAATGGTGAGCTTTTTACCAAATCCATCCCGGATAATTCGGGATCCAGACCTCAGGGAATGCAATGAGATCACATCCCTTCTCAGCTGCTTCTTCGATGAGCTTACACGTTTTCTCAACAGCAGCTTCAAGGTCGAAATAGCAGCCCTCGGCTTGCACCGCAGCGACTCGAACGGTTCTTTTGTTTTCGACAGGCATGGTAGCTAAGTAGTTTCTCGACGAGGGTATTCTTGAGTTCCTAAAGACATTCAAGGAGGTGAGTTAACTAGTTGTTTTATAGGCAGTGTAACCGTCTCTATGTCAGGAGTCTTCAACGCCTTTTCGTCATAATTGTAACGCCATGTAACGTAAACATGATAAGAATCTAGGCCGAGATTAGACCGCAGCCCAAGATAACGTAAACTCCAAATTTGTCAAAATACTACACGATTGGTAGATCATCATAGCTCGGAGAAAGCTGGGCTGATTAATTTGGCCTTGGCGATTTTTCTCAGTTAATGGGGCATACTCTCTAGGTACCCCAACACGTAATCTACCAAGAGATAGATCTGCTTGATCTCGAAATTTCTTCAAGTAGATCGACCACATCAAGTAGAGTATGTAATCATGACAATTGAAATAAAGCCCCACCGACCTGGGTTGGGGCAGGATGAGCGTGAATAAAGAGAAGGGATACCCTTATCTTATCCAGATTAGGATTGGAGACTTTGAGACTGTGCGACGCGATGTACTTGAGACTGTCTCCAACTCCAGATTTAGCTCCCGCCACCACGACCGGGGTCATTAACATGACGATGTTATCAGTACCTCAGTGGTCACTCGATTCGATGTGTGAGATTCGGGATGGGTCAGAATTTATTCGTTGTGTAAATTACATGCCCAGGGAGTGTCACAGAGAACGCCTATTATCATGCCTTGCCGACCTCTATCTATAGTCACATACTCCTTCCTATATCAAGAACAAACAAAGCCTTCCCAAGTCCTCATGTACTCAATGAAATTCTTGCTAAGCCCCTGCTGCGACAAATATGCAGGGGTGACGGGCAACCTAGGTAGCTGGAACTGGGAATCTTTTTCAACTTTCTGTGGGAAGTCAGAGCAAAGGATAGCGGCTTTACCCAGCATAACAAAATCGCAGCCAGCGTCCAGAACATCCACGGCCTGCTGTGCTGTCATAATTTTTCCCGATGCCCCGAGGCGAACAGCAGATCGTGGAAGTTCAGTGAAGACACTAAGCAAGGTTCGGCCTTCAAATCCCTCCTCTTGTGCCATCTTATTATAGTCCCATACGGCAAGGTCGAGGTAATCGATCTGCTCTTCCTTCAGAGCTCGAGCGGCTACTTCTTGCAGCTCATTCAGCGACATTCCATATCGTTCCATTGATATGCGAAGTCCGATCTGAAAGTCAGGTCGACAGGCTGATCGAATGCCGTCAATAACTTCGAAAAGAAACCTGCAACGATTCTCAAAAGAGCCGCCGTATCGGTCTTCTCGCTTGTTGAACATTGGCGACAGGAATTGCATCGGAATCCAACCGAATGCGGCATGGACCTCAGCGCCGTCAAAGCCCGCTGTCTGGGCACGAAGAGCGGCGGTAATAAAATCGTCGCGAAGAGCTTCAACTTCTTGGAGTGACAAGCCTCGAGCACCAATTTCTGGGATGTTCGAAGGGCCAATACGTGTTCCTCCCAGCTCCGGATTTACTCTTACTCCTCCGTGATGAAGTTGCACAGACGAGATTCCACCATTTGCTCGAATTGTATCAGTAACCTTGCGGAGTCCTTCCAAATGCCTATCGCTGTAGATTCCCATTTGGCCGGGGAAAGCCTTTCCGTACTCGTGGATGTTCGCAGCGCATGTCATGACCATGGAGAAACCACCAGCGGCGCAACGAGTAAGCCAGTCGATCTCATGGTCCGTTACTGTGCCGTCCTTGTTACACTGCCAGTTTGTTAAGGGTGCAAGAAGTAGTTTGTTACGTAGAGGAGGTCCGCGTTGCAATGTCAGCGGCCGGAAGAGTTTGTCAAGAGACATGGTGGGTGGTAAAGCTGATCGCGAGAAGGTAGACGAGTCCATACTTTTGGCTTCTGATAGCACGGGAAAGTCTCACTCGGGAACTTATATACGATTGGAACACGAAGATGTGGAGAAATAACGTGGAATATTGCGGCTTAATAATGAATATTTGTGCGTTTGTAATGACCGCTCGTGCCAAGTTCGGCCTGAGCTGCCGATGAGCCGGAACTTCCTAGGTCATTGCGTAGCGCGAGAGAATTAAGAGACCAGGCCTTGACCTAAACCAAGTAGATAAAATTAACGTACGATGAAGGAAACATCGGGCCAAATGATAGTGTGTTGGTTGGCAGCATAAGTATAAGAGGCTAATAATACAACTATCAATGTTTCCGATCAGCCCGTTTCACGGCTACTACTACTGGAACAAGGCACTGCTTTTTATCTTAGATTCCACGGAATGTATGTGATATATGAACTAAGCTGTGGGAGAACTAGTGTCCCACCCACTGGCACCTTCAGGCCTTTGTTTCTAGTAGCTGCGCAACTCTACTACGTGATCTAATCTGGGGCCCATAGAAGACAAGGACCCAAGGACCAATGCTGAGCAGTAAGCCAATCCCACCCAGTAGGCTCGATCCAGGACCATATCCTAAAGACGAATACATCTGATTGGTAACAAGTGGTAAGACTCCGCCGATAGCATTACGACAGAAGCTTTGCGCTGCAATGGCTGAGCTCGCATATGTAGAATACGTATCGGCCAAATAGTTAAAAACGGCTAGATATACCGAAAATATGCCCGCTGTCGCAATTCCGATAGCGATAGTCGGCACGATCCAGTGGATAGACGGTGTTGCTGACCAGCCAAACATAAACAGCCCAACGGGTAGGAGGAGGCTCTCAACGCAACTAAAGTACAGTCTTCTCTCAGGGCTGGAGGTGTCGCTAGTATCTATAGGAAGAAGATAGACGTGTCTCTCTTGGTAGATGCCAGCCAAAGTTGCGAGGATAGAACCAACGCACGCGGATGTAAATGTCGCATCGGCTATTGACAGAGAAAACCCGTAAAGTTCCGTAAGCATCGTTGGAACGGCGGCAAGCATGATGTACAGAACTGACCAGCTGAAAGCAGCCCATGCCGAAAAGAAGAAGACAACGGGTTCGGTAAAGAGTAATTGAAACGGTCTCAACAGAGAGGTCGTGATGAGCGCGAGCATGCCCTCTGCTGAGACTTCGCCATCCACATACCACTGGATCTTATGTGCCCTGGTACTTGGGGATCCATCGATTGAAGCCAGCTTCACCGGAATCGACTGTGAGTTCTGACCGCATTGGTACCACCTGTTGAGGTAACTGGCTTTACGAGCTAGCCAGACAGATTCCCTGGTTTCAGGAACAACAGCGATGAAAACAGCTATCAACACTGCGTTGACTATAACCTGTATCCAAAAGACCCAAGTCCAGGATGTATGGTCGACGATAAAGCCGCTGACCAGAGGGCCAAATCCAATTCCAAATAATGCACCACCTGAGAATATGGCCATGGCAGTATTGCGTTCGGACGGGCGGTAGATGTCTGAGATAATGCCTCCTACTAGGGTCGAGTACGTAGAGCCGCCGACACCGGCCCAGAATCGAGCGAGAAGCATCCTGCAAACGTGATAAGACGATTAGTCAATGCATTATGGAAAGGTTGAGTTAGGAGAGACTCCATCTACTAACCCTGCAAACGATTGGGTCACAGCACAGCATATGGTGCATATAACAAACAAGACGCCAGTGGCTCCAAAAACGGGCTTCCTGCCTTTAAGCTCAGATAGCGGCGCCAGAGCCATGGGACCAAGTGCAAATCCCGCTGTGAAGACTGAGATACCACTAAGGATAGTCACGGCTGAGAGGTCCCATTTCTCGATGAGCTGTTCTTTGCAGGGCGCGTAGGCACTCGCAGCAAACGATGCAAATATTGTGGCTAAGCAGGAGATACAGACGATGATATTCTTTCTCATTGGGGAGAAATCATATGGTGAACGAAACTTTGCGGCGGCTGAGACGAGGTTTTCGTAGTCGGCCGTACGCCCCTCGAGGGGGATCGGTAAAGACGTGTCGAAGTCGACGGGTAACCGCACCACGCCTTGGTGGTGGTCATTGAGCGTTGATGTTGTCGACATATCGGCAACTCAAAAGCATCCGAGACGATGAATGGCAACATTGGATGTCAGGTATCGACAATGGAATATGTATATGTTGCATGTTCCGGTGACCCGGGAACGCAGATCAACGTCATTTCGAAAAGGTTCGTCATGGTGGATGGTCGTCGGTGTAAGATGAGTACTCCCGATCGAAGCCATCTTAGACTGAAGTTACGTTATGCGCCTAGTGCAGAATTGTTGTACGGTGCCCGAAATCCCATCTTCGTACTGTCTCCAAATCATTTGTCATCGACATTTCGGAGAGAAAAAGCTAGTAGTATATTGGAGACCCCAACTTTTCATCCACCTCGCCGGTCTTTGGGTTTGAAGCAGATTATCTTTACCTACTGGAGCCTTTATTTTGGCACCCGAATTGTTCTCTCTATTATGCTCATAACGTTACAAGAGGGCAGAGATACATGACTCGGGCTCTCAGTACAACGACCAATCAACTGTGGCAATTGCCATGGTGGTCATCGAACAGGACTTGATTTTCTGTCACGCCACATCTTGCTCTGCCTCCCGTATCGCAGCAAAGGAAGACAATAGGAGGGTTGTTCTCGATGCAATCGACACGAGCGACTATACCAGTATGCCGCACATGTGCTCGTACCTTTGCTCGCACAGAGCATCTTCGCCGACATGAGCGCACACGTAGGTCCTGGTCCCTCTCGTGTTAACTTCGCATTCATTAAAACTTGGAACAGATACGAAAGAAAAACCCTACCGCTGCCCATGTGGACGTTCGTTTTCTCGGCGGGATCTCTTGACCCGCCATAGTCGCTTGAGCCACGACGGCCGATTGCCAACCCAGCAGAGCTCGACATCATCGATCCAGACTCCACCTTCGCCTGGAATGCCTACGATCTCGAGCGACTATACGACCGACCAGACCTCGGCCAGTGGCACATTTGGTACACTTGATACTCAATCTTCGATTCAGTCTGATACGCCCGCTTTGGATCCTGATAATGGCTGTGTTGAGGCCATGCAAGACCTCTCTGAGTTTTTGAACACTGTTGGCTTCGACCTAGATCTAGATGTCGAGCCTCTATACCCGTCAAGTTTACTCCAAGACGATTCTGGGACAGATACAGGCTCCCTACCGACAAATGTCAACACTAGCCCTGCCATGGCCGAGACTTCGACCAGTGCAACACATATCTCGCACGACACGGCCGCTCGGGCGAGTATCACAGATGATCACTGGCTATCGTCGTATGAAACGGTTAATAGACAACATATAGAAACCAGAGGTACGAAACTAAAATGCTTGCCCGCTTCTAATATCTGATCTCTAACCAATCTGTAGAGGACTATCAACCAATCAAGACATTTACTCAACCGTGGAAAATCACTGAGAATCAACGAATGGACTTTCAGCGCCACCTCAAACCTTACTCTTCAGCACTTGAAGGGTTCATCATCCCCTCGCGAGTTACTATGTCACGATACATCGCAGGGTATATAGAAGGCTTTTCGCATCATCACCCCGTCATCCACATACCGACTTTTTCCATCACCAGCTACAACCAAACTCCCGAGCTAGTCATGGCAATCATGGCTATTGGCGCGAAATACCGATATGAGCATTTGGGCGGCCTTGCTTTATACCGCGCGAGCAGAGCCATCATTTCACATCGACGCGAGATTCAACAAAGAGGCCGCCACAACGCGAACGCACCAAACGAGGGTGAACAATCCCAGCCTCCATTCTATCTCCATCTTGGGGCTGAGACCTTAGGTGCCTTACTCTTGCTTTCCAAGTTTGCAAGCTGGCAACGCGACGAGCGACTTGTGGAGGAGGCCATTGAGTACCAGTATCTGCTTGCCAAGCACGCTCTTGAAACCGGTCTCTCAGAGACAGAAGCCGACGATGGGGATGACTGGTGGATTTGGGCGCGTACAGAGACCTGTCGGAGTATAAAGCTAAGCGTCTTTTGTTTCTTGAACTTGCAAAGTTTGACTTTTCAGACTCCTCCGGTTTTGATGAGCAATGAAATACACCTTCGCTTACCGACCTCCTGCAAGGAGCGGACAGCTGAAGATCCGCAGGCCTGGGCTTCGGAAAAGGCCAAGGCGCTGCCACTTGTAGACTTTCAAAGCGCCCTTGTGGAACTTTTGCAAACTTCGCACGATCCCAGTGTAAAGGTCACTTCGCCTTTTGGTAACTACATCTTAATCCACGCTATCCTTCAGCGGCTTATCATAACTCTTCAATTATCCTTCGACTCAACGGAGAGCATTTGTCCGCCGCTGGAAGATGCAGCTCGTTTTCAGATAACCCTCGATCGATGGAAAGATGCCTGGCATAGGGCACCTGAGTCGGTTCTCGATCTCAGAAACCCCAAGGACTCCCTGTCGTGGTCTGCTATGTCTTTACTGGGCTTGGCACACACACGAACTTTCTTCGATATGAGCAAGTGTCGCCAGCTAAGACCCGGTGAGCCTAGCGAGGTTGCTATTGAGGCGCATCGGTGTTGTTCACCAGGCAGAGGACCTCACCTAACGCAAGCACTTTTGCACTCAGCTCATGTTTTAAACATTCCTGTTCAGCTGGGCGTTTCATTCCTGTCGAAGTGCCAAGCATACATGTGGAGCATACAGCATTGTATTTGCTATTTTGAATGCACAGTCTTTTTGAGTAAATGGTTATGGACGCTCTCCGACTGCCAGTCATCGGATCTTGATGGTGAGTTTGATCTATAGCACCCAGAGAACACTGCTAACGTATGTCAAAGCCAGCGAACGTCAATTAATCGGGTGGATTTGGGCTATCGCGTTTGAAGCCCAAGTATCAACACAAGCAGCGGGGAGTACCTTGTATCTCTCGTCTCATCCCGAGCTGCAAGGTGAACACACACGCTCTGCTTTGAGGTGTTTGGCCATCGGTATAGTTGAGATTCATGCCCAGATGTTTTGTCAGAGTAATAGTGTCTGGCCGTTGATGGGCATTATTGGACAGAGCTTGGAAGAGTACACAACCCTGCTCAAAAATGAATTAGATTGATGGGACAGAGCTGAAAAAGCATCATGGGGTTGAATTTATAGAATACCTCGACCAAAACCCCATGTAATCTTTGTGAACTTGGAGACTGTAACATCACAGCTATTGCTACAGTGTATGACATGTTATTACTCCAATTTGAGCGTCGCCAAGATCTGTTAAACCGGATGATTCCTTGAAATAGCGTCCCTATTACAAATGTTTCATTAGTAATACCTATCGAGTAGCTTTAGAATAAGCTTGCTGGAAGTAATATAAAGAGAAGGACCTCGTCACATTATCTCAAGTTACATCTTCATTGCATGACATGAAAACGATCTGATAGCGTCTCAAAAATGACCCTACCACAGCATACGAGAGCGTGGAATATTCGAGGTACAGGCCCTGACGATGGCTCCTCGGCTTTACACTGGGAAGAGGCCATCCCTCTTCCCAAAGTATCAGAGAGTGATGTCGTTGTCAAATTCCACGCATGGTCAATCAATTACCCGGAGCTAGCCAGTACGTCATTTTCCCCTCTTTCTATACTTATTGCTAATAGTCTCCAGTTGCAAATGGTACTTATCCATGGCTTCCTGAGAAAGTGCCGGAAATCCCAGGCTCTGACGCCGCGGGCGAGGTCATTGGCGTTGGAGACAACGTCCGAGATCTCAAGGTTGGAGACAGGGTTTTTCCGATCTACTATCCATTTTTCGAGAGTGGAATGGCTCCTAACGAGGAGACCAGCGATGACGTCCTTGGCCTTCTTGCTCCCGGCGTGTTCTGCGAGTACGCCGTTTTCAACGAGCGCAAGCTTGCCAAGGCACCGCGGAATCTATCGTATGAAGAGACCGCAGGCTTGGTATGCTCCGGACTAACTGCCTGGAATGCCCTGTACGGACTTAACCCGATCAAACCTGGTTCCTGGGTTCTTGTTCAGGGTACTGGAGGCGTGTCTATGTATGCGATCAAGTTTGCCCTTGCGGCTGGCGCAAGCGTTGTTGCCACGACATCTTCGCATGCTAATTCCGAGTTTCTCAAGATTCTTGGGGTTCAGCATGTACTGAACTACAGAGAAGACTTTAGATGGGGAGAAACGGCACGAGCGTTGACACGTCGTGGACTGGGCTTTGACCACGTAATCGAAGTAGGTGGCCAAAGCACCATCAAGCAGTCCTTCAAGTGTGTTGCTCGTGGTGGCTCTATCGATGTTATCGGATTTCTTTCGGGTCAAGATATTGACCCAGACGCTCCTTCTTGGATTCAGCCGCTCCTCGGTGCTTGCATTGTACGTGGTGTTGAGGTGGGCAGCCGTGAGCAAGTCAGGGAAATGGTCAAGGCTATCGAGGATCAAAACATCAAGCCAGTTATCGACAATGTATCTTTCACTCTTCGCGAGCTTCCTGAGGTCTATAAGAGGGTATGGGCTGGGAAGCATACTGGAAAGGCTGTCATCTCAGGTGTTGACAAGAGTGGCTCTTGATGATATTAGAAGAAATGATTCAGACTAGAAGTAGCACGTCTAGTAGCTTGAGTGAATGAGACTCCTCAGTGATCCCCAATATCATGACAAATGTGACTAGAGTTTGAAGGTATTCTGAAACAGCTAAATGCCTCTTCCGCGATGTAGATCGGTACCACTGGGTTCCCTGGCCTCGCCAAGCATACGTCTGTGCGGCCAAGTCATCAGGGTCTTTTCCACGCGACGCGTGAATGTGCATTGCAAAAAAAGAGTTTTTACTACCAATAAGAAAAAAGTAAAGACCAGGATATGCAACGTTTAAGCGATCAGCGATCAGCGATCAAGAGTTGGGCCCTGGCATGACCCGTGACAAGAAACGGTGAGCGCAACGCCGATCATGCATTTTGATGAATATCATGAACTTCATGATGCTGCTTACGTTTGTAATCAACGCGCCCAATAGAACTGCAACGAAATAATGAGCCCAGTGGGCCATTTAGGTAATTAGCAGCCCAGATTCTCTTGGCAATCATTTTGAAGTTATTAATCGTTTATTTTCTTACTCTCAGGGCCACAAGAATGGCATTTAAAAGCTCAATGTCACCCCTCGGCTCTAATTACAGAGGCTCGTCTTGCTCTCTCCCAAGCACGTACTCGATGATAGTGGTTTTACCGATCGCCGCCGACCATATGAAACCGAGACTCGCCGAATACCGAATTCCCCGTCAAGCTGCGCTCCCTCCAGAAGAAGGATTCATCACTCGCTGAACCGTCCAAAATCGTCTCCAATCAAAGTAAAGATGCACGTGTACATCAAGGGAGCCAATTCGTGGCTAAATGACCATGTTAAGGCGTGCATTCAGCGACACATACCAGACGCCGCTTTCTACGATGACTTCGCAGACTTCCCTAGCGATGCCGATGAAGTGTTTGAACTGTGCGATGGTTGGGAGCTTAATAAGCATTTCGCAGCTCTGAATAGAGCTAGCAATGGACTCATTAATGCGTACCCCAACAGTGATGCCCTAGCCCGAAAGGATCATCTTGCAAAGGTCGTGGACTACTGGGTAACCAAGAGGCCCGACAGTATTCTCAAAGGACACAGTCCAGCTACCGTAAAGCTGTCTTTGGACTACAGCGAATACGTCGAAGACTCGCTTGCTGCTGCAGATGATCTCACTCTACTGTACTCACTTGAAGACAACGAGAGCAAAGATGCTTCCGAGCGAGACTGGTGGATTCTCAAGCCAGCTATGATCGATTGTGGGCACGGAATTCGAATCTTCAGTACCATCGATGGACTCGCAAGTAATCTCGAACTCGCTGCCGATATTTCGGAAGAGGAGTTTGACACAGAGGAAGATATTGAAACTGTCGACTCGAAAGCGCAAGGCGATGATACCCCGGATAGTTTTAACCCAAGCTTGACGGCTCCTGGACTGGATTCACTAGATGCTTTGATCACTGCTACTGGAAAGCTGTCGGTCAATGGTGTTTCGGAGAAGGACAAGAAGAATACGACACTAGAGAATCTGATCATTGACGAAAACGAACGCATTCCATCAGCTCTGCTTCGGGACTTTGTTGCGCAACAATACATCGTTTCAATTCCACCTCTTCAAGGCAGAAAGTGGCACGTTCGAGCATATGTCCTTTCAATGGGACGCCTGAAAGTGCATGTATTCAAAGAAATGTTGGCTCTGCTCGCGCTACAAGACTACGAGCCGCCGTGGAAGAACCCCAGTCTCAAGGCATCTCTGACTAACACTGCGCTCCAAGAAGAAGACGAATTCACAAGCAAGGAATCAATGAGAGATTTCTGGGAGATCCCCGATGATCTACTTCCTGGCGATTGGAAGAATAACGTCTTTGACCAAGCTTGCAAAATTTCGGGAGAATTGCTACGCGCAGCAGCTCACACAATGGCCGACAAGTTCACGCCACTCGACAAGTGCTTTGAGCTCTTTGCTCTAGACTTCCTTGTCGATACAAATGGAGTCGCGTGGCTGTTAGAAGTCAACGAGACACCTGCTTTCTACCAACACGAATATGCTGGCGAGTTGGCACAGCGTCTCATGGAGTCGTTGGTTTGTGTGGCTTTGGAACATATGGGAAAGGCTAAGATGGATGACCCGCGGAATACAGCTGCGAGAGAGCGTATGGTTGAGGTTTTGGATGCTTCCACCGAGTTGGCGAAGAGTATTATTACAGAGATTTTGCCGGGGGATCTATAAAACTTTCCAAGAATTCATTCGGATGTATTTGCATGGAAAGCATTTCGCTTACTTGGAATCACTTGGTAGAGAAAATAGAACAGTGTGGATGATGCGTATAAACAAGACCCTCTTTGAGAATGTAAATTATTCCAAACAAATATCACCAATAATGTTTAATTACTAATACAGTGTCCTCAGATACCATAGTCCAACCCTTACAATCCCCCCGCATTTCGATCTATAAACTCGTCGAACCTATTCCCATCAAACTGATTATGCTCCAAAGACCCCTCGTGACGTGATGTACTCCCGTCCCCATCAATGAGTACATAGCCTTTAGGATCCTCAATATTCATCGCAAGCTGTTTAATTGTTTTACATTTTCCTAATCGCTCCGAAAGACCACCGTAGTAAGTGATGTCGATAATATAGTCGTGCTCTTTCACCTCGACCACGAAATCGTTTTGGTAACCCAGCCAGAGTCTGGAAATAGAATCAATACTCCTCTGGCCAGTCCGTTCTTCAATAGCATCGGCAATGACGCTAGGTATGCGCCAGTATGAGTCTCCGTTCATCATGGAGATATAAAAGAAGCCATCTGCTCCGAGACTGAGGTGGCGAGGACATCCATAGTCACGACTTCGAAGCCATTTGACCAGTTTGGGGTATTCAGTCGCCAACGACCCTGACCATTCTATGTAACTTTTTAGTCCAAGGTCTGCAGCAAGAGTTTACTCGTAACGTACCAGTCCAGTCTCCACTTCTTCTGGAATAGTGATAGTACCATGATCCGTTGGTACCAAGTGCAAAATATCGTCCCCTGTCAGTCGGCTTGCTCGCTTCCTCCAGTCCACTGGGAAATTTCCCACTGGCATTATTAGCCCTGTCATGTCTGTGTGTGTTATAGGCTCTTGTTCTCACCAAAACCACATCTGTCGCCCGCCAAAAAAGTAGTAACGTCCCGCCAGGCATAGCGTAACATTTTGATGCACATAGTAGGGCGCTGAAGACCGTGGCTGCATGGTCGGATAGTTCAGTCTTCCGTTTTCTCTTGGGTCGAATCTACGACGGAGAAGTTCTAATTCCCTGCTTGTCTGCTGATCTCGCAGAATAATGTCCTTGTCGCGCTGCTGGTGTTGCCCTTCCAGGGTTCCTATCCTCTCGGCTTGTTGGAGCATGAGTTCTTGGCTTTTCTCGTACTTGGCTTCCAATTCTTTATACATGAAGCGCTGCTCTTTAATCTCTTTCAAACTGACCTTGAGTTTCTCGCGCTCTTGGTTTAGGTGATCAAACTTTTGTTGCATCTTTTTACGGTACTGTCGCTGTTCTTCGGCTGACTTCTCGTCGTACAACCTCCTGGCTTCTCTCTCCATCTCAAGAGCCAGCTCCATCTCTTTCTTAACCCTCTTCTCAGCCAAGAGGATCTCAGAGTTCAATCCCATACCAGCTTCGGTCTCGTTTAAGTTCTTGCGCTCGCTAACCATTTCTTTCTGAATGGAGATGGCCACTCGATTCTTCTTGGCAATGACCTTGAGTAGAGTCATAGCAGATGCGCGGGTGTTGTCGTGACGTTTGACTTCAGCGCCTTCCTCGACCAGGGCTCCCCAAAAGCCATCCGTCGCGATTAGCTCTGCTTCTCGGCTTTGGCCTTTTTCTGGCTGTTCATCCTCCCACATAGTGGTGACAAGGAGGACGTTGTTGAGACCATCTTTTCCACAAAGCTTGCGAAACATGAAGAGATTCCTTTTGGCGGACCCTCCAATGCGACGATCAGTGATTCGGTGGAGGTAGAGGATACCGCTCAGCCTGAAGTTGTCTTCGTACGTCTTCGCAAGACAAGCAGCGATCTCAATTAGGACTTCTGTGTCTGATCGGTTCGTATCATCGAACCCGGGAGTGTCGAAGAGGTAAACATCAGCATTCGTCGACCACTGACATTTATAAACAGTGACTTGTTGAGTACCTATGTGTTGTTAGGACACTAGACTTTACACAATTGCGGCTACATTCACAAGCTTGTAAATTATGGCCGACAGGAACATCTTGTCCAGTGCACAGTGAGATAAAAGTACTCTTGCCAGAGCCGGTCATCCCCATTACGGCAATGAAGATGTCGCTAGGCTTCGGTGAATAACCCGAAAGTATCTCACTCATTTTGAAAGGTTGTGATTGCTTACTATGTTGTAAAAACAGTCTAGAACGAACGTATTGAAACAAGAAAGTACAAGAGCAAGACTTGCCCTTCGGAGACAGCCTGGTTTGAGTACTTAAGAAGCGACTCAAACGTGCCCCTCAGGCCAAGCGTCTGCAGGTCGTTAAAAAAATGCCCTGCGGCTTGGTTTGAGGGGCTGACGAACAAATCATGGCAGTGCAGAGCGGAAAGACGTAAGACCCCTGACCCACACCTTGTCAACTCGTGTATTCGGGGAAACCGCAGTCCAATCGTCTCGGCCCCAGAGCGTAGGCATTATTCCCAGAGGTCCATTGTTGAGATGGTGGCGGGTGGTATGACCATCCTTTGCTGGGTTGTAGTGGTGGGGTGCTCAGCCTGATTCTGATATGGCCTTTATTACTGGCTATAATCGCGATGCGCTGACAAGGAATCATCTTCTCTGGAGGCTTAGTGCGTCAAATTTTAGGGCCCAGGCCTACCGTGTTGCCGCCGGCGAGGGTTGAAATGATGGTGCAATTGGTAGTCTGGTGTTGTATAAGCCGGGCTGTACTGTACAGATGATGACTTTGGAAGTGATGGGCACGCGAGGCACTTTGAGCCCCTTGAATTACTTTCAACTTCTTTAGAGGTACATATGCAGTCTCCTCTAACGACTTGGCTGGTAATTGAAGACAGCTTTGTTCCTCGGCTATATCGACCGCCTTGCCCTACTCACCATGACTGACGATTACATTTCAAACCTCTGGTACATCAACCCGGTACACTTCTCTTACGGTTTCTAATCTCTTCCAGTTCATCCGATGTGATTGTGCTAGTGATGGGTCTCACTGGAGCAGGTAAAAGTACATTCATTGAGAGATTAACTGGCCAAGATGCAGGAATTGGGCATACTTTGATGTCTGGTAATTCAACCTCCTCCCGAATCGTTTCGGGAATTACTAATTACCAGCAGAAACTAGTGGTATCGGCCTCTACTGTTATATATTTGGCAATCGCCGCGTGTTCCTTATCGACACGCCTGGTTTTGACGACAGTCGATGCATGGATGTTGCCATTTTCAAGGATATCGCTTTCTTTCTCGGTCAAGCCTATGCAAACCATGTACGACTTGGAGGAATCTTATATCTCCACCGTATCACCGACAACAGAGCATCGGGGACCGCAATGCGAAGCTTCCTGTTGCTCCACAAGATATGCGGTTCCAATGGAGCAAAGTTTACCAGGCTAGTCACGACGATGTGGGACCAGATTCCGGTGGAAAGCAATCTTTACGACCGCGCTGTTGAGAGGGAACAAGAACTCAGGTCAACCAAAGGCTGTTGGGGCTGGATGAGCGACCATAGCAGTCGAATTCAAAGATGCATGGCCACAAAAGCATCAGCTCTCTCAATACTCTCAAGTCTTCTTGCTGTTTCCGATACTCAGGGTCCAGTAGTCCTCCAACTTCAACAAGAGTTGATCGATGAAAACAAAGATCTTGACGACACAGCTGCGGGAATCGAGATGAGCAAACACCACGGAACCTCTTGGCAACGATTAAAGCAAGAGCTCAAGGCCTTGCAGACAACTCATGAGCTCGCTATTCTGGAGTCAGACATTCAGCTCGACCAACAAATAAGAGCTCAGAGACAGGATATAGAGCGACAGTTAGAGGTAGCTGAAGCGAACGAGCGAGGGCTTCGACAAGAGGTGGAATCTGTGTTTGCAGAAAAGACAAAAAGTTATCGCAATTTGTTTCTTCGGGCTCGTAAAGATGTTACAGATCTTTCAAACGAAATTGAGATGTTGAAGGAAGTGTTGGAAAGAGTTGAAGACAATTCTGATCGACGGGTTCAAGCCCTAGATTACGGGGGCAGGGTCTCTCCAAGGCATAACAACCGTGAAGTACGACAGCGACGACCCAGCCTTGTTCGACGGCATTCGGAGTGTTGCATACCAGATTTTGAAGTCGTAATTGCCGGTCGACTCACTATAGATGAGCTATCTCCACCACGGGAGTTGCCTCGACGACCGCATTCGCTACCACGTTCGCGACCACGTTCACAGCGAAGTCCACAACCAAGTTCGCGAAGAAAAGTTAAGAAGACAAAGAAGCCCGAGTACCTGATAGCACAAATGAGTGAGGAAGAAAGAAGAAAATACTTGGAAAAAGAGCTTGCCAAGAAGCAAAGACAAAAAGTCATCAAACGAAACACGCTATCAATCTTAGGGATGTTAGGTGGCGCGGCAACCATTGCAGCTGGCGCTGTTACGTTACAAATTCCTGTTGTAGCAGCGGGTATAGCTCTTTTTGGTACGGCTGGAATGAAACTCGACTTTTCCAAGAAAAAGAAGAGGGCAGAGGAGGGGGAGAAAGGGTGGCAAGTCTCTGAGCATGATTAGAGATAGAGTTTAAATACTGTACACTTTATGCAAACTAATTCTGAAACCAGTAGGCCACGACTTGAGTGAAAGTACCAGAGTTGATTTGGCCCAAGTTTAGTGCTGTGAGTTTAGATGAAAGGCATCAAAGGCATCAAAGCACAACACGAAGCGCTTCACTATGTAATTTGTACTCTGCCACACGTAAAGGAAGCTGGCCTCAACAATAACAAAGAGCACAGTTTGAATCGCTTCACTCTTCCGGTCACGAGGTTCCACATGGCCGACGTTCGGTACATCAACATCTGCACAAGTTGTTCTTAAACCCGAAGCTAATTTTTTCTCTGAAGTTTAGTTATCACTTAAGATGCTTTGCATTTCGGCAAAAAGCGATTTATAAGTTTGATCTTGTAATTGTTCTCTAGTAGCTTCGAATGAGACTGCCCCCATGGCACCCGAGCTAAGATTGGTCCAAATTTGTGTTGAGTTCCTGCACACCTGTCGGCAAGAGAGCTTCCAAAAGTTCTATTGAAACTCAGTTCTAGAGTTAAATTTTTATATCGCTTGCTGCATATCGATATGAAGCTTGTTTGCAGATTGAGGGCATTTTTTTGAAAATACTAAACTATATGCTCAAGTCTGTACAGTGCATAAACTCAACTATTCCGCATCTCAGGCAACTCATAAAAAGCCGATCCTGAGCTCCTGCCAAGTCCCTTCTTCCTTTACTGCCTTCTGGAATACTTCTCTCTTTCGTCGACTTGAAGAGTAGTAATCTGAAAATCCCATCGTTTCACACTACACACCGCAAAACATCTCACCAACACCAAAATCAACACAGGAAAATGCCTAAGCCCTCGCCTCGCGGACTTTTTTCCGCTACTAGATACGCGTTTAGTCAGAACCAGGCTGATGGTATTATTCATACGGCAGCCTATCGCCGTGTTGACTACTGTCGTGCTGTCATATGGTTCCCGCGTGAGGCCCACAGCAATATTCTCCCATCGATAGCCACGCCTTTCAGCCGAGCTTCAGCTGCGCCATGTGGCTTGTTTGACAAACTCCCTCTGTCAGTGTTTGAAAACATGCTTTTGTACTTTGACATGAAATCCGTCTTCAATCTACGACAAGCAAGTCTTAGATTACGAGAGAAGGTGGATGATTCGAAGGAGTACAAGAGAATTACGACATACGGATTGGACACTTTCTGTGCCATTCTGCGAACAGAAATTGCAAGCAAGATATTGCTGGCGGATTTTAACCGCGAGCTGGTCACCAAGTCCTGCTGTGTCTGTGGAAAGTTAGCCGGCTTCATAAATCTCTTGACATGGAAACGGAGTTGCTTCAAGTGCCTTCGGGAAGCTCCCGAAACACAATTGCACATGAAACTCTGCGTCCAAGAACTTTTAAAAATGACGGAAGATGAAACAAGCCAGTTGACTATATTAGAGAGTCTTCCCGGCAAATACGGGCTGCATAATCATACCTTCGAGACGCGTCATCGCATTGTTTCTACCCAGCAGGCCAAAGACATCGTTGGACCGCGAGGAAACGAGAAATTCCGATATCCAAATCACAAAACGTGGATTATGAACTTCATGGGCATATGCGCCCTTCCTTACTTCAACAACAAAACTGGCGAGGTTGATCATGGAGTATCGTGCGCTGGATGCCTACTCGCGGTGGAAAAAGGCATCATCACCAAATCACAAGCGCCAAAACAACGTGATAAGATCTACGACAGAGAAGAGTTTTTGAGACACTTTCGGCGCTGTAAACAGGCGCAGCTACTGTGGGAATCGAGTGATGGGGGTACGAAACAGCCGGAGGAGCTACCGGACGCTGCCAAGATTGCCAGTAGTAAAAGTGATGATGTATGACTTCTTCACGTCCAACTCTTAAATAGTTCACATTATTGGGCCCATCGAGGCATCGTTAAATAATAGTCAAAATTTGGGTATTAGCGTTTTCGAGTTCTCTCAAATATTACGGTGGTAAGAATGAAACTCGGTTGTCAATCTCGTATGCCTTGTTCGAACAAATGATACATGCCATATTCGCAATCACATTGATTTGATGGTTCATTAAAATGGGTTTGCTTCTAACGAGCAATTCTATTAGATTTTGTATGTACACACACACAGATTACTATATACACTACAACTTCCTACTACAGCTGGCAAGTCAGCTACCAAGGCACGTAGGCTGCCATCTATATCAAGCTAAGAGACGAATAAACGACTCCATTTAGCAAGAGGCGACGCTAGGGACGTTCTTGCAGCTGTCGTACTTCTTGCCACCAGTGACCTGGACGTTGGACCAGGTCCAGTTCTTGCAGCCGGAGCTACCGCAGACGATGGCAGCGTTCTTGCCGCTGGACTTGATGGCGTTCTTGCCCTTGATGTTCTTGAGGGTGAGGCCAGTGATGGGGAGAGTGCTGGAGGGGTCACCGTGGAGGTCACCACCATCGTAGTTCTGCTCAATGAGGATACCGTACTTGTCGATACCGGAGAGGGTGATATCGGAGTAGGTGACCTTGTTGACCTTGCCGGTCTTGTTCTTCATGGTCTTGACACGGATACCGTTGGCAGAGTTGACGACCTGGGAGCTGAGGAACTGGACGTTGTCGACAACGTTGTCATCACGGCCACCGACACTGCCGATGGAAAGACCGTGACCACCGTGGCAGTAACCGCCAGAGAAGATGATGTTCTAATTATTAGGTTAGTAAGAGGAATATTCGAGAGGTTTTATGGATTAACTAACCTTGCCAGAGTTGACGGCAACACAGTCGTCCTGGTTGTAGACCTTGGCATTGGTGATGGTAACACCGGTGGAGGAACCAATGTCGAAAGCATCGGTGTTGTGTCCACCCTTGGAGTCACCGTCCTTGTCGTCAATGGTCATGTGGTCAATGGTAAGACCGTTGACACCGTTGATGCTGACAGCCTGAACGGGGGTGTTCTTGATGTAGAGGTTGTTGATGTGGGAGTCGGTGAGCTTGTGGGCAGAGAAGAACTTGGGCTTGGTCTTGCCGCTGTTTCCACCCTTGCCGTCCCACCAACGAGCACCATCAGCGTTGAGAACAGCGCCAGAGGCACCCTCAACGGTGATCTTGTTGCCCTGGATCTGGAGAAGAGGACCCTTCCACTCCTTGTAGCCCCAGGTGGTGGTACCCTGGAAGATGACCTTGGTGTTGTCCTTGAGCTTGCTCAGGTCGAGGGTCTGACCAGCGGGAACGGCGACGTTCTTGAGGATGATGGTAGAGCATTTAGCCTGGTCCTTCATGGCCTGGGCGGCACCGCTGGAGCCGGAGTAGCTGCAGTCGCCACGCTTTCCGTAGGTGTGGACATCCTGGGACTCAGCCGGGACGGAGGGAGCAGCGACGGCGCTGCCAGCCAGGGCAGCGAGAAGAGCGAATCCGAGCTTGGTCATTTTGACGGTTGAGAAGTTGATAGATGTTAAAAAGAGTGAAAAGAGATAAACGAGAGTAAATATTAAAGAGAGTTGTGAACCTTTGGCCGGCAAAAGGAATGTGAGTGATGTGTGTGGTGATGTTTTCTTCTGTTGAGGCTCTGCCATGAACCTTATATAGCTTCGACTTACAAGAACCCCGCCAAGAAATCCAGCGTTATGTCCCGTTAGATCCGAGTTTTGAGCATTTCCATACTTCCAGAAGCTAGCGCTATCGTATCCTTCTACGGGACGTGTTTCTCCTCCAATGGCCTAAAGCGCCCAGCTGTCAACACGGCCCGAGTTAAAATGAGAAGCCGCAGACAGGGGCCCCTAAGCCCCGTTAACAAATCTAAAGTCAGCTGGTGAATACGGCCCGTCGCTAGAAAAGCTGCCACATCTGGTTCTCCATAACGCTCGGCACGAATTGCCGGGTGGCCCTTGTTGATAGGTGGATCGTTTCAGGTCCGCCCAGGCCGAATATCCGAGTTACTGGTAGCGCCATAGGTAAAACTCTTGGCGAATCGGAGAGAATCTATAAGGCGAACATGGGTGTTTCAGACATGCAGACTACGCATTGAGGCTCTCTACTACGTAGTAGTTCGTCGTTTCGTATTTTACGAGTGCTTGAGATAGACAAATTTAGTTTCCGCGAGTCGCGCGGCGTTGATGGAACGTGCGAAATGACTAGCACAAGTAAACCCACAAGCGGTTTCACTGAATCTGTTGAACTGTAACACATAACATGTTTGAGTCTTGGACTGCACACAGTCGTCAGAGCTGGCTACCCTGATGCTGAATTCCGTAAAACTTTCTGTTCGTATTAAGACCATCCCGCTTCGGAGGGGGTAATAGAGGACCCAAATCTTCATCGTACGAGACTCATTGCAAAAAGCTCGTAATTAGTAAACGTTTACATATCGGTTTTCCTTCGCACAACAAAGTTCGTCTTTAGGTTAGCAAAAGCTCGTATCTAACGCCAAAGTGGCATGGCCAACGTTGCTAAGAATTAAGCATATCACGTAGCTGCATATAACGTTCAGCCACCCGTTCATGTCGGGCTTTAGGCTAATCGAAAAGCCGTGTACTAGAGGAGCTTTTTCTTATTGGGAGTTTATGCTTACTGTTCAATCGGCTGGTGGCGGAAATGAGCAATCGCTCTTGCACGCATATGGCTAGCTTCAACTCCCTTGAGACCAGGGTTCAACGAAGGTCTCCCGCGTCACATCGTCTAGCTGCTCGTCACGGAAATAACGGCATTTGTAATCTGCAGAAAGATCGGTGTACAAACGGTATACTTCTCCGATGTCCGCGCAATCATATGGGGCCATGTATCGTGGCTGTGTAGCTGTCAAAAGTGAATATTTATGGGTCGAGAGATTGTGCCAAGGAGGCTTGTCAGCCCTGTCGAGTTAGTCGCGCAAATTCCGTTGGGCAAGAAAGGAGTAATTTGGCCAGGTCTAGGGTAGCTACTGGATATAGCTATATGGCATAGACACATTGAGAAATTGATGATGATAAATAAGTGGTAAGAGAATAATACTGGTGAAATTAATAGCTTGGGGAGAAACCTCTGTTTAGAATGCTAAAGGCAATAACGAGTTGAACTTTGTAAGCTATGGCAAGATTTTCTAATTCGCACCGAAACTGCTGAGTGATGAGAACGTAGGAGTTCGTAAGTGATGGTTACTATCTTAGTCACTATGTATTTCGCTAGTCATCTTGACCAGCCAATACCGGCAGTAGACTAAAATATACTTGTTGTGATGCGTGAGAATACCGTATGTTCTCAGTAAGCCGCATTAGCCGGGATTGCGATGAACATCTGGGTTGGGTGAACTTCTCTCTGAGCGAATGGCGCAAATAGGCGTATTATTGATCCGCGCTGATCCAACGCCTCGCAACAGATCAAGCCAATAGCCACCGCGAAAATAAACTCAGGCTTGCAGTGGTCTCACCACTAATGCGGCTAATTTACTGGGAATTTACGGTAGTCCCTGGGGATCACGTGTAGATAAGATAAGTCCTTTTGTTTTGATAGGTGAGCACCTAGGATCCACAACACCAAGCTTCCAGCATTTGACCTCTCCGTGCCCTTGTAAATACATTTATCTGTGCCCTTGTGGTCTTGATCTTGTATTCTGCGTCACGTTGTGAAAACGATCTTAGGTAAAAGAATTTGGACTTGGCATTTGGATCTCACAGCACAACTTCAACTTCCTTGCTGCGACAATGCAAACATGCAGCATTGGCGACGACTTCAATTGGCTGGTTCATTTCTCGGTCTGCCTTACCATGTAGTCATGAAGTCACATGACGTACTCCCAACAGCATAGCCACTGAGATTCGAAAATGCCGAGCCTCGTTTCAATTGACTTCTCCTCATTCCCATCCTTCGCACCTCTGAGGCACCCGACTATCTTCCACTAAACGCAATTGAACAGCCTTTTCGCACGCGACTTTCTCTTGAATGAGTTGTGCCTCGGTCGTGCCTGACGGGGGCGATGCGGCAGCGCCCCAGCCTGATGGGCCTACGTTGCTTGACCAAGCTGGCCTACCGTTGTCCAATTTATCACCAGTCGATACACCCGCAGATACAGCTCAAAGCCCAAGTTCTCTACGGAATAGTGAAGAAAAGCTGTCGTTCCGTGTGAGAACATGGCTATCCACAAACAGCATAGCTGTGGCAGGCTGGGTTCTGGCTTTGATTAGCATGATCGTGGCAATCGTCTCATTATTGCCTGGTTTCAATAGCCAGGATCTCTCTAAGAAGGCGCTTGAACTTTCTGAGTGGACTGCATTGAAGGACTTTATGGACCAATGCGAGCAGAATATGGTACATAATGATCCTAGATGAAAGCGAGAATATACTCTGACAGCATTCAACAGCAGGCGGGAGAGGCTTCTTTAGCCTGTCAAGAAGCAGTCAAACAGCCCCTTCCCCCGCCGCCTCACGTTAAATTAGGCACTTCTCACCTTTCCCAGCGCTCCATATTGTGCCAGCACATCAGCGATTCAGACCAGCAGCCTGCGGCCCATATTGCATCCAAATTCTCATACCTGATCGTCATTATTATCATTTTCCTGAATTTGCTCATCATTTCCGCTTTCTTCTTCGCCAGCTTCGAGTACAACCGCCAGAAATTGCATCAGTGGACCAAGAACGACGGGGAAAACCCAGAGTTCAGCACCTACAGCTCACCTGATTCCAATGCTGGACTAGGGGTGACAAGAAGGAACGGAATCTCACATAATTTAGAGACTAACCCATATGAGGGTCGGGCAGATGAGCCAATTGGTATTGAAAACGATTCACGTTGGCCTCATAACCTAGGGATACCTAGTGATTCCCAGATGCCACCGACAGATGCCACGATTGGTATTGGAAACAATCACCAGTGGCTTGGTAATGTAGGGCGATCTAGCGGTATCCAGATTTCACAAACAGATGCTGCGAGGCGTAGGGTTTTTGAGGAGGTCAGGAGCTTAAAGTTTATGCTTGAGTGTGTAGAAAGGGGGGGTTATAATGACAAGGAATTCGGATGGCTGGCCATGAAGAAAGAGAGCCCCAAAGAGGCTTCTTATAGCCAAGAGAAAAACTTATTGCTTGCATGATAAGGTTGGTGACTGCCTGGAAATACGGCGTTATTCTGCTTTCAGGTTGAGAGAGAGAAAACCGTGTCAAAGTCATCAGGCATGGTGCTTTATTATGTAAATAAATAATTGTGTTTTTTTTTTTTTTTTTTTTTTTTAGATGTGTGGCCTTGATCTATCTCTTTGAGATGTTAGATAAGGTATCTATATATATATAGGACCTTAAAGTCGCGACGGGATGATAACTTGGCTATCGTTCATGCTGTTGAGGCGCTCTACAGCTCTAACGCTACCAAAACTCTGGAAGCAGTTCCATAAACCAGCAGTATAGGTGACTAGTCTGGAGAAGTGCAAATATGACCCACGCAGAGAGCTGCATATGAAGGGAAATGGAGAAGACTATGTCGCTACCTGTTTAGTGTCGACTTTATAGCCAATGCGCCAAGGCCATAGAGATTTGACACGTTTCAGTTTGTGGTTAAACGTTTATTAGACAGACTAATGTAAGCTACGTTCATACTAACCCGCCTGTCGTTAAAATCTTGGTATATATATATATATATAGTTACCTTATCCAATATCTCAAAGAGATAGATCAAGGCCACACATCTTAAAAAAACACAATTGTTTGTTTACACAATAAAGCATCATGCCTGATGACTTTGACACGGTTTTCTCTCTCTCAACCTTGAAGCAAAATATGAAATGCTTGATGAGACTGGGACTCGAACCCAGGAGGATTGCTCCACCAGGAAATTGGTGTTAAGGTTAACCTTAACCTGGCGCCATAACCAACTCGGCCATCTCACCGGTTATGGGATCTATCTCTTGTACTCCTTTAGGGCGATGTACTCGCTCGTAGGTAGTTATCAATCAAACCATGCAGCTTTGCGTACTTTTTAAAGGGGCGGTTTCAGCAGAATAACATAGGCAAGGCCTTTCCTCCATTTCTTATTCTATTGCGTTATACTAGGCTCCCCGGATTGCGCCACTACTAGTTGCATCCCATTCCCCTGAGGCTTTCCGCGGGGCTCTGCTTGCAAGGCTTCAGTTTATAAATATAATGTATATATAGAGAGAAACCTTATTCGATATCTCGAAGAGACCAAGGTCGCACATTTAAAAAAAAATATGATTTTCTTTTTTTGGCACAATATCAGTTTATAAACTCTGAGCGTCTCTTCATCTGATGCGCTAAAGGCGGGCATATATTCTCTGGCCAACGTAGTACTCTGCTGGCTCGGGCTATCTTGTGAAACAGTTATGCGAGGGATGGATTCCATATAAGTCACAGCCCACGATCGCAGTGCCCACGGCGCTGACCGGAAGGACCATCAAACAGAGAACCAAGCTTCGAAACCAATTCTCATCGTCGACAATCTGATCTCGTGTGTTGGTTGGTATAATCTCCGGATATAATCATATGATATCTTTACATCATTTCTTGGATACAGGTGCGTAAGCGTCAAAATAAGGCGCGAGATTTCCAGAACCCATCTCGTCGGTATCAGCCGTGCCATCACCAAGGCAAAGGAACCGATTTCTATTCCTCCAAGTCATATCAAAATGCTCACCCCCGACCTCTTCCAGGCCTCTTTGAAAGTGTACCACCGAGCCAGCATACACGCCAGTGATACGACCTTTCGAACGACCATTCTTGTACAAGGTACGACACTCGCCCGACCAGACGGTACGCTTGAGCATCTCTTGTGAATAAGCGTTGTAGTCCTTCATCGCCTCTTCTTTGACACAAAGAGTCCTAGCGGAGCATGTCAGCCATAGCCTTTATTGGGTGTCATTGCGTTTATAGTGATGAGGGATACATACTTGATTTGGTGGCGGTTCATGTACTTCACCCATTTAAGAATAAAATCTGCAGTCCAAGACATCTGTTGAATGACGGAGCCATGAGAAACGGCAGCGTTGGGCCCGTTGATCATGGCGTAATTTGGCATATGGCTAACCATGGATGCGTAGAATGCCTCAGGGTCATCATTCCACAACTCCTCGAGCGTAGCGCCATCTCTGCCGACCAGCTTCCATTGGGGAAGCCATGAACTGTCGAATCCGGTAGCGCACACGATGAGGTCGAACTTCTCTACTCCCTTTGCGGTCTGGATACCATCTTCAGTGATACGTTCGATGGGATCCCAAGAATCATGACAGTTGGGCTGCTGTAAAGCCTCAAGGTAGCCATCACCGGGAGTGATACGGCGACATCCGGGCCTGAACTTGGGGGAGAAACGCTTCTCGAGCTCCGGGTCGTTTATCATCGATGCATGCATGCGCTCCTTGCATAATCCTTCGTAGAATGGTTGCGCGGGATGGTCGAGGCACATAACAAAGAAGAAGGCATTAATGCTAGTGGCATCGAGTCAGAAAGGGAAAACACTTGACAAGATATGACAAAACAAAAGAAGGGGAAGACTAACGATTTCTCCAGATCTTTCCTATACTCGTAAAGGGCTTGCGGATCTTCCCGCCACTGCTTCTTCTGCTCCTCTGTGTATGTGTGGTTTGCACCATCTGGGGCCTTCTCGATCAGGAAGTTGACTGAGATCCATGTGGGCTGGCGCATGTAGTTCACGAGCTTCTCAACTTTGGGCTGCATAGAGGCGACGAGCTGGATACCAGAGGCCCCATTCCCGATGACAGCCACCTTCTTGCCTTCCCAGTCGTAAGAGTTGTCCCTAATATCTTGTTAGGCAGGGAAAAGCATGTAAGAGGGAGGGAAGTACCATTTTGCGCTATGTAGGAGCTTGCCCTTGAAGTCAAAGAGACCGGGAATATCTGGCCACTTCCATTTGCTAGAGACACTAGTCAACAGGCTGATGATTTTGAGCTTACCATGGAGAGACCTACTTCAAAAACCCTGACGCGTTGATGACAAAGTCTGCCTCATCCTCCTTGATCTCACCGCCCTGTTCGAGCTTGATTTTCCATTTGCCAGACTCCTCATTCCAGATTGTCTCTTTGATAGTCGTACTGAGCTGGACATACTTAGTTAGGTTATATTTTTCTGCCGTGTGCTTGATATAACCCTGGATCTCCTCTTGGTTCACGTAGAATTTGCTCCAATCCGGGTTTCCCTCGAAGGGGAAGATGTAAGCATCTTAGATCTTGTAAGTGAACTGATAACTGATTTTTGCTGGCGAAACTTACGAGCAGGGAAATCACTGCAATCTAAGGTTAATAATGATGACCAAAATTTACTCTTTCGGGGCTGAAGATTAAGTATTAGGGACTCACCAAGCGGCACCAGGATAAGTGTTTTCAAACCAAGTCCCACCGATGTCCGGATTCCTTTCGTAGATTACCAAGTCGACATCGTCCTCCAGCTTCATTTCGTGCTGAACTTTGTGCGCGACGAGGAGGCCCGAGAACCCGGCACCGACGCAGACCACCCGCATCTTCCGTGTGGGGGTGAAAGCGGGCTGCTCGAGTAGAGCATCGTCGGTAAAGGGGAAGATGCGCATGGTGATACAATCCTAGCTGATAGAAAATCTTTCTTCTTCCTTGTAGTAAGACGAATCTACAAAAGGTAAGATGGTGGACGGGAGTTCTCTTTGCTGGTTTTGAGTTTGTGCACAAGCAGGGTCAAGAGTGGTATTTGACAGATTTAGACCCTGGTCGCCCTTTACACAGTCTCCATTTTGGAGGCCACCGCATGCAGAACAACCGGGCCCCCTCCATCATCGATAGGCTTTCCCTGTGTATTTCTTTGCTGCGTTAGAAATGAATCAGGGGCTCTCACCAGTTGGGATAATGCTAGTAGTTCCTGAGTTACGGATTCGTAGATGAGGCATTTGCAGCGTAACATCTCCCACCTTTCCTCTCATTATGTTGGGACTAATCTTCACTGAGTTAGCAGCTCGTAGGTCAAAAAGAACAACCAACAAGTTACATCCAGTGTTCCCGCTTCAGTTTCGAGCATGGAACATGCCTGGGCAAACGGTGTTGGTTGAACACCTCAGTCGTAGATCCTTGCTAGTGGCAGGGTATAACTACCAACATGCATCGGAGAACTGGGGCACTTCGGTCTTGGCAACCAGTTTGGTGAAAAGAGATTGGCGATCTTAATTCTTAGATTCGCTGAAGGAATGAGTCTCTGTTGGAAATGGCTGTTGGTAAGATTCCAAAGGCGACCCAGCGTTGGCAGAACCGGGTTTGTGGTTCGCAATGCATGATACTGGGTCCCTCACACAACCGGGGGACCCTTTCGGTAACAAGAAAAGTCTTTGGCACTGCTTGGATATCAAGGACTAAATTGCCTACCATTCTGCAAACTTAAGATCAAAATACTTTCTTTTCAGGCGCTCGGCGTGCATTTTCGTTGCTCATATTTCAACCTCTCTTTCCTGTTTTGTTTCTGCTTTACCACGAAGATCCAACATCGTGCACTGGATGTCAGCTTCAGGAGATTGGGGACCGGCTCCGCCTGGAGTCGACCTCACAGAGACGCAGGATGGAGAGATTCTAAGGCCCGTCATCGCCTTGATGACACTGGGTATACTGGCAGTATCAATACGTCTAGTTGCTAGATTCAGGTCAGGGACCAAGATTGCCGTTGACGATTATCTGATTATGGTAGCATTGGTAAGTTCAAAGACTTGTGCATCACCCCAATTCTTGCAAGGTCAGTTATTAAATGACAACAGGCCTTTGCTTTGGGCACGGCAGCCCTTTGTATCATGAGTATCCCGTACGGGGGTGGAAAGCACCTATGGGTTGTCACCTTCGCCGAATTCACCACATTGTGGAAGATGACATACGCTTTCGTCCTCATCTACGCGACCACCGTGACCTTGACAAAAGCATCGATCTTGCTCTTCTACCGACGTGTCTTCGGAAGTAACCTGGCACATTATATCTGTATGGGCCTAGTTGTTGGGTATTGGGTGGCCGTCATCATCGCCTGGTTCTCAGGCTGCCGTCCTGCGAGCTTCTTCTGGGAGCAATTCACCAACCCGGAAGCCAAAGGAACCTGCATGAATACCTCGCTCTTCTACTTCGTCAATGGCATCTGCGCTATGTTGATCGACATCGCCATCCTTTTTGTACCGATCCCTACCAGTGAGTAACAAATAGCATACGGGCATCCTCTTATATCCTTTAACTCACAATTTTGTCAGTCCTCAAACTTCGAATGCCAAACAGCCAAAAAGTTGCGGTGGGAGGCATCCTCCTTCTTGGTGCCTTGTACGTGCTTCGAGATATGTTATGGTGTTATCCAATATGTGCTGACATGGCAGTCTAGTGTCTGCGTTGCGAGTATCGTGCGAATCGTATATATGGACAAGTTGGTCAAGGCCCAAGACTTCACTTGGGCTATGGCCCAGGTGTTTATCTGGTCTTGCTGCGAGCCTCTTGTCGGTATCGTCTGCGCCTGCCTACCGACATTTGGTCCTTTGCTACGAAGATGGTGGAAAAGAGCCACGTCAACTGACGACAGCTACAACCCTTGGGATGATAATGTTCGGAATAAGCCGAGGAGCCAGTGGAAGCAATTTCATGGCGACGTCAAGCTGCGCCAGGACGACGAGATCGAGCTTGCCAACGACATCTCTCATGGCGAAAACGAGTTTGTGGGCCAGGGATCAACCGCTATCCATGTCCGGAATGAGTTCTCAATGGTTGGCACCACACGTAATGGATCCAGTGATGGACAAGGGTCCACCCATTGCTAGAGCTCTCGATGCAGCATCTATCTATAATATACAAATATGTATTTTGAGAAGAACCTATCAGCAATCACCATTCATCAGAAACACTGTTCTTTTTTCGTTTGAAGCCCAGTGCCTCATAAGAAGTAACTATTCATTAATATGATAAAAGTAACGATATCGCATACTTGTAGATCTTTCGATATGTTCCGACCAGTCAAGATTGATAGTTACTCCATCCATATGTCATTCCCTGTGAAAGATATGTGACGGCTCCCTGTGACGGCTCCGATGGAGTGCATTTGGTGCATAGCGAAACTGACTTGGTAATACCATTTGACCAAAGGTTTAGAAGATGTTGGGTTGCGTTGTGATCAGCAGCACTGCGGCAATTCTCCGCTGTAGAAGATGAGGGTGCCAGGATCGTGGTGGGACCTGTGACCCCGGCCAACTTACGTGGGGAGCAGTGCCGCAGTTCAATGTAACCGGCATGAGACGGCAAGTGGAGAGCCCCATATCGAACGTCACTTCAGGGGTACCCGGGGAATTGAACCGAGACTTCCGGCTTCTACACTAGGGTTAGCTGTAGCATGCTAGAAGAACACTTCCTAACGCTGGTAAGGACACAAGATTTGGGCATTCATACTATTTCTAGAGATATAAACAACACCGACAAGCTGCAAAAGCCCAGTGACGCTTGGATTGACGAATCAAACGTCGTGCCTCATCAGAAAATCTGCATCCTATCGGATTAGAGTGCCACTCAGCCAAGGCGAACAACTCGTTTTGATCGTCTTGGCTCTGCACTTCGCGGGACTGCTTCTGCAGCGCCTAAGCGATGGTATTGGAAAGCTCAACCTGAGGGCACCTGAACACGTACAGTCCTCAGGGATCTCAAAGGGCTAGACTGATGCACTAGCCATAGGCTGTGGCCATTGGCCTCATACTGCTGATCAATGATGCAGACCTCCTATAGGCAGAGAGCAGAGGAAACGAATCAGCTTCGGTAGTTCCTTTCCGCTGTGGCGAAGATACGAGCGGAAGTGCGGAAGTTGCCCTTTGAAATCCTTGTGCCCTGCACTGTGAAAAACGTTGGACCATGCAGTTTATCCCTGACAGAGTGGCGGAGTGTTGCGACCCAGATAGTCGGTAACCAATGAGACTCACAGAACGTCTCCCTACCCCTGCGTCAAGCTAGGATATTTTGCCGTTGCAACCCCATCAACAGGTTGTTGGTTCACTTGATGAATAAATCTTACAATCGTACGACCTCGGATTGTGCTCCCCATCTGCCCGTGTACCCAGTCAAGCCAGTTTAGTCGATGGACCTAGCACAAAAAGACGACACCCGTTTCCACTTAGTTGTTTCACTTGGCCTGCCCTCCCTCCCCTCTACGTCCTTGGTAGCGACCTAGCAATCCCATCCTTTACCCAAAGTATCCGCCATAATAACTACCGGCTCTTGATCAGCCACAGCCACCGATACACAATACAGCAGAAGACGCCACTGATGCAGCGCCACTTGAAGTGGACACAGGTCTTGTATAGCTTTTCCACTCCTTCCTTTCCTGGCGCTATCGCGATCTAATCCATGGTTATACAACCCTGAACAGTAAAAGTTAAATGATTAGGCCCTTATAAAGTCTTTTACGTATAAAAGCAAATTACCTTAGATTAGTTTTTTATCCTTGGATATTTTAAAATATATTATCAGACTGAGCTGAAACTATTACAGTATCAAGATTAGTTATAAGACATTTGCCTGACCTTCTATACTTAATAGGCAATAGCTATGAATTTTGTATATGGGAGAGTTATATCTATATTCTACTTGCGATCTTGAACTATTTAGGGTAGAATGCTCTTTTTGCGTAACAAACCGGTCTTCTCGCGTCTCCTACGGATTGTATACGATAGCACTAGTGCCAGTATCTTTTCCATACCGTAGCCTCTAGTACTGTTCCCTGCCACTATAGTGACCCATTAGATAAACCCCGACATGAGAATACTGGGTAGGGTATGTGGATGAATAGGCAACGTACGGAAAATTCGACTGGCAAGATATCCTCAAATCCTTCCTTAGCGTCAGGAGCCTCGTAAGAGGCTAAAAGGTCTAAAAACGGTAGTCTAGGATAAATAGGCCTTTGTTCTGGATTATACTAAAGTTTTTTTCATTACAGTCAGTCCCGTGAATTAGTTTGGAAAAGTGTCTAATGGTCTAATCAACGCTTGGTAACCTACTTTACTTCCTGCAAGGGCTCTGAACGAGTCATTATGTAGACAAAGCTCGGTTGGTGTGGTGAAATGAAGTGCCGTAATCTCCAGAGAGAATTCTTGTGCAAGCTTTAGCCCCCTTTTCCTTGACATGATGTCATGATGAATACCGTATATTGCGAGTTAGCGTACCTGTCTAACATGGTTGTTGCGCGATAGGGCTACGGAGAATACCTAACACAAGCTGTATATAATGAATATTTATAAACAGGCAACTGACTTCAAGGGTGACTTACAGGCTTTCCTTCGCTTAAAAGCCATCTAGCCCGTCTATAGGATGCCTGATCCTCCTGTTCTTCCATATCTATTCGCTCATATCCCTGGCATGCTAGAAAACGGCGGTAGTATGTTGTCTTGCCTGCACCTGGTAGGCCTGAAAGCATGACCAGTGGACTCTTGTGTAATTTTCTTTCCAGATTCGCTGATAAATCTGTACATCAAAGGTTAGCCTCTAACTCTTGAGTGACCTAGTCGATCAGGTCTCATACTGCTGGAGACATACCTTTGCTATGTTCTAGATCTTCTGGCAGATACCATTCGGGATTGAATTTATGACCGAGTTCTTCGGGCTCTTCTTCTCGGAAGAAGACTTCCGGGGTGAAGAATCCGATGCCCAAATTCAAACTGAGGTGTCTATCATTGTCTGAAAAATCTCTGGATCTTCCAGCGGCGTCGCCTACCATGAATGACTCTGAAGCTTGCGGCTCTCCCCTCAATAGAGACCACATACCAACCCTGGGTTTCCTACACATGTCGTTGGCACAGGCTACCATAGTGGTGACCGGGATTTCCAATTTTTTCATGATCGCATCCAGCTTCCGTTTGAAAGGCGCAGCTGCAGGAGCTTCTTCTCCATCCTCAAGGTTAGTTAGACGACCCTGGTTTGACACAATCACTATCGAGTAGCCTCGTTGGTGAAGCTGCTTCAATTTGATAGGTACGTTTTCGTGCCACCATTTCCAATCGTACTCATCATTGCCATGAAGAGTACCTGACTTGGAGACAATAAGACACATATTCTATGATGGTATGTAAGTTACCTACGCTTTGTATCACGAGTATAGGGAGAGTTACTAGATCGATCATGGCCACTTCTCGGACCAACGGGTAGGGATGGTTGCGGTAGTATTGCTCCCCTATCAAGACTCTACCGGGGTCTCGAATCAAGCTCCATTCTCTTATGAGGGTCATAGTTGCAAAGAAGATAGTGACGTGGTGCGCTTGGAGCCATAAATGAGGCTCTATATATAAGGGACATTAGAGTGAGTGTAAGTAAAGGTTACCTTCGATGTGCGTCGGGCACATCTGATTCAGACTACTGGATTAGTAATCACATTTGTAGCCTACCAGAACCACCCACGTGTCGGCGGCTCAAGCAGTGGACACATCTTGATGCTTCTGAACCCCCTGCAGAATTGCCAAAAATGCCATTTCATCACTAGAGCGCATGTAATATTTCATAGACAAGAACCCGTAAAGCTAGATTATATGGAAAACTGTTCTAGGAATTGAGACTGATACTTGGAATCCGAAACAAAGATTGAAGAGAAGAAACATGAGTGGTATGTGGGGGCGGCTGGAGGGTCGGTCAATGGGTCAGCACATCCCCGCAATAACATGATCAGATCAGTGTCCAAGTCTTGTAGATGAGTTCATTCACTATATTTGCCTCAGTAGCGCCTGTCGCCCGTGATGGCCTCTCCTCGCTTACCATATGTCACGTTAAGGGTGTTGGATCTGCCGATGCACAAGACCAAGAAGGACGTTGCGGCACTTTTCGAACGACAAGATTCCGAGAAAATCCTATATACGTCGCTTGCCAAGAGCGTGACGCCTTCTATTCTACCGTCTCAGGTGGCCACGATAACTTTCACTTCGGATTCTAGTACCTTACGGAAGGTGGTAGCAGAAGGATGGCTTCCCGATACTGAGGATTCTTCTAGTCGGAAATACCCAGCCGGGGAGGACTTCAACGGTTTCACTCCTTTCAATGATTCGATTTCCATGACTCAAAGCGCCGAGTAGGTCAACGTTTTACCGTATACACTGATCGATATAAACTTATACTCAGGTTAGCTTGATCGCGATCACGGGACTGGGAGGACGTGCTTTCATATCTTGGCAAAATGCCGAGGGTCAAATGTGGCTTCGCGACCTTTTACCAGCAGATATCCCGGGACTGCGGGCCATCACCTATGGCTTTCCTTCCGAGCCGTACCGAAGCACATCTACCGCGACTCTTGCTGACTACACGGACATTCTCATGCAGCAACTCCGGAGCTGCTCTACCACAGGGCGCGTGAGTTGCTTTTCCACTTGCTAAGAAATACTACACGATGTTTATAATGCTTCTAGTGTCGTCCGTTGGTGCTGGTTGGACATAGTATTGGGTGCATGATGATCAAGGACGTAAGTCTTCGACTCAGATATGTAACGCATTGCAAGGCATGCTTACGACGACTTCACAGGCACTGATTAAATTGTCGGCAAGCACCCACTTTGAGGACATCCAGCTGGTCAGATCTATCTGTTCGGTTTGCTTCTTTGGCGCACCTAACCGTGGGATCGAGAATCTTGCCTTACTCCAAGTTTACGGCGAGAAAAGGCCCGGCCAAATTATACGAGACCTTGGTGCAGGCTCATCTGTTCTTAATGCTCTGAACGAGTCCTGGATCAAGGTATCTAAGACGGTGAAGATTGTGAGCTGCTTCGAACTCCGCGTCACTCCCACAGTCCGTCCAATGCAAGATGACCCTGATGGGTTTCCTCAACGGGATGGTCCTCTCGCAATGATGGTTAGCCGCGACTCCGCATGCTTTTACACTGAAAACGAAACTCGAATACCAATTGACTTAAACCATTCGATGATTGCTAAACTCACGAACGAGCCAGGAAGTGCGTACCATTCCATCGCACGAACGATCAAAGAACACATACAAGATGCCATTAAGCTACGAACAGCGTATATCCCACGAGAGGCGCCCTGGGCTGTCTTGAGCCCGATCTACCCTGATGTCAGTGATAGGCTCGGATACAAGTACTCGAAAGCCCCTTGGGGAAATTGCAACCGAGACTCATACCGGGAGGACATTCTCGCATCCCATGGAATGTTCCTGACCACTGCTGGAGGGTGGATAACGGAGAACAGCAAATCTGTTTGCCGAACGCTTTTGGAAAACGAGCAAAAACCTGAGACGTGCACGCTGTTTCAGGATGCGCTCTTCAAGACAACTTGCGAGAGCCTGCGCAAAAAGAATGAAGCAAGACTCGTTCGCGACATCTCCCCCCTTCTCGTGCCCTCCGCTGAGAATTTATTTCTTCGAGGTGCGAAGAAACTTGGCGTACTAGTTGAAGGGGTTTGTGAGATTTGGAACACTTCTATACCAATCGTCGGCGCCCTGCCACGGCCTAGCTACTCCGTAGGATTCACGCAAGATGCGTTTTCCGAGGATCAACTGAGTAAGCTCGAGCCGTTTGCTGGAGAGCTTATCGATGAGTCATTTTTCAAAGTTACAGACTCTATATTCTTCCCTTTCTTGATTTGCGAGGTCAAGTGTGGGCACCTTGGACTGGATATCGCAGATGCGAGAAACATGGAATGCAGTTCGATGGCAGTTCGAGGCTTGGTGGAGTTATTCAGGCTTACTGGTCGAGAGACCGAATTGAACCGCGAGATTCTGTCTTTTTCTATATCGCATGATGACAGAAACGTCAGGATTTATGGTCATTATGCTGTAACAGACGGATCTCATACCTCGTACTACCGTCATGCACTTCGGAAGTTTGACATCACGTCTCTTGAGGGGAAGAACAAGTGGTCAGCATATCAGTTTACCCGTAACGTGTACGATATCTGGATGCCTCTTCATCTACAGCGCATCCACACGGCTATTGACGAACTAGAAATTACTGGTTCTTTTATGAGAGATCCATAATATAGGCCCAGAAATACCGTCCTAATCCTATCGAGAAACACTACTGGAAGAATTGCTGCCATTATTGATTGATATCCTGCGTAGCCATCAAACTTTCATATCCTCTCGAGAGGCACCATTCTTCAACTGTCGTTCCACATAACAGTCCCGACCTCGAATTATGCGTGATATAATCTCGGTTGTAGATCCCCAGCTAGCAACCCTCGGTATAACTAGAAATTTCCCTTGCTCTTTGACAAAGCGGTAGGGATCTGGGATTCCCGGCAGGTCAGAGGTATCCGCATGAGCAAAATAATCAATGCGATACCGGTCCATGAACTCAGGCGTCAGGACAGGTTCGCACTTCTGGATCACTTCATCAACATATTTACAGCCTCTAAGCATTAGTGCCCGTTCATCTTCAGGTATAACTGTCAATCCTTTGACACGCGTCGTGTCTGCATCAGCGGTCACTCCTGCGATGACATATGTTTCTGGGAACATGTTCTTAACCTCCTGGAGGAACCGCAAGTGTCTTGAAACTACCGTCAACAAAGAGCAACAATCGTTGTAACAAGGGTCAGGACTGCAATACATACCCTGAATGAAACAAGTCGAACACGCCATGAACGAAGATCCGCACGGGACGACCCTTGCATGGCTGTTTGGTGTGGTGTCCGGCTGGTTGAATAAGCACAGCGGCATCTGGAGTTGATTTGCTCATGTTCGAAGTTTTTGACCAGTAATTACTTTGCGTGGTTTCGTCCAAGTTGTTTCTTGATAATTTGACCTGAGATGATGCCACGCTTTGCGGGGAATGAAAATGCAAACAAATCTTCCACCTCATTGGTGCTCAAGCTACAACCCCGGTTCCAACCCCTCTTTCTTTCATGTCAGCTGACGACATGGAGATGAAGAATGAGAAATAAACCAACAGAGCCTCCTTGATTCCTGGACAACTACTCTGATGTTCTGTCTTGGTTAGGTATAAGCAAAATGTCCCTCCCGCGGTTTGACCATGGCGCGTACACGATCGGTTGGATCTGTGCTTTACCAAAGGAAATGACAGCAGCGATGGCCATGCTCGACGATACCCATCAAAATCTACCCCAGCCCCCTTCAGATTCCAACAACTACGGTCTTGGCTCTATCGGAAATATCAAAATTGCCGTTGCTTGCCTTCCAGCCGGGCAAATCGGGAGCCACCCAGCCACTGCGGTCGCCACCAAAATGCAGGCCACATTTCCCAACTTGAAAATGGGCTTGATGGTAGGTATTGGAGGTGGAGTCCCAAGTTCGGAGAACGATATCAGACTGGGTGATGTGGTTGTGAGCCTGCCAACTAAGGAGTTTGGCGGCGTCGTGCAGCATGACATGGGGAAGAGAACAAAAGATGGAGGATGGGCCCGAACTGGGTCACTCAACGGGCCACCGACCATTTTTAAAACGACCATGTCGAAGCTGATAGCATGGCATCAGATTCATGGAACCAATATTGAGGCTCATCTAACAAAATTGGAGGAGCGTCACCCCAATCTCAGTCCCCAATTCACTCGCCGTGCATCGTTGGTAGATATACTATACGGGCCTGAGTCTCAAGGGCTGGAAGAGTCCCAAGAATGGGCTGTGGTTCAAAGACTACCTAGACTATCGCATGAAAAGGTGAAGATACATTACGGTCTCATCGCATCTGGGAATCAGGTGATCAAAAGTGGGCGGCAGAGGGACTTGATAAGTGAGAGTCTCGGAGGAGTGCTATGTTTCGAGATGGAGGCGGCCGGGCTGATGAATGAATTGCCATGTGTTGTCATACGCGGCATATGCGACTATTCCGATGCTCACAAGACAAAAGAGTGGCAAGAGTACTGTGCTGCAGTCGCGGCAGCATACGCAAAGGAGCTAGTTCTAGCTCTTCCTTCGGTAACGGCTGAGAATGAGATAGAAGAACACAAGTCTTCGACATCAGAAATGCTATCAAGCGTCAATATTTCTGCCCAGGCGCTAAAGCTAGGTAAGTCGATGCATTCTCACAAGACCTAGACAAAACCCATTAACTTTACCTGCAAGATCCAGGACCACACTGGCTTGTCCCCTTCTCCAGAAATCGTCATTTTACCGGACGCGAACAAGAACTATCCACTTTGCGAGAATGGTGGTTGTCAGAGTATTCCTGTCACCCCATGGCTGTTTCCGGGCTCGGTGGCGTTGGCAAGACCCAAGTTGCCCTCGAATTCGCTTACCAAACTAAGAAAAGCAATCCTGAATGCTCTGTCTTTTGGGTACCAGCAACTAATTTGACAGCGTTCGAACAAGCCTATCTGCGTATCGGCCAGGCGCTCAAAATCCCCGGTGTGAGTGGAAGTGGCTCTACTATCAAAGAGATTGTCAAAGATGCGTTAAGCAACGACAGTAGTCTTGGTCCGTGGTTGATGATAGTTGATAACGCGGATGACTTGAGTACCATGTTTGAAATCCCAACAGTAAACAATACTGGCACGCCACCACTCACAGATTGTATCCCTTTCAACCTCAAAGGATCGGTGCTGTTCACCACTCGAAACCGCAAAGTGGCCATCAGACAAGCGGAGACAAACGTCATCTTGCTGGAGATGATGACATCAGCTGATGCAAGACGGCTATTCAGCAACTCACTACTCCGGCACAAAATTCTCAATGATGTTACTGCTACCGAGCGGCTTCTTATCTTGCTTGGATGTTTGCCCTTGGCAATCATCCAGGCTGCAGCTTATATCAATGAAAACGACACCACTATTTCCGAGTACTCCGAACTCTACACCGGAAGCGAGGCCGAGGTCATGGAAGTCTTGAGTGAGCATTTTGAAGATCAAGGCAGATACAGAAGTACTGGAAGTTCGATCAAGAATTCAATTGCGACAACATGGTTGATCTCTTTCAGCCAGATTAGGCGCATGAGCTCTCTGGCTATTGAGTATCTTTCCTATATGGCATGTCTTTCTAATCAGGGCATCCCTCAGACTGCCTTGCCTCCAGCACCCACGAGGAAACAATCAATTGAAGCTATCGGGGCTTTAACCGCCTACTCACTTGTCAATAAGCGAGCAGACGGTCAGACGTTCGACATGCATCGTCTTGTCCACCTCGCTACACGCAATTGGCTCAGAAAAGAAGGCACTATAGAAACGTGGGCTGCGAAGGCTGTGTTGCGGATGATCGAGTTGCTTCCTAGTGGAGGCCATGAGAACAGGGCGACCTGGACTGCCTACCTCCCGCATGCCAAATACCTTCTCTCTTCTATCCGAGAAGCCGGTGACAACGTGCAGACCGTGCTGCTGTCAGAGAAGCTGGGAGGCTGCTTGTATAGTAACGGACGGTATAGTGAAGCACAACAAGTACTAGAGGAAGCTGTCAAATTGCGTAGCGAAGCATCTGGATTGGAGCACCCGCTAACACTAGAGGATATGTTTTTCAGGGCCGAAGCCTTGAGTCATTGTGGGAAGTTTGAGCAAGCTGAGATTCAGCACAGAGAGATTCTAGAGCTTAGGAGAAAGGTTTTAGGACCGAAGGATCCTGAAGTAGGCAGAAGCATGAACTATTTGGCACAAGCCATTTATGAGGACGGAAGGTTTGTCGAAGCAGAAGAGATTCACAGGGAGGCTTTGGCCCTGCAAATCGAAGCACTCCATGATAAGCACCGCTACGTATTAACGACAACTGGATATATCGCGCAGACGTTGGGCCAGCAAGGGAGATATAAGGAAGCTGAACTAATGCATCGAAATCTACTCAAGACTCGACTTGAAGTTCAGGGCGAGTCATATCCAGCTACATTGGCGACTATGAGCTGCCTCGGCGTTGCTCAGAGGGATCTAGGTCATTTTGGTGACGCGGAACAAACACATAAGAGAGTGCTAACCGCGAGGATCAAGATACTTGGTGATAAGCATCCCCATACCCTGATAACAAAGAGGTGGCTTGCCGATGCGCTCGTTCATCAAGGCAAATTTGGCGAGGCCTTATCAGTGAACAACGAAGTCCTGAATCAGCAGATTGAAGTACTCGGAACAAAACATCCAAACACTATTCTGAGTCTCAGTAATCTAGGCGACATATTCTTCTATCAGAGGAAGTATGAGTCTGCTAAGCGGCTATACCAACAAGTCCTCGATTTACAGAAAGAGATGCTGGGATTCGAGCACCCCGAAACGTTAGGAGGCTTGAACAATTTGGGACATGTGTTCTACGAGTTGGGTGATCACGGTGCAGCCAAGAAGTTATACGAAAAAGTGTTGGAGGTACGGAAGCGAGTACTTGGGCCAGACCATCCTAAGACGGTGGCGAGTGCATCAATTCTTGCTGAGAAGTTCAGCACTGAAGGAGGGTATGTTTAGATCCAAGTGCTCCACTCCAACTCGATAATTATCGAACCTATTTTCTAAGGGGGCACAATACATGCTCCTTGGGAGTTTTTTAGTCTTTCTTTATTCTTCATCTGCTGCACCATCATTTGATTTCCCTTCTGTCTAAAGAAATCGGTTGAAGGCAGAGCTCTTCTGGCACTTGTGAAAGCAATGGAGTTAATCGCCCGTCACTTCCTGTGCCAGTACCAAGTAGCTTTCATAACGTCTTCATCAATGACATATGGACATTATTCCAGGTTTGATCGTGCTGGTCGCAGACTAACTCAAGATGAGTGCTTAAGATAACAGATGGGACCGCGTACTACGTATCTTAGAATGACTAGGAATACAGTTTCAAGAAGCACTACGATCTTAGTCTCATTACTCAAACACTTTGCAGAGCTCTACTGCAACGGTACATCCCAAGAGTCAGTACACACCGTGTCTCGCGCCATTAAATATGTCATGGGCCGAGTGAAAACACCGTGTTTTTTGCTAAGTTAAAAGTTTACCTTGGTGGTTGCCCCTTATATAGTTATGAGCCGAGATCCACACCCGGCGGGGTGCCATCCACTCGAAGGCTTGTATACGGCACTACCGCACCAGGCTATTGGGAGATAAAAAGAGGGAGAAGAATCTCCTTATAGGCATATGATGTTTCAAGATCACACTAGATTTTGCTGGTCTGTTAGTGCATTATCTGATCACCTGATAAAATACGGAAAGCCCGGAGGGAAATCGTCTCAAAGGCCAAAGATTACTACACTTATATGACCTACTTGAGGATGTTGATGTGAGTCCAACACCCTAGATCACGGCAGTATTCAAAGACACCGACTAAAAGGTATAGTTAAAGGCGCAGCAATATCATCGGCTTGCCCGATACTATAAAGACTTTTGCTGGTCACTCTTCCAGTCTTGCGAAATATTGGTTATAGAAAAGACATTAGCTTAATAGTAATAATTTCCTAGGTGAAGAGAAGAGTCTAGAATCTGTCGCCTCCATATGCTCACGTGTCTTGGTTTGGGGGTATCTTTATTGGCGTCTCGGTTTTGGTGCTTAATTGCCCGGAACGGAGTTTTAGAACAGCCCGTTTTAGTCGCCTCTCCCAACCTTCTCGATAATTACCCTGTCGTCGGAGTGCGAATACGAACGATATCAGATCTGCGGAGTCGAAACTTGGTCACGTATTCAAACTCCGCAAGGTGGGGGTCCTAGCTCAACCTTATTTCTGAATCGGAAGAGCCTCCGATACCTCATAATGGCAGGCCATCGTTTCGTAGGCTGGGCACCAGCGATTGGTAGTCTCTAATTTAGCTTGGTGAATTAAAAAGGCCTTCGTATAGTCTAGCTGGAGAAAGATATATGCGACGGCATGCCAATTAGGTACACTGCATGCCCTCGAAATCCAGCATCATGGCCGTTTCTGCGTCTCACACTCTGTAAGATCGCCGAGCTGATCTACGTTTCTGGTTTGCAACACAGGGATAGTTCTTCCCGGTCCATAGTGGAATCACTTGGCTTTTGTTTGAAGTGAAGCCTGGGCCTTACTGATTCGTCCCACAACACAATCACCGCTAATCTAACAAAACTCCGCATTGCCTGATAATCGGATGTGGTTATAAAGGAAGGAGCTTTGCAACTAAGCACAGAAAAAAACTCGCTACTAAGCCCGACAACCGCATATCTGCTTTTCGCTCAGCGCCCTACACAACTTTACCCACAATGTCTACTCCGATCCCAAAGCAACACCGTGCCCTTTTACTATCTACAACTGATAAACCTCTCACCGTTGAAACGCGAGACACTCCTAAGCCGGATCCAGGTAGCGTCTTGGTCCGCATTCTCGTAACATCGGTCAGAACAAACACGCCAGCGGTGCTTCAGAATTCGGATGCCAGCCATGGGGTCCCCACTTCGTTTGTTCCGGGATTTATATCCATTGGAAGAGTCGCAAGCGTAGGACCAGACGCCACGAGACTCTCTCCTGGCCAACTCATCTTTTTCAACCCGTGGATTGTGGGTCGGGATAGTCGAGATGCCAGGTGTGTCTCTGGATTCATGGAGGGGTTCAATGGAGCCAGTCACAAACTTTCCCACGGAGAGTGGCGCGACTCAACGTTTGCGGAGTATGCAAAGTTACCTTTGGAGAACTGCCACGTGTTGAACGAAAACCGACTCTTCAACAGCCCCGAGGATGGTGGCCTTGGTTACAAGCTGGAGGATCTGACGCACATTTTCAGTATGCTCATTCCTTTCGGAGGTCTCGCCGACATCGATATAGAGTCTGGCGAGACAGTCATTATCGCACCCGCTACTGGGCGATATGGCAGTGCCGCAGCTCACGTAGCGCTAGCCATGGGTGCTCGAGTTATCGCGATCGGCCGAAACGCCTCTATTCTCTCACAATTGGAGACGACTAGTTCTCGGCTGAACACTGTCCAGATGACCAACAACATTGAAAAGGACACCCAGGCATTGCGATCCCTCATCCCAGAGGGTGCAGATGCTTTTTGGGATATGTCACCCCCAGGCGCTAGTACCTCGACTCATTTCCGCAGCTGTTTGAACGTGCTCAAGTATGGTGCAAGGGTCAGCATCATGGGCCTCGTACCTTCTGGAATGTCATTCTCATATATGGACATTTTGGTAGGGGGACTCAGTATCAAGGGAACGCAGATGTGTACGCAAGACCAAGCCAGACGACTCATCAATATGGTTGAATCGGGGGTGTTGCCGTTGGGTAAAGGAGCTGGGATGGGCCCAGTTAAGACGTTCAAGTTGGAGCAGTGGGAAGAATGTTTTGCTGTAGTTGGGCGAGAAATTAGCCCCGGTGAGATTGTTATCACGCCTTGATCGCTTGACGGCTGATAGTCGGCTATCTATCTACCTGTCTAATTCCGTGCAGGTCTGATAGTAAGATAAGATATAACAGTTCATTAAGATTACGTCCCCACCATTAGATCCTCAGCTCCATCCGTACTCCATAGGACGCCATGTCGTCAAGACTTGTTCAGGAAAGGGCCGACATCTGCCTAGAACAGAACACGATATACTTGAAACCCAATGCTTTTTCGAACGATAAAAACTCGACCATTTCTCGGGTAAGTTCACCCCTTTTCATCACCTACACCTGCTTAGATTCCTCCTAGGCTTTCACGCATCAGATCCCTGCATCGCAGACAATTGACCATGACGTCCACTTATTACCATCGTGATCCTCCAAGCTATCCAATTGGCTTTCCCGAGTCTTCGGGGAGTAGGTCGGAAGTTCTCCCGGTGAAAGAGGTTGCCATGATGATTCTAATGGACACGTTGACGGACAAGCCAGATTGGCACAAAAAGGTTTTTGACGAGACCATCGTCCAGAAGTGGCGCGATGAGGCGCGTCAGCAATCTGAGGACGGCTTATATCGTAGGATCCTACAGCACAAGAATAACGAGAGACTTTCCCAGCCTCGCTCGAGAATCGTCACCGACAAAGCATTTGACTATGTACGATAAGCACATAGCCCGTTTTATGCGTTGAGGTCGCTGACTATCGAATGCAGTGCATCGAGGAACTGCGCAGCAAAGCCAAGTATTTTGTTAGCTCCGGTCTGATTCCTACTCTCGATGGACCTCGCAACACTATCGTCAAGTCAGACACGTACATTGACCAGTCTCTCCATCAAGATCTAGACAGATCATTCGACACATTGCGGGCAGATCAAGCAGAGAACATTGATTGGCATCCACGCAGTAACGACATGGTCCAAGATCTGATTCATCCTTCCATGTACCCGTTTGTCTATGGTATCTCGCCCTAGAATCGATATCACATGGACCACTTGATACTGATGCCTGACAGGTCGCACCCCACTGATTCAAGAGGAAGCTGTCGGCGTCGCCAACGCCCTCGACTTCATTGGTCAAGGTCAACCCATCAAAGGTTTAAGCCCTCCTAAAACACCCAACTGGTCTTATGGATCTCATTATAGAATAAGTTCAGGAGAGGTTAGCCCAGAATATTGGTCCTACAAGTACCACTGGCTTCCTGTCAATGTTGGATTCTGCGAAGATGGCAGCGTCGAATTCTCAAGCTATGTCAACAACCTACATCCTATCAAGTTCCCACAAATCTACAGGACAATAGAGCGGGTCATCGACAAGGCAATTCCAGCTTGGGATCAATGTCTTCGGGAGATCTTTGGCTATAAGACAGGCAGCTTTTCAGGAAGAGGAGAATCCCGGTTCGAAATGATCCGGGCGGCATCGTAAGTTCCCTAATTTTCCTAGAGCTTACCTTAATACTGGCAAGCAAGCGATTCTTCGACCTACTGACTCGATATAGTGACGGAGATGATAGCCTTTGGGCACCAAAGTGGGATTTCGAGGAGTTCAAGAACAAGGACATCGAGTTAACCTTTGATGAACTACGGGACCTCGAAGAGGAAGCATATTATGATGCCGAAAATCCTATCGAACTTGACGAAGACGAAGACGAGCGACGTAGGAATGAGGGTCTTCCTCCCTTGACTCCCAACCTCGATGAAGAGACACTCGCCAGAGCAAAATGGGAGAAGTTCCGGGAGGCTATTCTTCCAGAACCAAAGGAATTTGAACAAGTTGACTATGCACCAAAACAGAGCCTACGCGACAAGTTCAAGAAGGACGGCTTGCAGATCATTGTCAAAATGGCAAGTATCGAACTAACTCCCGAGAAGCCTGAATTTCCTGCAGGTAGCTGGCATGTAAGTAATTCGTCCAAGGTTTGCTTTCAGAATACTCACAAGCATTTCTAGCTCGAAGGCCAGATGAACGAAAAGATTGCCGCAACCGCGCTATACTACGTCGACAGCGAGAACGTAACGCCCAGCCGTCTAGCTTTTCGCATACAGACAAGCTCGTACCTGAATGATAAGATACGAACCAATCAGGACGAGTACAACTATGTTGAACGGGTTTATGGAACCTTGTTAGGGCCCTCGCAAGGTCCTTCGGGGTCTTGTACGCAGAGCTATGGGGATGTTGAGACACGACAAGGTCGTCTGCTAGCATTTCCCAACGTCTTGTAGGTCTTCGCGTTTCGTGTTGTTGGAAAGCTATGCTAATAATGTTATAGCCAGCATCGCGTGTTTTCTTTCCGGCTTCAGGATCCCACCAAGCCTGGCCACAGACGGTTTATTGCTCTTTGGCTGGTCGATCCTCACAAGCGCATCACCTCTACTGCCAATGTTCCTCCTCAACAGAAAGACTGGTGGACTGGCGACAAGGCTAACGATACTGTTCCGAAGGGGTTGATGGATGTGGAAGAGGCACGAGAGCATCGACTCAAGTTGATGGACGAGCGAACTGCAGAGAAGGCTAGAGACCACTGGGAACAAGTCGGCTATAATTTTTGTGAGCACCGATTTGGACTTCGAGGATAGGCTATTGCAGGATGAGTCAGATTAAAACATAATACGTGCCTGAAATTTATGTATCTGCGCACTGCATATCGCGTTACGTGATGTGAACAGTGGTCATCCTATTGCCGTGATTGAATGATCTATCATGAAAGTATCGCAAGAGAATTATTAGTTACGTCAAAATCTCTCGGATGCCAAGCCACAATGCGCCTTTCTCACACCGCGTTGTTAAGTAGGACTACACCATAAGTCGTACTACAACGCATGCAGGCATATGGAGCGCGGGGCGTAATATATCAAGTGGCCCTTAGTGCTTCAGCATGTCAATTAAAAAGACATCTAGTAAGCAGAGAAATACGGGATGGAACATTAAACTCGAGGTTACGTTGTATAAAACTAGATGAATATCTACCCAACCATATCATGCTACTCGTGCATAAGAGGCAGACGTGTCAGCCGTCGTATGATCGACGGCTGGTTTTCGTTTCTCACTGGTTCCCGGAATATTAGAGTAAGATGATCTGCGTACCCGCCTGCACTGAAACTCCGAAGGACCAGGGGTGCATGGCCTGCATAACTCGTAAAGATTCACAAGTGCTTACATCTGCGTCAGAAACACGGGGGCCAGGACGTCACGTTAGGGATTCACGTGTAGTGAGGCCTACTGAAGGGCGATTCGCTATTATTAGACATATGGGGTGGAACAAGTGTAACAATCGACAGTGATGATGGGATATGAGGGGATATGATGGGATACTTGAAAGATATATAAATGGTAGTCTGCTGAACGTTAACAATCGCTCATCTCAACAGCCATCTCACACACATCTCCCGCAACCAGCAACACAAATCACTCAATCAACACTTACCTTCTAGTCTCTGACTGTCAATCCATCCATCATCATGCACTTCGCAAGCATCATCACCGGCGCCGTCGCATTCTTTGCTTCCGCCGCAACGGCCCAGCCAACAGCGCGCCAGGCACCTGTAGCCTACGCCAACGTCATGGTTATCAACTCGGCCGACCACAGCCGGCAGCCTGTCAGAATCCCACTTGCACAGCTCACCACCCTCGACTACAAGATCACCGAGCTCGATCTTATTAGCCTCAGCGTTCATATTCCTAACATCCCGTCGCCCGATACGAAGGAGGTTTCTTGCCAGCGATACAAGGACAAGTACGCCGTTCAGTTTGGTAGCACTGAGTTCACTGAGAACAAGCCTGCTCTTATTAGCACCAACCCTGTTGAGTTTGGCTGGGTTTTGTGTTACCACAAGAACAAGTCTTCTTAAATGAGACGACAAACACGGTCAGAATGGAGTATATGGGTGAAGAATGATGCAAGTTAGGGAAGATAGGACGAGGAACGATAGACGGACAAGGGACAATAGATTGTGAGACCGACTTTGATGAGTGGTAGTCTTTTGTGTTCTATAGACTTACAAATGAGTGCATAAATTTTCAGGCTAGACTAGATTCTTACAGAATGAAATATTTGAAAGGGAAACAGTCCTTGGGTGTTACAATGTCGCTTAGACTCATTAGTAATGTTCAGGCTTAATGCTGGGGTTCAGAGAACATTCGGTTCAATCCTTCACCGTCAGCCAATGGAGGGAGAAATTCTTGTAGGATCCTCAACCTTACAACACCTGTGGAATCTGATTGGTCAACTCGTACGGTAGCACCCTTACGAGGAGCCCCGCAAAGCGCGAGCACATCATGGGGAATGGCGGCATGATATTTACGCGAGATCTTGGCATATTCTGCACTTTACAGAAGTACCATTCACTGGGATTTTCTGTAATAGCCCCGGATTTCTAAGCACTTCAATTGTGCCAGTTCCGTTTTGAGTTGCAAACATGGCCCTGTCACTCCACCGGATTTACAGCTAATTCCGTGTAATCAGGGCTCTGTGGAGTTTCGTATGGACATGATGCGAATATTGGTAGAATAACTAAGAACACCATGGCTCGGGAGGATGTTTGCTCCGTCATTGGATCATGAAAATGCTCGGGGTGACTCAAGCTTGATAATCTACAGTATAAACTTGAGTTAAGGGTTACAGTTCGATACATATTCAAGGATGAGAATTGTCTGCAGGATACTAGAAATCCAACAACATTCTACATCATCACAACTCATCAGATCTTACTTCATCAACCATAGGAATCATCAAAAACCTCAAATCAATAGCTCACCATGTCCACCGAGTCTAGACTTTGGAAACCCCTCAAGCTGGGAAACAACACCCTCTCCCACCGCATTGCGATGGCCCCTCTGACCCGTCTTCGTAACGATGATGACCATCTTCCTCTCGATATCATGATTAAATATTACGCCGACCGCGCATCCACTCCGGGAACGCTAGTCATCAGTGAAGCCACGGGCGTCTCTCGAACCGCTGAAGCAGCTGCCAACGCCCCAGGAATCTCTTCCCCGGAACAAGTTGAAGGCTGGAAGAAGATTTACGACGCCGTCCACGCCAGGGGTAGCTTCATGTTCCAGCAGATCTGGGACCTTGGTAGAGCGGGAAATACAGAATACCTCAAGAGCCGTGGGTGCAAGTACTCATCGAGCAGCAACCTCAAGATGGAGGGCATGCCTGTTGCGCCAGAAGCTTTGACTGAAGAAGAAATTTGGCAGAAGATTGCAGATTTTCGACAGGCTGCTAAGAATGTTGTTGCTGCCGGTGGTGACGGTGTTGAAATTCACGGTGCCCATGGGTAAGTACGATGCGATTCAACCAAGTTTTAGATACTAATCCTTTGTCCTTAACAGATACCTCATTGACCAGTTCATCAGCGAAAGCATCAACAACCGAACTGACAAGTGGGGAGGTTCCATTGAGAACCGAGCCCGCTTCTTGCTCGAGATCATCAAGGCCACCGTTGAAGAGATTGGCGCTGAGCGAACTGCCCTACGTCTTAGTCCATTCGCAACCTATCAACAAGCCTACACTTCCAACCCTTGGGAACAATTCGGCTACATCATCGGCGAACTCAAGAAGACCGGATACAACCTCGCCTACATCTCTCTCGTTGAGCCCCGCGGTAATCCTGCCATCATGAAAATGACACCTTACCAAGTCGAAGGCGATGAGGTGAGCCCTTTTGGAGATAGGAAGCAGAGCCTTGAGTTTATTCTCGAGATGTGGAATAACCAGTCTCCCATTATTGTTGGAGGAGGTTATGTGCCTGATAATGTCTACGAAGCTGTTGATGGAAGTTATAAGAAGTGGGATGTTATCGTTGCTTTTGGTCGATGGTTCATCTCAAACCCAGACTTGGTCTTTCGAGTCAAGAATGGTGTTCCGCTGACGCCTTATCAAAGGGAGACGTTCTATACTGCGAAAAGTCCCATGGGATACAATGACTATCCTTTTAGTCAGGGATTTGTGGAGGCTTCTCAGGCATAAGCCGATAGCTTTGGTGGGAATTTGCATCGAAGAGAGCGTGCCAGTCTTATGAGAAGCTCTGATCTAGAATATTATAAACAACTAGACCTATATACTGATCCCCAAATTCATCATGTTGAGTGGCCAAATGCAGTAAGCGTACTTGCGGCGGAGAGTTAGAGCACCCCGAACCAATCATATCACTCTCTTTGCGAACAAACTAACTTAGCGCTCATCAACTGTGATTGCCCACCCGAAATACCTGCTTCCTCTGTTTAATCTTGTTTTCTTACACTACCCTTTTCCAACTGATTGGTGATTCATAGGCAACTATAATGTTGAAAATATGGACGAACTCTTCATAGGTCTTGATGACAGCTGCAAAGCTCGTCGCGTGATCAAGCGAGTCAAAACAGGTTGTCATACCTGCAAGTGAGTTTTACCCACATGCTGTACATCAGCGGGTAGCGGCTGACCTTCAACTCAGGATTCGCAGAATTAAATGTGATGAGGGCAGACCGGCCTGCTGGCAATGCACTTCGTCAAGGCGAGAGTGTAAAGGTTATGGTATATGGGGAGGGGGAGGGCAACCACCCGCCCCAATTACTGGTATGCTTGACTTATGCCAGCCTACGGGTAACCCTGAAGTTCTGAGTCACCTCAAACTGGAGGATCGCCGAGTGCTCAGCTGGTTCACAAGACGCACTCTCTCCAAGATACAGGGGTTGTTCACAATCCCATTCTGGGAAGTTCTGGTTCCACAATGTTGCCCTACAGAACCGATCATCCTGGCCTGTGTCTTGGCCTTGGGTTCTTGTCACAGAGAGAAAACAGTCAAGTGGCACAATCAAGACTGTTTTGGAAGTTCCGGGACGAATCTCTCATCCCTATGGTATTACGACAAGGCTATCAAAATGCTACGAGACGCGCAGCTCGACGGCAGCAAACATTCAACTCGGATTATCCTTATCGGATGCCTACTATTTATTGCCATTGAGTACTTACAGAATCGCCATGCTCAAGGCCGGATGCATCTCCGAAACGGCTTAAATATCTTATTGGGTCAAAAGTCTAGAGGTTTACTGGAATCGTCAGGTGATTCTGCAGATGATTGGCTTATGGAAGCATTCAATCGGCTTGACCTGCAGACAGAATTGCTTTTGCATACCACAGAAGATAAAGACCTTTCGTTATACGAGCAACAGGTGTCCGGAAAGAGTGGACTCACCAGTCTGGGATCGCTCGACGGAGCCAGAAGCTGGCTAGATTACCTGATGTCGCGGGCATTTCAATTGGAACGCCAAAGCAATTTTGCAGAGGAATCCAATGACGTGGCGCAGCTTTTTGAGTTATCAAGCAAAAAGCGACTGCTTCAACAGGATTTAACTTCCTGGCTGCAGACTTCCAAGGCATTGAAACCTCAATCCTCGTCCGATCTGAACAAACAAATAGCATACGGCTTGCTTCTGGCCTACCATGAAATGACAGCAATCATTACTGGAACAACTTTGACCTTTCGCGATGAATTCGCCTTCGACCGCTACAGTTCGAACTTTACCTCTATCATCACTTCATGCAAGACAGTATTGGCTGCAGCTAGAACTCTATCTACAGACCGCAACTCAGTTTATCATCCTGACACTAATTTGGGTTTCACAACCGATATGGGGATTATCAGACTGCTCTATTACACGGCTTTAAAATGCCGTGTTGGTAGTGCGAGGCGCGAAGCGTTGTCAATGCTTCAATCTCAGACTCATCAAGAAGGCATTTGGGATGGATCGACAGCAGCACTCCTAGCCAGTGAGGTTATTCGTTTGGAGGAGAACGGCTTTGGTCAGAGTGGAGGGAAAGACGGACTTGAAGGCGCTCGATATGAGCGTGGAAGTGATGGCTCTCAATATTCGCGAATTTCCGACGCTTGGATTGAACTATCAAGTAGCCCTGAATCAGAGCTACGACTCACTGTTAGACGAAAGTCGAGAAATGACATATGGAATATCGAGCACCGGAGCTACAATGGCGGTTATTGGCACTGAGTTAACGAGTTAACAGAATATTGATGTAGATATACCTGAGCTCATATATCCAGCCAATGTTTAGGCCGATGCATCTCTTGTAACGCCCTGTGAGCCTATCGGTAACCATGTGCCTCTAGCTCCATTTCCGTCCATTCCCAGAGCTTGTCACCTAGGTTGTCATCTTCAGCAAGCTTACTGGCTTTTCCTAGGATCCCCACAGGATGGTAGTATTCCCCTGTTTGGACTTCTGAGGCCGTGGCTGCCCACAACTGGTTCTTGACTCCTTCCTCGGTATTGACTCCAATAAATGGGAGGACCAACTTCTGGAAGACACGGCCAGCCAAACTTCCGATGCCTGGCTTGAGAAGATCTGTTTTGACGGTGCCAGGATGCACCGAGACGGTGATGAACTGGGGATAGCGCTTGGCTAATTGACGACCATAGAGAGTATTGGCCAACTTGCTCTGGCCGTATGAAGAAAATGGGTTAACTCCGAGCCCATCACCAACAAGGCTCTCAAAGTCAATGCCTGCTTTTGGGCAATAGTTGTGGCCATTTGAACTAAGACAGACGATCCTGACGCTGGTCGAAGGAGTGTCAAGTTCGGAGGACTTGAGCAGCAGGGGCAGTAAGAGCTTGAAGAACAGGGCATGTCCCATATGGTTGATGCCAAAATGCACTTCGTACCCCTCCTGAGTATGTCCAGGAGGCATGTTCAAGACACCGGCATTCAGCAGGATAATGTCGATTCGAGAAACAGATGCCAATAGTGACTGAGAAGCTTCTTCAATAGATTTGAAGGACGCAAGATCCATGCTTAGAAAGTGCGCCGAAATTGAGGGGGTAATTTCCTTTAGGGCCTGAACAACTTCGGCGCCTCTCTCGGTATCCCGTCCAGTGATCCAGATAGCGGAAGGGTTGTGTCGGGCAAGATCGAAGGCTGACTGCCGCCCAAGCCCGCTGGTGCCACCAGTAATGACGATGGTCTTCCCCTTCAAGGATGGGATGTCCTTGCAAGGGTCGAAGCTATCACCTTTCATAGGCATCATAAAGTGTGCGTTAAAACTTGAGGATGTGAAGGCGATAGTTTCATATAACTAATACAAGATGTTGGCAAAAGTGGTAGAGTTTGGATGTAAGAAACACAGGATTGGGTGTAGGCTTTATATAAGATATCCTGGTCTGACCTCCAATGTCGCCGAAAGCACTTTGTTTCTTCGTATCAATGGATTGGCCTTGAGAAGCTGAGCCTTCTGGCCGGGGTTAACGGGCCCGAAGCTGGTCAGCCAATTAGGATGGGAGAATACCGAGTCAACGAATTTTGAAATGAGTGGAGAGTCAGAAGTATCTCGCACAATCACACCTGTCCGGATAGTCAGATGTATTTCAGTCGAGGGTTGTAATCTTTAGAGTAAGCTCGACTAGGGAGAGCATTCGGATTCGGCGTGCTGGTCGGTAACGCACCCCCTCTCCCTCAGACTAATGGCATAACACTTGGGTTGCTCAAGATAGGCAACTTACTTCATTGTACTCACTTTCACAACGTGGTCAGCTGCGAGTCGAGGCAGAATTGTAAAAGGAGTAAATGAACTTGCTGAAGATGCATCTCGGTCTCTACCTTGGATGGACAAATATATAGTATGTATGGTTACAGTCTGGAACTCTTCATAACCAGAATCGGGAACTCATTCGTTATAGTATTTGAGCTATCCAACAGAATATTGGGTTTGGCTCTTTACTTGTTCAGTCTAGGCGCTCGCTCAGGATCCCTCCAGTATAAACAAGCCTCCTTTCGAATCTCATCCTTCTCTACCTTCGTATCCTTCGGCTGAACCACAATCTGTAGCGGTGAATCATCTTCACCCTTGTATGCAGGCCACTTCGGGCTACCGGGATATCTGTGACGGTTGGGATCTCCCGTAGCAACAAAGCTAGCCAAATATGCGTGGTAAATGTTGCTGATTTCCGGATATTGAGTAGTCGGCTCGTCCCAGGTATATGCTGTGTCGGCAGTATGTGGGATACCCTGCCAAGCGGGATAGCTGTTGTTGGTGTTGAAGCGGACTTTCCATGTTGGTACGCCGGCGATAGAGGCCCGGTATGCTGTCTCCTGGCCGGGGCAGATGTAGGCGTAGTCACTCCAAGCAGCTGAGATGCGATCATACTGTGTGCTGTTTGGCGAATTGGCGAAGGGAGAATCTTTGTACTTTGCGGGATCAGGGTACAAGGCACTTAGCTCTGCTAAATCCTTCTTGGTCAAAGCTGGGGAGATGTTGTGAAGATAATCCAGAAACTCCTTGTTCGTCTCGAGGTCACCAGGCGTGTAGAACTTCCCTTCATTGTTAACGTTTGAGGTTATAGTTGGGACGTGGTAAAAGGTTTCATCATAACCGGATTCTGAGCCTGGCTTCTCAAACAGGGGGCCTCCGTGTACTGGTTGGAATGGCCACGTCAGGGGAGGGTCGTAGTCATGGTAGAGCTTTGTGCTGATGTTTCTGATCTTGTTGATGTCGGCCTCACGAAGACACTTGAGCGTGGCCTTGTCCGTCTTGGTCTTATCGCATCCCAGGTAAGCGATGTACTCGTCGTACTGCCGCTTGTACAGAGGGTAAGTCGCATTGGGAAAAGCTCTGGAGGTAACCGATCCAGACTGGTGGATCGCTCGTGCAAACAATGGCTTAGAGTCCTTGCCATAGTTGTGGAAATAGTGGATGCCCACAGAGTGACCGCCAGCAGAACGACCACCAATAGTGACCGCGTCCTTATCGCCACCGAAAGCGCCAATATGCTTTTGCACAAACTCCAAGAATTGGTGCTGGTCCCGAATACCCAGGTTCGACAGACCCTCATCTTGGAAAAGCTTCGACGGCAGGAAGCCCAGAGAGTTGACGCGGTAGTGAAAGCTGACTACAACGAGAGGGACTTTGGAGGAAGCGGCAAATGCCGCTCCATCAAAACTTCCCCAGCTGCCAGAGTAGAAAGCACCTCCATGGATCCAAACAAGGACAGGGAGTTTCTTGCTCAAGGGGACTCCTTGAGTTCGAAAGACGTTGAAATTGAGACAAGCCTCGCTCTGTGAGTCGATCGGGGTCTTGGCTGATGCCTCTTGAATACAAGTCTTTCCGTAGCTATCGGCGCGCTTAACTCCCTTGAACTGCTTCGGCCAGTCTACGGCTTCGAAGCGGTGGTCTCCAGTGGGCTGAGTTGCATAGTCGATGCCGAGCCAGGCGTCCACAGGCGCCGTCAACTCCTGTTTGGTAAAGGTACTGTTGATCGTGGTACCAGAGAAGCTGCCGTAGCCATTGAGCTTGACGGGCTTGTAGTGTGCTCCGGAAGCCTGTTGAACAGGCCACAAGGCCAACAGGGTGCTTAGGTTTGACAAGACCTTCATGTTGACTAGTCGGCTGCAGCAGGTCTGATTGAAAAGCCAATTGGGAAGAATAGAGATCTGCCTTGAACTATATATCACTCAAACCTCCTCCTAGTCTGATCGCCGCGCCAAAAGAGGTCAATTCCCCGCGAAGAAAATCGGCATTGCCCCGATTCCCCTCACTTCACGCAATATTCCGGTTTATCTACCAAGCTTGCGCGATTCCAAGGATCAGCAGAGGCATTTGCACGAACTGGTGGAGTATGGTATCATCGTTATCGGCTTCGGGCTTAGAACTGGACCCGAGAATAGTTCGCCGAATTTCGGCACTACCAAGCGGCGATCTTTTGCTTGAAATAACTTAATCATAAATTAGAAGCAATGTTATGAAATGGAAGATATATAGTAGATATTTGAGGCCTATCTCTTTGATATACACCAGGTTATATATCTTAAGAACTTGAAAGGTAGAAATTAAACTTACGCCCATACCAGCGTGGGGTTTACCTGCAAAAGAATTCACCGCAACTGACGCCGTGTTAATTAAATCGAGGATTAATGTTCTTGCATGGATAGTACTAAGAATATATGCAAAGACCATGGCGCAAGGTAGAGTTCATCTTTTTACGACGTACATTCTATCCTATTTGGGAGGGGGTAGTGCCGCAGGGCTTGGTGATTTACGGTCAGGGATCTTTAATGGAAGGATAAGAAGGCCAGCTGTGCTTTTGTGGCTTTGGTATAGTATAGTGACGGCGGTGGATTGGAAAAATGACCTGGAACCTCATGCACGTGTATGAAGCTTTGGATCATGTGGAATCTCAGTAATCACAAATGAATAATCCTTTGTTGCAACTTGGAATGAGATGTGTATTTGTCATGCTATATAGGAAGAATCAGAAGCACTTGATCCCATTGTTAACTCCCCTTTTCAATTCCTTGTTGTGGCTTGATACCATTCTCTTAACCAATGATGATGTCAAGCTCGAGGTTGTTACCCTCACGGACCTTGTACTTGGTAGAAATATTCCTGCGGTCAATGTTGAGAATAGTCTGCTCAGTGCGCTGCGACTCCCTAGAGCGAGTACGGTCCGAGGCTTGGCCATAGTACTCAGGCAGAGCCTTGACACAGGTGACTTCGTCGGCAAGACCGGTGACAGTGTCAACCCAAGGCTTGTAGTTGTGCACACCAAGGGCGACAAAGAAGGCCTCCTTGCCCTGCTCGGTCTTGAAGCGGAGCATGCCAGAGGTGCCGCTGCCGCCCATTTGGAGGGTGAGAATGCCGTTCTCCTCAGTCCATTGGGCACCGTTGGCGTAGTGCCAGCAGCCCTTCTCGACGATGTGGAAGTAGGCGTTGTTGTTGGTCTGGTAGACGCGGACCTTGATTTGGTAGGACATTCTGTGTTTCTACGTCAGTGGGTGTTCTAAGTAAGAGGGTGGTTTGACTAACTTGGCACGTAAAAAGTCTTGAAGTTGAAAGAGTAGAGGAAAGCTTTAGTAGTGAAGTTGTTGAGTTGCTGTGAGTTGAGGATGATGAGAAGAAGATTTGTAGAGCGGCAGTCGTGTCTTTTATATTCGCAATCGACACGCTCTGGGAGACGTAAGCATGCTGTTCTCTTTTTTCCTCTCGGATCCTCGGCCTTGCCTGTCAGACTACAACATCTTGCGGTGAAGAGAAAGTAAGACTCGTCGTCAACAGATGGCTGATATGCCGTGTCTTACATGTGAAATCTGCATCGACATGAGGCCAACCACGACTGTCAAATGTTACTAAGAATCTGTACATCCCAAGCTGAAATGACTGATTGGCCCTGAGAGAAACACGGAAAGCTGCGGGAGGACGTCAAATATTGGATTGCAACGCAGCATTGCAGACTGTCGTACGTAAGAGCCCCTAGATAAAGAAGTGAGTCGTTACACCACGATTCGAATCAAAATTCAAAGTTTTATCTAGTATCGAACAACATGAAATGATTGGTGGAAGCTGCTCGAGTGCAGGTTGTCTAAAACCTAGTAACTTGCTCACTTGCCTGCAATATGTTTCACAAGTGTTCAACCTAGGCGGGGTAGTATCTGATTCTATCTCAGCAGATTCTCTGATTTGAGCCTAAGAAAGAGATCGTTGTCCCTGAGCTATCCGGGTGATCTCTCGCAATTCGAGGGAAGTTGGCGGCACCGATAGTCCTCGTGTAAGTATCCCTTTCAATTCTTCTCGAAAGCCAGTCTACCCCTCTCAAAATGCCGTAGATGTACCTGGATTCAGCTTTGATGCATGAAACAACAGAATTGGTTTTGCGCATGGACCTTTGGCTGAAGCGGGCAAAACATGCAGATTGGATATTCCATCCAGCCAGCCACATCTCGGTACTTGCAGCCAGCCACAAAGACCCTGTTGACACAATTATTGGTAGAGTCGATGCATGTAGTCCAATCAAAATAGCCACTCAGCTTCGAAACAACAACGGATCGGCATTTTAATTGCCCTGACATTCCATATTGGATTTATCCTTGAGACATATGTCTTGGTTCCCCGCAATCTACTCAACAAGGTATGTGAGCTTTGACATTGAGGCGCACGCATGTAGTCGAAAAGAGAACAATACTCGTAACATTGCCTACGGCCCGTTCCTAAACTCCGCTCTTGGCTTCCATCACATTCTTTTAGACTTCCAATGGCAACGCCATTACCCTCATGCTGTTTGATCCATTGGCCCTCATCTGAAGTCCAATGCCATACATCGCACACCGATCATAGTCGGTCAACACCTGAATCAACGGCAAGATGACTGCAGATAAGGTCTCATGCAATCTCGGGGCACTGGATGGACGATCCTCCTGAAAGGTGACGTGGAAGATGATGGCAACTGAAAAGCTTATTTTTACGCCCACGGCCTAGGTCTCCAGCACGTATCAAGCGGAAAGGATCGGTAAACTTGATAGGGACCTTGTAAGACACTAAGATGAGAGCAGTAAGTACCTAGGGTTAGCTGCAACAGATGATGCTCAGAGGTATCTTTATCCAAGAATTGCATCTGTCGCTGGCCTTTGTCTTCGCCAAAAGCTCTCATCAACCTCTCCTTAACATATCAAGACAGACTGGATTTTCTCGCATTAGCCAGAGAGTTGGAAGGCGTTGAGATTGCAGCTCTGTGAGCGCTATTGGGTTTGTCAAATATAATGTACGCAAAGTGAACCGGTCCCTGTCAGGCTAGCTTAATACACCATAGATACCTCCAACATATCAAGACAACCTGATCACTTCAGCTCGTGTCCCATCAATTGGTGTCTAAAGATACGATACCAAGCCCCCTTGGTGAGGCAGCAAGCCCGGACCAGTATCGCATCTGCCGTCCAACGGGTCTGTGGCTGGTTGAGAACCGAATTCGTGGTGCAAGTTTGATGCAGTGATCCATTGGACTTGATTTAGATTCACGAATTATTGCTAGCTGGTCATAAAACAATATCTTTATTTCTTGTACGGGAGACCTAGCTCTGTTATAGGCCTACCCATTCCAAGGACTTTTCCCACAACTTCTTCGCCTTCTCGGTATCATACGCATGGTCCCCATAACCAGGCGCAAACATATGAGCCGACGGGTCATATTTTCCAATGATCTGACAGTTCTCAAGATATTTACCCTCCTGACCTTCCAGCGCCTTCGCAGTAGCTGCCCACACACTCGTAGCAGCACCCTGGTCGGGAGCCTTCCAAATCTTCTCTAGATAAGGATCTTTGCTCATTCCATCCTTCTGCTCGTGAGACAAGTGTCTTGGCAGGTCGGTCAAAACAGCGCCGGGTTGAACGCTCCAAGCATGAATACCCTCGCTTCCATACCGTCGCTCGATCTCGTTGGCGGTCCAAAGGTTGGCTGTCTTGCTTTGCGCATATGCCAAGTTGCCGTCGTAGCACCCTTCAAAGTTGACGTTGTCGAAGTTTACCTCGCCAAAGCGGTGCGCAATGGATGATAGGATAACGACTCGAGATGCACGCTCAGCCGTGACCCCTTTGAGGAGTGCTGGCTGTAGGAGGTTGAATAAGAGGAAGTGCGCAAGGTGGTTGGTGCCGAATTGGGTTTCAAAGCCTTCTTTCGTGCGCCCCTCCGGACAATTCATAACGCCAGCGTTGCAGATGAGAGTATTCAGTTTCGGACTCTCGGAAAGAAACTTGGCTGCACATGAGCGTACGCTAGCAAATGAGTCGAGATCAAGTTCGAGTAGATGAACGCGGTCATCAAGAACTAGATCCCCCAAAGCTTCCTTGGCCTTTGTAAGGTTACGGGCCGTTAGGTATAGAGTAGCGCCAGTAGGGTGCAGAGCTTTGGCAGTTTCAATACCAATTCCTGAGGAACAGCCTGTAACGAGGATAACCTGGTCATTCAGCTTTCCTTCTAGACCTTCGTCTTTGATGATTTGGATAGCCGTCGGGCGGGAGTCACCAGGACCGCTGGGGGACTGATGAAGGGCTACATAACGATCCGCCATGGTTTCGATGAAAGGTAGAGAAGTGTTCAAAAACTAAGATGAGAATACGGACCGAGGAAGAATAAAAAAAGTCGAATTGTGCGTGGTGCCAAGCTTCCTTTATGTCTATTCGAAGACATACATCGAATTCTGAACTTATATGATAAGATACCATGAGTTGTCGTGAAACTTAGCACGGCAAGCTCCATGGCGTTAGGATCTGTGTCGGGGTTATCTTTACGAGAGAACGAATAGCGCTGAAGGCGAAATCCTAAGTCCGACTAATGCTACTTCGCAGATCCGGCCAATTATTGCTGCAGAAATAGACTCAGGCTTGCATTAGCCCTAGGCTAGCCGTGCTGAATTTCACGAGAACTTGCGGCACTATGTCATGGCGATCAGATAAACAATCCAAGTTTACGACGCTGTTCCAAAAGCAGCTCTCGGTCGCCGGGAATTTTCCCCATCGGTGAGGGATAAAAGTTTAAGCACCCACTACTTAATGTGCTTTCGGCCTTATTTTAGAATAAGGTCCCACGTTTCCTTGCAAGGTATGAAGAGAGTTGCGGATTTTCACACGTGGAGATTTCATGACTTGGTTCTGGGCTCGGACATATCAGGTCATCATCGACTAAGTCCGTCAGTGCTCGTATTGATCAGTTCATACTCGGGTTTTATTCGATGCCACGTCCGCCGGCAGTAGGTATTTAGAGTCTGCTTGACGAACTTAGGTTTAGTTTGCCTGAGAACAGTAAGTCTGGAGTTTATCGGAGATTCGTGTCAGCACCTTATCGCAATCTCACATCTACAGATATCCGGATATACAGGTCCTTAGCTCCGACCTTTGATCTCGCAAAATGGTCAACGTCGCAATCGCTGGAGGTACGGGCAATGTCGGTCGTACCATTTTGGAGGTTCTCAAGCTCCAATGCACTCATCGTCCCTTTGTCCTGACTCGAAATGTAAGTGCACAATTGACGACTCATCGGTGCATTAACTAAAACCTCCCAGCCCGAGAAGAACGATACCGGAGTGTCATCGATCAAAGTCGACTACTCGGATGTTGACAGCTTGACCCAAGCTCTGACAGAGCATAACATCCACACAGTTATCAGCTGTTTGAACTACGAGGGTGATGCTCTACCCGTTGGTCAAAAGAACCTCATCAAAGCCGCCACTGCCTCTTCCGTGACAGAGCGCTTTGTTCCTAGCGCATTTGGCATTGACTATCCTGCCGAGTTAGTCGTTACGTCCTGGTAGCAGAGTCGTTCGTTTCGCTAATCTCAATTCTAGAGCTGTTAAGCAACTTCCGGTGCTGTCCGCATATTTTGATGCTATCACCGAACTACGACAGTCTGGCCTCCAATGGACCTTGTTCGAGAACGGGTGTTTCTTGGATTACTGGGGTCATCCTCACATCAAGTCCTACTTGCGCCCAACACCATTCGGAATTGACATCGCGCATAGACAGGCATCAATCCCTGGAAGTGGTGACGATAAGTTCACAGTCACCTACTCCTATGATGTTGCCAAGTTTGTTGTGGCGTCGTTAGACCTGAAGGAATGGCCTGAAGTATCAAGAATCGCCGGAGATATTATTACTTGGCACGAGTCCGTACGCATCGCTGAGGAGGTTACTGGTATGCAATTCCGCCCACCACGGATTTTTACACTGATCAACCATGCTAACCATACCAAGGTGAAAAATTCCAGGTGGCCTACGATTCTATCGAGCGTCTAGAGAACGGCCAGTTGACCGAGCTACCATCGCAGGTTCCTTGCTATGCCAACGTACCTAAACCGCAGTTCCAGTGGTTCATTTCGATCTTTGCCAAATGGACTACGGTGAAGGAGATTGCCTATATCCCTGGGGAGCTAAATGAGAAGTTCCCTCATATCAAGCCGCTCACTGTCAGGGACATGTTGGAGAAGTACTGGAAGACAACCGGTTCAGATAAATGAGCTTGAATCGATTCAAGGTCACGACTAGTGCTCATGACCTATCACTTCGTCACGGTAGTGCCCAGAACAAGTACAGCAACCTACTGTTTACCGTATGCCATCATCTATCAAATGTCTTCTATAAATTCTTTAGAAATCACATATATGTGAAGTCTATACGCTCAACTAGCTCATGCCTCATACTCAAATTCATCACGGAACATCCGGTGTAACACCTCTATTAGCCAGGTCATACAATCCATCCATCGCTTGGTCTAAAGTCTCAAGAGTTTAATCCGGCGATACCAAGCATATCTCACACTGTCCAAGGTATCCAACGTAGCCTGATCGCTCACGACGACCTGATCGACCAAGATTTGACTGTCACCACCGGCGACAACACAAGTAGCACCTACTCTCAAGAACCTTGGTGAGTCGATATTTGACGCTGACCCTCGCGGGAATGCCACTGCCCAGTTGGTTCCTCATCTGTAATAGTCTTGAATGCCAGGATGTCCCCATCGTCAAGCAGGATGTGCGAGTGTGTTGGCTTTGTAGAACAGGCGAGTAACTGTTTTATCGCTCGTGATCTATATGTTCTGGATAACAAAAGTTTTGGAAAGAAAGTACGTTGCCGAGAAAAGATGAAGGCGCTGGCCTCATCGCCACCACCTTCCGTGTGATCTTGAGTTGCAGAGTAGACCGCGTTGTTCTTGATGGGGAAATCGTCGATCTCGGTATCACTGCCTCTTCTAAAATCGCCGTTCAGGAGGAGGTTGGTCGGTGTAGGGAGGTCAGCGGGGGCTATTGTGATGGTGGAAGCCTCGGCCGACGTCCCAGCTGTGGATGACTCGATGAAGGCGTCGGCGGTGGTGGTAGTGGGCGCACCAGTTGTGGCTGTCGCGAAAGTAGTAAGACTGGTGAAAACATCGGCAGTAGATAAATCCGTCGATACAGTGGACTCAGCCACCGTGGCAAGGGATGTCTCGGTCGTGTCGACTGAAGCGGTAGTTCCAGTAGAAGCCGTGGCGAGAAAAGTGTCAGTGGACAAGGTAGAGAAGTCCAGAAGTAGAAGTCAAAGTAGTCTCAACGGCAGCTGTAGAGCTCGAGATAGGCCACCGACGGGGATTGGCCTCGACAGACCCGACAAAGCTCGCGGCAGGGAGAGCATAGAACGAATGCACAATTCATGAGTGGCTTAGTAAACGAATGACTAATGAGCGGGTGGCTTGAAGAAACACGAGAGAACCAAAGCCAAAGCGAAAGATAAGGTTTTATCTAAATACACACATGAACACTCCAGGATCCGACATGGCTAGACTTGTCGATAGTCCCTGAGTTGGAAGTTCAGTTTTTACAGGTAGCGTTCTGACTGAGCTTTTCTCGTATACCCATCGATCTATTAAACGCCACTCGAATGATACACGCAGCACGGAAATTAAAAAATGGTCTTCTATCAGTCAAGGGTTGATGCTCAGTCATGGAACAAGAAGACATGGTCAGATTTAGACGAAGGAAGAGACGCTGAGCGGTCAGTCTTGAGGCGTGAAGCTTTGCAGTTATTCCGGAGCACGGCCCATCAAATGCCGGGGGGGTCAACATTTATGGCATTGCAAAAGTCTATAGTCTAGATAATTCAAGCTTCTAGTATTGTACTCCCGACATAAACTGAGAAGAGAGAGGGAAAGAGACTTACTGCTAAGCGTTGATACTCACGCTCTTCCAGAAGTTCTAACGATCATCACAAGGTTATATAGGGTAGGTTAGATTCCTTTGGCTCCTTCACCTTCGTCTGGTCGCGCAGAAGCCTTCTGGCTGCAATTGACCAAGACCAGTTGGTCGGACACAACTACTATCCCTTTGGCTGGCATAGCCCTTTTACTTTATACCCCGCCCCACATAGCTTACTAACTATAATAGTATAAGCGGGGTATAAGATGTTTATAACGGGACGAATTTGCATAAAAAATATACCTAAAACTTATAAAAAGCTATCCTAAATAAAATAATAAATTCTTAAGTAAATCTAGCTACTTAAGAGTTAATTAGTAATTATAATAATAATA
>JAASAY010000155.1:0-91309 GCA_014822085.1 Fusarium stilboides
AATTATATTTTTTTAGATATATGGCCTTAATTTATTTCTTTGAGATATTAAATAAGGTATTTATATATATAGCAAGATAAAGAGTGGATCACAGGGAAAGACCGGAACTGACTGTACGGTGTTATTCATGACCTCTATCTTGTGTGCACAGATGGAGAAACTAGCAATGTTGTTACTACTCATCTAATCTTCCCACAATGTGGAAAGAAAATGACCTTATTGGCTCTGTATATAAACCGGCACGTTGTCAGCTGGTTCCAATTGATATGTGAGAGGTGGAAAGTTGCTGTTTCAGCTAACGGATAATTCGTTGATAAGGAAACACTACGTTCTCTGTGGTACTGATTGGTACTGTTGACATTTGTAGCGCTCTGTTTCTCGCAGTCTCCAATCGTGACATGTTGATACAGATGTTGTCTATCTGACAGAGACATGATGATACTTCTTATATTTCGCCACGCTTTGCAAGTCTTCCATGTCACTTACGGGCCGTACTTGCCGGCCGAGCTCAAAGCTATTTGTTTGAATGAACGGATCCGAAGCCTCCGCAGTCGCCAACTGTAAGACAGTTATCTCGGTTGGTTTGGAAGCGTATGGTAACAAGTCGATCCTGGGCTAGCACGCTTCTTACTCAGAGAATGTGGTAGTCCGGAGCACATATGTCAGACCACTCGATCCAAGTCGTTTCCGTCACAATCATGCCAGGACCAGTTAGAAGTGGGATTGAGACTGCAAGTCGTGGCCGAGGACCTCGTGTATCGGGCTTAGATGCCGAGCCAATTATATTACGATGAGAAGAGACGAACCTTTACTCCTATGCATGCACTTGCTTAAGCGTCCTCGGTTGTGCCAAGCCGTTGCAGGAATATATGTTATGTTAAGACGTCAACATGACGGGTTACTTAGCGACGTCAGTGCATATCACATATGTTGTATTGGGTGTTGAATCTGCTCACCGTCAAACTTTGTCAACATGTCATCTAATCGAGTTCCAACACGAGATACACATATCTTCTCATCATGCTACCTCATCAGCCGTCTTGAAAATATTCACGCGTATTATAAAGGACATATGACCTGGTACTCTGCTAAAGCCAACACAACCAAAAGCAATCACTCAAAGGGTATCACCGTAACCGAGGTTTTCAAAGTTTGCGCAACGTATAGTACATTATTGAATGCAATGACTGATACTCTACGTCCTACTCACATGGCCAGCCCCAAGTGACCAGGGAATTAAACGAAGCCCTTAAACAGTATGTTCAGGGCCCACGGCCAAGTCTCCATTCCGACAGCAATATGATCAATTCTTATAGCCTTAATGTATACGTTCACTCACTAGCATCTGGTTTAGACCACCCTCCCCCGGTTCTATACATGACACAATGATCAATTAGAAGCCTGGATACCCTTCAACGGGACTAATATGATCTTGCCTGGAAGGACGTAATGAGGACGCAAAAGTGTTGCACATGAAAGAATGCAATCTATCTCATCATCTCACCCTGGTATATGAGGATGAATCATACCTGGAGCCGGCGGTGGGCCATCCTTGCGTTTTGATCGATATTACGCAGGGTCTTACACATTCAACAACGATACCTCTCATAGTTATCCTATATCCAAGAAGCAAATCTATGAGTGGTTTGCCCAAGAGCCTATGATAAAGATAGGTGTGTTGAGAGACGAGGGCTATGATCTGCATGAATATGATATACTGCTGAAACTCCAAATGTAAAGACACTGGGACTCTCTACCTATTGATGGGTCCTTCAATATGGATATCATAGCACACATTCATCTATATAGCGCAGTGGCGTAGTAGGAGAGATAAGGTCGCGACATAGTCATTAATGAGGCGCCGTATGTTAATTCGCAAAGAGTTCAGCAGCCACTCTGCCAACAGGAAAAGACGTACCAATGCGACAGTGCGTTTCACTCCGCAACTAAAAAATAGCACAACACCACAGAATAGTGGGATGATCTAACTAGTGACTCACTGATACCATTACTTGAAGTGGCTAGTGTCTTCTGCCATAGAGACTCTAATAGGCTGCGTTAAAAGAAATGAATCTCCGGCTTCATCAGTCATGGATTGAGGCGTATTTGACAACGAGGAACTGTTGGATTAATGATTGAAATAATTAATCAACACCAAGATCATTACAAGAACATTCAAATGTCGTTGTAGCTTCGACCTCTCCACAATAGCTCTTCATATACCGTGGAACATAAATTATCGCCATTCGATTAACAACCTTCTTTTCGGGACTAAATGAACGCGCCCGACCTACCACGATATTCCGGTGCCTTTGTGTATGAAGAAACATTGTATAATTCGAGTAGACTAAGTAAGACAAACAAAACTACCCGAGCTGTAATGCGTTTGGCCTGGCGCTACTTGGGTCTTTTGATCCATGCGGTTTGTTTTTATCATTACTACGCTATGCAATTGACAGGCCACCAATGACTTTAAAACTACGCCTTAAGCTTAAATTCAGGTCTAGTAGTTAGACTATGAAATTGTTATTCCTCCCCCCATAGACAACGTACCTCTCCCACGACTCAATATAATGGTTTTCGGATGAGGGCTGTGAGAAAGTGGATCAAGCCAGATAAACTAATAGGCCCCTATAACCTTCCATCACGCAAGAGCTCAGCCTTTGACTTGAACCTGACCCTTGGCTTGTTAGTGAGACTGGCCGACGCTGGGTACCCCAAGTCTTGAAGTCCTCAGCCCGAAGCCTCTGATGAGGGTAATGGTATACTCACGTGAGAAGCGGAACTACGATCGGTGAGCGCATTAGACGCAAGAGGTCCAATCGGAGTCAGAGTCTCAGGCTTGAGGTGCTCGAGGGACACATCAAACGAGACACATGAGAAGGGAACACTTGCCTCTTCTTCTTGAGAAAGGCTGCACTCCGAAGATAGTGCTGTTAGTAAGTTCTTTGAGGGTCAGAATCTTCATATGATGCTCCTAGAAGCGCTTTAGGTATTCGGAGTCCACCTACTTAGGTTCAAGTCCAACAGTCATATCTTCGCCACAACAAGTGCTCACCAGCAGAGCACTCACAACCTGATACGGACTAGTTGATAGTCTTAAACTCGTGCTATACTGACTTAGCAAAGAGAGTATCCCTGAGTCCTTGGCCTTTTTGGGGCTAGACTTCTAGTTACCTAGTAACCCTCGCGCCAATCTCAACACTTACGATGGGCAGGTCGCTGTCCGCTATGTAGCTTTCGGCCGTATCACTCAGCAAAGGCGACCAAAGCTCTACCCGTCCCTTCGTGCAAGCATGATTGACTCTTGAACTCCGAGTTACAATCACGCCTACAGTAAGCCATCTGGGTGCACGAGGGTGTATGAAAAACAAAGCTCAGAACCTCTGCCAGGTATATTCACGGCCACGCGTATATCTAAGTGCAAGAAGACATTCAGGGGGGGTTGGCCTTGTTGTGATGGCTTGTGTTCTATGTTGACCTGCGTGTCAAGAGACATACCTTAACCCACAACACCGTAAATTCTAATAACGCGAAACAGGATTAAGACCTTCTCTTGCTAGTTGGGCTTGATATTCCTAGACTTCGGCTTGTAGTAGGGCTCGAGCGAAGAAAGTGAGGATGTTAAATAGAGCAGACTGGTAGATTCAAGTAGGGTAGGGAAAGATCCCCGAATCACTTTCGAATCTTGCGGATCCGACTGTTGGAACCTAGTGAAGGGATAACTTGATTCATCAACATATCTGCTAGTGTATCTGTTGAGCAATATGGTGTATTTTACTTAACTTATACTGAGTATCCTTCATGAAGCCAATCAGTAAGGACCTTTCATCACGTATAGATTCAAACGAGACTACAGGACTCACTAGGACTTTGGTCTGAAGCCATAGCAGCTAGTATTGTCAGAACTTAGGTCAAGAAGCCGAATATAAAGAAGGAATAGCGCGACGCTGTTGCTCACACGACGGAATTTTACCTACGATCCACCGGCAGTTTCGTGTATGTCTCGCACAACTAAAATCTCGGTGGAGACAACCAATGGGGGGAGTAAATAACACGAAACACATATTGAGTACGATAGTATCATAGATGATGACCGTAGAAGACGTCAGGAAGTGCAGAGTCTGAGAGATATCAGTAAGAGCGCTCAGGACAACTCAGTATGCTCACGTGCTTTGTCTCCGTTGGTCCCCTATCTGAGATAAGAGCGAGATAAGCTGCGCGACGTGGTTCTTGCCTTCTGAATAAAAGTGTTGGTTAAAATGCTGACATCGGCGACAAGGGCCTATTGATGATGGATGTTGAGAGAAGTTTCTAGCTAAAGTGTGTCGAGGATTTGTTGCCACTATATCATCCTTGTCCTTTGGTAGGAGCTGGATGTGGATATGTTCGTCTCGGCTTCTGCCAGACTTGACGTGTATTGTTGTCTTACTGCTGTGATGTATCTAGTTAGATGGCTAGAGAGCAAGGTGTTTATTCCAACCGTCATCGGTCAAATTCTTATGTACTGGGTTTGATGCTATTCCAGTTGTTAGTTTCTGCATGCGGAATCTCAAGCTGCCTTATGGTTGGCAGCTTTATTGGATGCTGGGATGAAAAGTGAAACTGGAAATCACGATTGAGCTTGGCGATGGGCAATTTCCGGCGATGCAACGCATTCGTGTTGTTCGAATTCTTGCTCCTCCCGCTGGATGAGTCCCCGGATTGCAAAAGGGTGTCGACTTGGTTGTCACGTCGTTATATGGAAATAGTCGTCATTTCTGCTTTCAACATGATGTACAAATCTCCTGCATCACGTGGCAAAAGCTTCTGAATGTCAGCCTTTAAATGTACTATTCGACAACCAAGAAGTCATTTCACTAGCCACTATATGGGTGAAGTTACATCACCAGCTTACTACGCCATAGCGATGCCATGGTAAATGAAGACTGCCATTGACTTCCTATATGAGAAACATTTGGCTCGTGGAAAAGCTACTATGGCCCCAGAACCTATCATTAATTACATTCTTCGTCCATATCCATGCATGGCCCTGTCTCTCTAACAGTTGCTCTCGATATAAAAGGAGATGATGGGCTATTCCACCTAATTTACGAGTTCTTACATGCCACCACCTTGGGAGGTATTGGCTTATAACACTGACTATGCCCGTGTACTAAGACATTCATTAGTTACTGTTCCGTTAACGCATTCACTGATATACTCAAGTTCAATGCCAACAGCCTTTCCCTCTTTGCAAACCATAGCCCTGCTCAATGTGTCATCACTCATCAACTGTGAAATATGTGAAGCAGTGTCATCACGGGCTCTATTAACCCTTTTCCTAAATGCGGTCTCTAGGCCTATCGAGACTGCCAATAGGTCTGTTTATACTGCACAATATCAAACTTTCTGGTTGCATAGCGACTATTCGAATACTAGTGACGATTAAATGCCACTGAAGACAAAGTAAAGCTGCTGTCATAAGCTCGCTACTATCGGACGTAGGATGGCTTTCCCATTTTCACGTGGGTGCTTGTTCTCCAATAGTTATATTGCCCTTTCAAAAATTGTGCTCGGTCGACATAAAATAATTCAGCGTCGTTTTCAGGAGATATTTGTCGTTCTTCTTACGTCATCCAATGCAAATCTTACCCTCAACGTAGTATCATTTTCGCAACGCTGCCACCGCCGCTCTGCCTCATTACGTCCGATGTATGACCAATTGGGGCAAAGGATCCACACGCTCAATAATTACGTTCATATCGGTGTCTAGTCCTGTTGCAAGCAAGGTTTTGTCTTTGTGTTCAAATGTTAAGAGTTCAGGATCATTCAATCAGCCTAACAGGTCTGCAACTATCAGAACCCCCGTGCTAGCCATTTTCAGCAGGCCTCATGAGTCGTCTTGGCCACTTCTGCGGCATTATTAGTGCTTACCTACAATATAACTAATCGTTCATTCTGATAGCTCTGTCTTCGCCGTGTGCACGACAAACGTTAGCTTCCACAGTCACATATCACTTACTTTCTCGTTGTTGAAAGAATCCAGCCAACAGTAAGCCGCAAACATGTCACGCAAAAAAGTGCTAGAAATTGGCTTTAGGCACTTGTTGTTCTGCAATGGGAATAAGGAAGCCCTAGGTTCTGAAGCTGGCTATAGAGACCGCATAACCTTGACGCCGCTCGGGTTGATTTACATGGTTATTATCCTAGGACAAAACTGATCAATTAGTACTCATCAAATGGTTTCCAATAAAACGTTCTGCCCGTCCACCAATCCACAATATACAGCCAGCATTCATACCATACTCACCTTGACTTGACGATTTCTACGATGGATAGATAGAATAAGCAATAAAGAATGAGCAAGTGAGATTCATTATGGCGATTGTACCATATCAAAGTGTGCCAGATATGTCCGCATTGAGGTATACGAGGAGACTTGCCGACACAATCAGGCCTTAATAGAAGTCAGCAAGACCTTCCTTTAGTTAACGCCTCTATCCCTGTTCATCTCGAGAGTTGCATATAACAGCAACTACATTGTGCAACTCGAGGCCGAGACGAAATAGTGGAAGTCGTGTAAACAATCGATATCTTGAACGGCTGGAAATTAGGGCAGTGGTCATCGATTCTTGACAGAAATAACTCCGTCTTCTGTCCAACTCCTTACCCCGAGGCCATAAGCTATGGGCTCAGGCATGGACTTCTGGGACCCAGTATTGCTAATTTGCGAACATTAATGATGAACTCAAGAACATGGCCCTAAGAGAAATATCGAGCCCAATTGCTTAGCACAACTGCTGCAACTTAGACCCTCGTCTAGCACCAGTCACCGGGAATTTCAAGCAAGCTTGCCTCGAAACCGACAGCTTTCTCTTTCTGGCTGCCTGGCCTCCGTCACCGCAATGCGCAACTGTGCTCTGTCATTCCGTAGCTGGTCCTTGGAGACAGAATGTCAGATATAGCCACTAGAGGTACTTTCGCGGAATCTCTGGATGACCGCACTTGCCTTAACAGTCCGAATGCGCCTAGTCATCTATAACGCCAAGAAGTTTGACACAGTGTACCAGATGAGCTTGCATGGGTTGTACCCCCTTTTCTGTGGTACTACTCGGGTACTTTCTGGATCAAATACATCACTTGTTGGCTAAATGGAGAAATCTTGTGATGGGGTTGCGAATGGACAAGAGAGTGGTCGGCCACCACAGCTGTTAAATATAACTCTAGCATGATCACTTTCCGAGTATCTGGATCCCTCTGCTTTGTACGACATACACGATAGCGAAACTGCACAGTTAGGCCTCAGACCTTAGCTCAGTGCCATACACTTTGAGGTCTCAGAACAAACTATTGCGACATTAAAGTGCTAATGGAAATGAAAGCCTAACACAATCGAATAATAGAAATTTTGAGTTCCAGGTAGTCCCACCCCTAAAACCCCTTGGACTTGTCTGACTATGTGGGACTATCTTGAGCAATATGATTGGAGCCGGCTCGAGTTTCAAGAAACAATCAAATCATGCTCCCCATCCAATGTCCCGAGAGCTATGTTGCCAAAATGACCCGCTGATCTTGAATCGTCATCCATGATTTATGGATCGACATTTCCAGGACGTAGTCTCATAAGGCCGTATATGGTTACATGAATTTAATTTGGCAGTGAGACAGGATCTGCAATGTGGCTGGAGCCGTACGCTCGACAGGGTGTAGACATTCATTTTGTGAGTAGTAGTGAAACAACAAAATCGCTAAACTATGGTCGAGCCGGCGGCAGACTAGTGAATCTCGAAACAAGTTTTTGTTAAGTCATAGTCAGCAACTCGTCTTTCAGCTGTTCAATGGTGGTCGGTTGGTGTTTAAGTATATGAAACATGCGGTGAGGTAGCACGACCCAAGGGGCTCATCAGGAGTGCAGAGGGTAAAATAAGGATATCGTTTACAATGCCAGAAACGGTGCTCATGGTACGCGACGCATTTTGCTTTGAGGGAAAATATTGTTTCGCGGCAAATTTTAGTGCAAGCGAGAAAGCTATGCTAGATGCCTACTTACGATGGGGCACCAAGAAAGTACTGCTGCTGCGTTGGTAGTAACCTTCTCAGGTTAAGCGTGCGTCGACGTTGCATCACACAGAATGAACCCGATTATAAAGCGGGTGGTGGCGATGTCTTCCCATGATCAGTCTCATTTGCGAATATTGCTGCTTTGTAGTTATGGCAAGTGAAAGTTGAAATGCTATTTACCAATTGTTCAAACTGTCTCAAGAAGGTTCGTTGCCGGAAGAGCGTAGCCATAGACAGATAAGGCCACGGGGATTAGATCTAGCGTCTGGTACTTTATCAAATATATGCCATTCCATCGTGTTCTAAACAACTTTCATAATAAGTAAACGTTTCGTAACCAGAGAAAATTGTCAAAAGCGTTATCAGTGTCGATGTTGTCTATAAAGACTATAGACAATTTAGAGGTTGACTTGGTCTGGCGAAAGGTGTAGATACTATGAAAGCATCGATCCAAACTCATCAATAACTCCGACGAGTATTTTCCGATCTTTCTCGACGGCCGTTGCAGTCGCTCAAGTCGATAGTGTAAGATTCGGCGTCAATGGACCTGGGCAAAGGTCCATAAGCAATGTACCCAAGTGTGAGCAAATGGAACGGTGGAGAGACAGTGACGACCACAGTGGAGAGGATGCGGAGAATTTGCTCATTCAGGGAAAATTCCTTAGCCTTGGCGATGTTGATCATAATATTATCTGATGGGGCTTCCTTACAGAGGTACTTGAACAACGACGAAGAACACAGCCTTTTCACCTCAAACATGATACTCTATGCTCATGGTTGGGTTGACCATATGATTATCGATGCGTGAACTCACGATGCTATTGTAGCTGTGCCTGAATTTTCCCCGCTCTTGGTATTTTACTATACCCATGACTTTACCATCTAGGTAGCAACGCAGAACACTGATTGGATGAGCTGTTGAGTAAGACTAACCTGGTGCACTGGGTGGCTTGGCAACTCGTCATTTGGCGCGGTTTGAGCAGTCTAGGGTAAGTCTGACCCGGTAGAAAACAGTAGTTGATAGATATGATACGACATTTCTGACAAGAGTTTGTTTAAAATTGCAAGATTGAAGGGGACTATGACATTATCTAGCTGGTCTTTCTTTTGGATACTGACCCCATCCCAGTTTGACATTCTTTCCCAGTCTGATGTGCCATCATATGTCTCTTGGAAAGTTCAGGGTCCAATTCACAAGTCGGGAGGTCATCGGTGCAACTATTTTTGATCTAAAAGACTTATCTCTTTTCAAGAGCAAGGTAATTGACCATTGGAAAATACCCAAGGGTTGGGTATCTTGTCGAAATTCTGGGTTATGCTGCCGAAACTCATCATGTTACCATTGTGATGCCTTGAGGTGAACTAATTGCCGCTAGGTTGTGATCTGCTTCTGTCACCTCTTTAGGTCAGCCCAGACAAGACTGTACTCTTGAGCGGGGTTCAGCGATTACTTAGACGGGATATGTAAATTGTCGTGTGAAAGCGTTTACTGATCAATAAGCAACAAGTTTCCCAATTATATCAAGGCTTGTAGATTTACTTCCTCGCCAGGCCCTATATAAATGGGATCTGTTCCCGTCCTCGCGCTCTTGGAATTGTTTGTTGCAGGACTGCTGGTTACAGTCAACTATACCAGCTTTATGGTGCCAAACTGTCATTCGCCACCTATCATCAGGAAATTGGCCTCTCCTATTGCCGGGTATGATGATTTACAATGATGCTACGCTGTGTTATCGGCAATGAGCGAGCCCACTTCTGGCTCATCCACTCGAGCTATCGCCACATCTAAGGGGCCGGAACTAGGCAAGGTATCTATATAGCCTTCCATTCATAGAGCACTTAGGTATACTAACAGAATATCTCTGATACCATTTCTTTAATCACGGTATTCAAAACCTCAATGACAGCAACAGTGAGTAGACTACGCGCCCGGGGAGATACGAAGGGGAGCAGGAGTAAATATTGCACTGAGACGAGCCACATGCAGCCACACTGTCGATACAATGTGTGGAAGGTATACATGCCTTGACCATAGACTCAGGCTACTCATCGGCAAAGGGGAAGCATGTATCACGGCTGATCCGGCATCATCTCTGAACATGTTCACGAGCTCGAGAGCCGTGCTACCTTGGTCCAAACGTATTCCCTCCCCCGATGAGTAGTGTCAGAACTAGATGATACGGAACACACCACCCTTGTAGAACAGTAATCTAAGGAAAAGAGTCATGTGCCTAGCAGTGACCTACTTGCCTAAAACGTTGCCCCATTCTGGACTCTCCTGGCAAAGCTGAGTTACTGACTTTTAGTCACCTACTTACACCACGAGCTCATACTCAGCATGCCTCTCCTCTGTGGTTATATGTTTCATTCAGCCATGTACCTTTCGAAACGTCTGCCTAGTATCCCACTGAGTGTTCCTTCTGTCAGTTCTTTTGCTTTCGATTGATACCCGTCACCTCTTGCGTTGTAGAGGTCTCTGTTTATCGATGTCGTCTGTCGCCCCGATGTAGAAATAAGACTCCTGAAATCGACTGACGAATATGCAGAAGGCGGCTTTATATGCGACACTTAAGATTATATAGTGTATGACTGATAATATAGACCTGCTCATTTTAGTTGTCTGTAACAAGATCAACGCGGCCGGTCAACAGACCGAGGCTTCAGCTCCTTATTCCAATCAGCTTGATCCTCTCTGACAGGGCTACTTGAATTTCTCTTTACAAGGGTTTTCAACCAAACAACTGGGCAAGATTCGGAAATGGCGTGCTTTTAAGGGATAGAGAGAAAGGACATTCTTTGGCCTTTGCTTGAGTCTTTGACTCCTGACCATCAAATTTGTCAAGGCCGACACGGAACCCTCTTATCTAAGAACATTTAGCAAACTACTTTTCACTTCCAACACTCCTCATATAACTGATACACCAGTCACTTCTGCTACAAGTACTTCAACTTCTTACACAATATCCTTACACGTCATAACTCTCTGATAAATATTGCTTTATCCATCACTCGTAAAGCATGCCTGCAGATAAATCGTTCTACTCCACCGGTACCGCCCGCGAGTTGTGGGAGGATTACAATCGTTCGCTAGCTATGTTTATTATGCTCCTGCACACAACATTCTTTGACACCAGCCACTTGCCGTATTCTGTGACGAGTTGCTTAACCCAACTCAAGCCCAGAAAGGGCACTTAACTCATGCAGATGCATACCGAGTGTCATGACATCCAGGACCACGGCATCTACAGTCTTAACATCAAATACAGAGCTGGTTTACAACCTTATCTCGTTGCCATTGGCCTAGTAGCCATATTGCGGTTCTCTAGTTTCGTCAACTAGACCAGTACCCCTGGTGACGTAACCGTGAAACTTGGGAATCGCATTACTCGGGTTTTTTTGTCCCTATATCAACAAGGGCTTGGCTGATATGGTGAGGTTTTATTAGCCCACACGGCCAAGATAAGAGACCAAATTGGACGTTTAGTCAGTTTAATAGCCCTACTTTCAGCGAATTGATATAATAGAGCGTCTCAGGAACGTGCCGAAAAAGACATATGGGCTCTTAAGTCCGTTAGCAAGTTCAAGCTTGGTCATTGATGTTTGCGGCAGCGTCAAGACGCTTTTTGACAAGCACGCTACGCCTTACTTACGCCTTATACGTGTAGAAACCTGGAATGTATTCTCTCGCTCTCCTCATAGATTGCTTATCATCAACGCAGTGGCGTAAGCCCGTGCTATCTGTCTCATGCCTGGGTTTTAAACCTCCTGTCGAAGGGTAAGAGATATGCTGGTGGTGGGGATCACCTTCGCTCGTTACCATCTTCAGATCAGGTTCTCAGGCCATCGGCGACTAGGCTGAAACTCCAGAGAAAGTAAAGGTCATAGTGAGAGCGGAAAGGCCTTAAGAGTTAACCTCGACCTAGTAAGGAAGCCACTTCACTTCTCACTTCCCCGCCCGTGATAGGCCGGTTGTTTAGATGAGGTGGTTTATTATGCAAGATATCGAGAATTTGGTCGCAAGGCGAGACTCCTACTTTGGGCAGCACAGGCGCGAGAATATTCCTTTGGCCGTTCATCACTACGTTGAGGCATCACAATTCTTCGGTCTCCCGCCTGTTGAGGTGCCGAAGTTAAAAAAGATGTCTGCGAAGACGATTGCTAAGTGTATCCCATTCAAAGATGCTTCAACGTCAAAATTCCTCCCGGGCTGAACTTCTTTGTTACAAGAGAGCGGACTTACCGTGACTTCAAGGCTACACGTAACGAAGGCTGCAGGTGACTAGGCCAGCGATGCTAGCATCTCACTAGCTAACATGCTACACGCGCTACTTCTGTGTTGCAGTCAAGCCCAAGCTCTTTCAAATCGAGAGACGTGATTCAAGATCGCTCGTAGCAGATTCGTAACTCGCTTGATATCAGTGGCCAGACTTTGTCTCTACCTCTAGATTAGACACCACCTGGCCCTGCAACTCGAGCCAATTTCAAGCTGCTGGTCTTCCACTCTGCGCCATCCTCAATGACCTCGAGGTCCCCATGCCAAGCCATTAGTTCAGTGTAATGCCTAGGGCTTGCCACTGTTGATGTCCCGCCAAGGGGGTTTCACCAGCACCAACCTTGACCTAATCAGGGATATAAATACGCTACCGGATGAGACTATCAATTCTTTGTAATGGCTTCGTAAGTCACGAGTCAGTCGCCTGAGTCAGCCTCCTAAACTATCTGGAGATTTGTCTGACAAAGTACCAGACGTCCATGATAAAAGAACGGATATGATACAAAACACTGGAAACCGACTTCGGATTATCTCTGGATGGCTGAATTAAAAGACCCTAAGATAGTCCAGACTAACAATGAGGCCTTGTTAAGCGACTCTGCAGCGTCACTAAGCTTACAGCAGTTGGTTCATCTGCTTTGACAAACCCCACGACCCAGAATCAACGGTCGGGTCTGGGTGCAAGCTCCAGCTTGAGTATAGCGAACATGACGTCCTAGCTCAGAGGCACGGCCCAGATGACGTAACTGAAGTCGTAAATACAATCTTCCAGTCTCTAATGAGCATAGCTGAAACGACAAATAACCCGTCACCTCCAGGACACCCATCAGCAAAGTAACTTAGTTGGACAAGCTGTTAAGCACACATCCAGGGAACTTATTATTCAAGAGATTAGTTAGTCCATCTCGAGACCCGGCATCGAGGGTCAAAATGTGGCGCTATAAAGAGCTATCCGAGTTCAAGACCCGCATTGTGTCCAAATATACTGAAACAACCCTCCAGACTCGGCTCAAGGACTCACTCGGCAAAGCCCTCTACAAACGTGTGCTCTCACTGTGAAGTTCGCAAGACGCACTGAGAGTTTCCCGACATGAAACTGTCTCAATGGAGCCGCTGTTCCAAGCGACCTCGTACCCACCGGATACTGGGATACTGCCTGAGATCGGCCTTTGTTGGTTGACAGCTTGAATGTTGCCTTGAACGGGCTTGAAACACCTTCTACGAAACGAAAATGCCGTAATTCAGAACTGGTGAAGAGCGTCTCCTTGTGCCAGCTTGATTCTTTTCCGTTACTCGGCCCCCTGCGAGAGGGATCCAACCCAATTCTCTGTCAATAAAGAATCTTACATAGTAAATTCCCAAGAGACTTTTTTCGACGTATCCAGACTACTCTCTTATCTCTATATCACATCCACGCGCATTACACAGATATCAACTGCTCACAAAGCCTGAAGAATAGTGATGGCAGAGCGTCTGCCAGGCGGCCCTCCAATCCACACCAGGGGCAGGAAGATCCACAACTTCGCACTGAAAGAACACTCATCACGTAGGTATAGCGACCTTAACGATGCTAGAGCCTTGGTTCATACTCTTGCTAGAGCGTTAGCACTTGAAGCCAAAGTCATCATCCCAGTTTCGACAATTTGACTGTACAGCTTCCATTAATGCCGTTGAGCCAGTATTGGAAGGTGGCCCACCCTGCACACTACGCCCAACCAGTTCGTCAAAGATAATATCTACCGTATCCAATCAATCACGGACATCCATGGCGTTCTCACGGATCATGCACTCTCTTGGGCCGGGGAGATGGCTTTGCAGGCGAGCGGTGCTTAACTCCGATCATCCGACCGGAGGAAACTCATTTGGGCTACCTAGCTAAGAGGTCTCCCTGACCATGATACAGCTAGTCCTGATGCTAAGGTTACAAGGGTTTTTGGGGTTGTTAGAAAGAACGAATGTGTCAGAATAATGCTTAATGTATTGCCAGGAACTACCCGAGGAGAGATGTATAGGGATTTTGCACAAGTGCACACTGTGTTCGTGTGGGCTAACGCTATAGAAGATCTCGTCTATAGCAACCGAAAGGTCAGATTTGATATAAGTGTGGTTGTTTATGCCCTCTATAGATCGGGCAATGTTTACTTGGAAGGTAAGTTTAGGACAAACTTGTAGGACGTAGCATCATCTATCGTATGAAGACACATTCAACTACTTGAACTCATGCTACACGCTCCTCGATCGATGTATGTGTCTCGTCTCACCAACTTCCATGCTGGTACGAATACCTCAATCCAAAGTCTCCCAGAGAACAAGCACGTTGTGTTTTGTGTTTTTCTCGCGTGTTTTCAGCCCGCTTCTAAAAACTCTTGACCCTGTCATTGTAATCGACTGATGCAGTATTGAACTTAAGCTCGTAGCGATTATTTCGGCTTGCATCTGCTTGACAACTCTATGTCTCTGTTTCCATTTTGGTGGCCCCCTACCATCGTCAGCCCATAGCCTAGAGCTACCTTAATCGGAGTCTTGTCTTGTGGCCTATATCATGAAGCGCACGTAAACTGCACAGCAGGCCCATCTACGAATGTCTAGACCTCGATCTAAGACATGCCCAGCAATAGGTTTCGGACTCTATGACTAATGTCTATCGTTGGAAACATGCAGCACCAAGAAACCAGCAAAGTTTGGGGCACAACGCTGATCCAACGATGCTACAGCCGTGACAGCGGAAATGTGCACTTTCACATCAGAGTTGATTGTGTGATAGATGCCCACCAAGATGGTTTACAATGAAGGCTGATCTGGACAGGTATCGAGAGGCCCAGTGGTACGTCTTGAGCAAGACGCCACATATCCACATACCATTGGGCAACCTACCACGCTAACAACAAGATTTTCGCTGTTAACCCTATGGACAGTCTGCCGGTGTTTGATCTGTCTATCATACCAGTGGAGATTAGCCTAAAAAGCTTCATGACCATCCTTCTTGCCAGAGGGTTGTTGCCTGGTAGAGTCCTGTACAATGATAGCAGTGCTGACTCAAGGCACCCGCCAAGACCCATGATTGACTACAATGGAAACGCCTACCGGGGGACACAAGGCCAGTAATCAATATCTTGATATGGCTTCAACTGGCCATTGAGAATTCGCGTAGGTCAAAGTTCCTGGGGCGCACGTCAAGAGAGTGGCCCCAAAGGTTCAAACAAGAAAGTAACAAGTTGCCATGGTGGCAAAAATATAGACTTTGACATCTTGCCAGCCATCCACCCATTCTGATGCCATATCCCTGTTCATAACATAGAAGATCCAGTGAGATCTCAATTATTTGTGTGATCTACTCAAGGCCTTCTTGTCGAACGAGCCAAAAGCATCAATGAGTGTCTTAGACACATGAATGACATGTTAGCACTATTATTAGTTGTTACCAACATATCACAAACTGCGACAGACATGGGATGTCGTTATTACACCCTGGGCCGCTCTTTGAAGCCCCGTCAGCGACTCACTTCGTATCACCCTTGAGACTGACTTTGACTGGTCAACTGGCCGAGGCTTGAAGGAAAATACAAGCTTTCGATGATGCCATCAGACGCATCGAGGCTTTCGTGTGAGTGTTTTGTGAAGTGGTAAGGGTGTTGCTGCTGTTGTGGAGGTCCAACCTTGCACGAGAATTGGGTTTGGTGGAACAGCCCGCACATGAAACAAGTACGAGATCGGCAGCATGTGCAACTCTACAGCTCTGTAACCCAGGTATTCATTGATCTCATGTAATAAGCCATGGGGGAGGCAAATTGGTACAGGTCAATCATCATACAGTCGAGATCCGCTCAGGCGAGAAGGGCGGTTTTGAAGAAAATACAAGGAGACTAACACGCTCCACTACTTACGCCCGGCAATTGTGTTAGTGCTGATGTAGCGTCTCCAAGCGGACACTGATTCACCTTTGTATCTACCGCACTATCGTAGGTACATGTACGAGTATACCCGGTGGGGCACGCAGATTGGTGAGTGTATTACTGCTGTCCAGCATCAGTTGCCCATTTGCGATTGCAGGGTCAGCGTGTAAACGCTATTGACCTGCGTATTTATGAGTAGGACTCGGCAGTGTCAGCCACAGTCTGTTTTTCGATGCATTCACCAGAAGCAAAGTTGTTCAAAAAGTGGGAGCGGGGCATCACTGGGAGGTACTTGACGGAATCATGTGCAGTAGCCTCGAGGTACAAGTGCATCACATGCAAGAAATCTAGGCAAGTATCTATGGTGTACTGGCCAGGGAGTAATGGGAGAGGTTGGGAGGCAGAAAAGGGAATTGCCATAGTGATTGTGTGTGCATGATTGGAAACATGGCGGCGAAGATCTGACCAATAGAGGGAGGAGAGGCACAACAGTGTGGGGCAGACAAACTACTAGCAGGGTTATTGGCTTTAGAATACATTAGCAAGGAGGTTGGGAAGTGATGACGACTCCACAACCAACAATGGCCAGGGCCTGATTGGACGTAATGCTTATTGACATCGACGATCTGGTCTTGGCTCCAATCTCGTCATAGCTTGGTGAATCAAGGGAGGTTGACAGCCAAGTCAAGTTTAAATGTTGAGCAAAGCCACCCGAAGCATGCACCCTTCCATGGTGCAGATGGGCCATTATCCGGTGTCGTAAGCGGCCTGGTCCGTAAGTCAACGACTTGGATCCCTTAGCAACGAGCCACAAGTCAGACTGGTACCTCAAGGTCACTATAGGGCAGTCATGGATTTATGCGAGAGGTCGATAAAGTCGGCTTGAGGAAGAGGCGGACAATTAAAAAGAAGATAATTTGGCCGTGATCTAAGATAAAACTCATAGCATGCGTATGGTCATACATTAATGTCTTACTATATTCCTTGAGGATTCAAGAGCATAGACCGTAAAGACAAGTAGAACCTTCAAATGTCCGAACACATGTGTGAAGTCCACTAGTTGTCTAGTCACTGTAAGATGATAAAAAAGTAACTGCTGCTGATCTGATAGTACTATCAGCCGTGAGGACCGATTTAGCTATGACTGATTCTACACTAGCCCCAACCATGCTACGATTGATCTTGTCATCGATTATCAGGTTCAATGGGTGGCAATAGGTTGTGAGAGCTAGAGTTGAGGGTTTGCTGTTCTGTGAGGTCCTAAGACCTTAATCTAATATAGCATCTCGTGGTATCGCCTTGATGACTATTTCTGATATTGCCGTAGAAACTTATGATGGAATAACCTGAATTTTCGGCAGAAGAAGATAAGGAAGACTGCTCGTTCAAGTAGACCAACAAAACATAACTGCATTCACATATATTAGTAGTTGTTGGACGGCGTCAGCGCACCTAAAGCCCAATTCATAATACAAGGCTCTCCAGAATGTTATCATACCCCAGCGTATGATCAGAGGCTATAAATCTTAGTCTGAAAGATCTATGTTTTTCTTTTATACCAAGTAAGGCACAGCTGTGGATGTCAGCACCCTCAGATACAATAAACTAATATTCAGTCATCTCTTGCCATATGGGTTTAGTTTGCTACTTGCAAGCTGATAGCTACGTCCAGTGACGAGTGGATATGCTTGTCACATAATAAGCATTGCGTGACTTTTCTAGGCTCACACAAGAGCAAATGTCCCTTCACAAAACACACTATTGGCTATAGCGAAGTAAAGCGAGCCCCCTTCTTCTACTTTACGTCCCTAGCTGACGGCTGGAGTTTGTTGGGAACCGGAAGGCGATAGTGCGGGCATTGCGTCATGATGCTATTGACTTGGAAAGAATCGTGTTCTTTACATAGTTGACATCTACCCTCTTTAGTACTTCGAAGGCGCTAATCATGCCTCTGATGATCTTGTTGATGTTGCCGAGATATCGACAAAGAATGTCAATATATACAGGGTCAACGAAATACAAGACGGTGTTCGAGCTTGGAGCCACACCAGAGCTTGGTCTCCAGCAATCAATGCTGGAAAGTTGTCGCGTGACTGTGTTGCAAGCAACGGTGTCAGTGCCCCATGACAATGTACTGACTGGGAGGATGGCTAAAGATACAGAAGTTCAATGAGTTTCCCCGAGAATATCATGTCGCTTTCCACCCTAGCTGGGGCTACATCGAAAGTCTAGATACGCTAAGAGGCGACCTAGACATGAGAAAAGCCTCAATGAGATCGAGTTATCGCGGGGAGACATTGTGGGAGTTGAGCTTCAAAGCGGTTATGATAAGCGGGGACATTATGATGTCAGATTATCACTATGATTTTGAGTATATAGGTGAGTTTAGTCAGATAATAGAATCAAGGTTGCCACCGATGCGGTGATCTGTCCAATGAGACCCTGAAAGGTCCAAAACGCAACATCATATTGGTGATGAGTATGAAAGATCTATGGATCTTTTCTATACATATCTCGACGGGACGAGGCTCGAGTGGGTTGTCTCTACTCCGCTACCTATCTGGTCACTCAACCCCTCGTTGAAAGATGCGTAGTTCGCATCGACATTTATGCGACGTATAATTAAACTTATCTCAGACGTCGCAGATCTCTGCGTATCCTCCGTCATCGAGGAAGGAGGAGCTGAAACTTGGCGAATGTTATATGTCTTATTGAGAATCCTACTCAATTATACTGAGATATGTCAAATATGATGGCGCCTCTTTACCAGGAGGGAGGGTAACATGCCATGGTTTATTTCATGCATGATCACTGCAATCCACATGAATGTAACCACTCCTCCGCCAACTGTTTCTCGGACCAAGTTTTTTGTTTCGCCAGAAGAGACTAGTTTCTTGCCTACGGGGTTCTGTAGTAGTAGAGTTTGGCTTCGCTTCCGTCCTCAACGCATGTGACAGGAGGGGGCATTTTCCCTTTCATGTCTTTAATGAATTATCGTGCTCATGTCTCTTGCCTTGCTTGTTAAGTGTCGACTAAGTCGTAATTACTACTTGAGGCGTAGTTGTAGACCTCTGCAGAAGCGCTGGGGAAAGATGGACTTGAAAAACATGCTGCTGAGTTCCATGTGTTAGGCAATGAGCTGATTGGAGTTTCTATGGGTGAATTACCTTGGTTGTTGAAATACTACTCAGCTTGATCGCCCCATGCCTTGGTATAACCTCTAAAGGCACTGAGCTTAAAAATAGGAAGAAACATCACTGATGGTTCACGTGGTGATAAGATAGAGAACCACGACTTGATTAGTGGGACCCTAAGCTCCACAACACCAAGCTTCTGCAATGTGACCTCTCCATGCCCTTGTAGATACCTTTATGCCTTCATTTGTGCGCTGTGTCTGTGAGCGTGTATCCCGCAGCAATGATTCCCCTCATATGAGCGTGAAGCTGGTACCTCCCCGATCATCCTCAGGTAGTTGTCTATAGAGCTAAGCTCTAACTAGAGAACATGGGTTTCCTCTGGCTGGATTGTCCCTTCTTATCTAGTTGGTACCCTCTGGAACAACGAGCTTGATTGTAGAAGGTACTATTCAACAGAAGGAGGTGCCCTCATACTGAACTGGACTGAACTCATGTGCAGTAAATCATGAGCCCGTACGTACAGGTGTGTAAGTCCAGACGAATATCATCAATGTGGCCGACAAGTTCAGAGCTCACATAGTAGCATTTCAATAGTTATATAGTATTGATGCCAGTGCTAGTCCAAATCGTCCTTCTGAATGAAAGTAGTTACAACGCTCATAGAAGATAAATATTAACTAAGTAGACGATGTCTCTGTGTAAAAGTGGTAATGTACGTGAGGGATCAGGAAAGTCTCCTGACCGTGTGGTTGTCGCGCAGAAGCGGTAAGTTCTCACAAATAGTATCAAGAATGTTATTGTCGGTCATATCTCGATGGACTCGGAGTTTTCCTAGCATTGTATTCTCTTGACCAACAACACTCTCCTGCTTGGAGTCTCATCAGCTAGCTCCCTCACCGCTGCTTGGTCCAATGGCATCTCAAACTTCTTTAGACGCTGAGACAACCTTATCTTAAGTCGTGTTTCTGCACTGAAGCTGGTGAACAATTGCTTCTGCCTCAATTGCTGCTGCCCGAGCTGCACCTTGTTTGGTTCACGTATACGGTCTAGTTCAGCGCCTTTGTGTCATATAACGATAACCACAAATCATCCATCATACCGAACCCTTCATTGCTTGGATTTCTCGTCATGACTACCGCTTCGGTAAGCCAACACGCATTGGATCAAGTTTACTTTCATGCCATGCCAGGTGGTATAATAAATTATAGAGACATTTGCCTAACTTTAAGGTAGTTTACTAAAACAACCAGAGCATGCTTCAGGCTATGACTTGACCAAAGGGCCTGGTCCATTTCATTACCTCTTGTCTAAAGTTTAGTCAAGTCCTGGCTACTTGCTGGACTGCCTGCTAGCCTAAGTTTGTCTTGAGCCCCGATTCAGTTGTGGGGACAGCCCAACTTGCTCCCTTTGTTTAGCTCAACACCAAAGCTGACGGTTCACGCGCACCATTTTCCCTGACATCTAGATACCAGAAGCACTGTTGCCGTTATCGTTTCTCTCTGGTTTAAGTAAGTTCACCAATAATGATTGTGGAAGGACGAGCCATCATATCTGCTTTTTTTGCAGTTGTGGTCACGTGTATCTCTGTAAGTGGTCAGCGCCTGATCACATGCTCACCTGCACGCAGACTCTACGCCGTGTAAGGATTACCACCGGTTGTCTATATTGGATTACCTCAAAATAACCTCTCAAAGTCATGACAAGTAAAGTACCTACCATCACTATGGAAATACCCAGCCTCTTTTATTTTCCCGATCAAAGAGTTTCTCTAACTGTCTAGCGATAAACTCCTTATTTTAATTAAATATATTAAGCTATTTACTTTATATTCTAAGATATAAATATAAAATAGTTAAGAAAATACCTCTCTAAGTTATATATATATTTACTACACTTACCTTACCTACCTGCCTTTTTTATTTTTAAAAAAACCTTAGCAGACCTTACTAATATTATTTATATAAATATTTCTAAATGCTCTATATAAGATAATATAAAATATAAAATATAAAATTTATAAATTATAGCTCTTTAGTTCTCTAATTCCCTAATTCCTTAATTCCCTAGTATATCCTTATTTACCTTTCTTGCCCCTACTTTCTAGCCTATTTTTTACCTTATTTTTTAACCCTTACCTGCCCTTAACCCTAACCTCAGACTACTTAGGCCTTAGAGTTATTAAACTACAGAAATTCCTATAGGTAGGTATTCTTAAAGTATTCCACATTGGCGGCTAGGCGATACAGAAACTACTTTAATCCATAACTTCGAAAGACAATTATTTCAAGATATACCTCGCTTGAGTCGACCTCTTGCATTGAGCTGTGAGTTGTTATATCTCGATTCCTAGACCAAAGCCAGGGAAGTTGGCCTACCATACATGGCGATGTCTTGCAACATCCGACTAATCTGTCACTCATCCTATAATATTATTGTATGCATTGCGGGAGATTTGGAGGCCGCTTGTCAGACAGCTCAATCAAGTAAACTCAAAATGATCTTTGCTGGCATAGGCCGGTATGATGAAGGCTGGCATTAACTTCGTACCTGGGTATAAAAGTTACAAGGTATCTAGCCGCCTATTTGACTTGTTAGGCTTAAAGCGAATTAGGGAGATTCATTCAACCCATTTCCGGGAGCATTGAAGTCATTGTAGATCATGAAGTAGCAATAATCAAGTCCGAGGCCTTTCCCGACGGCCTACTTCCTAGCTGCTTTGTCCTTCTCCTGACTCTTGGCTTAATCGTTACTGCCATTTTCTGACTAGGGCGCCAAGCTGGAGGATAGTATGGTCATATGTTGGCCTCACCAACACCCAACTCGGCAATTCCCTCTTATTCACATCGGGGTTAATGGCGCTCATATATCAAAGGGTCACGATATCGTTGGATAAACCATTGGAGTGGTGATATACATTCATGCCGTAGTGGTAGACTTAAGTATATCGTAGAACCTTGGCCATCTCTGGTCGCCTTACGATGCTTGGAGAGATGGATTACAACGGTTGGACATTGGTCCTGGTTGATATAGACAAATGGCACTATATACTTGAAGGCGAGTGTTCCCCTGACTAAGGCCCCTTTTTTAGTTAGATTACGGGTTCGAGTTTCTGTCTTTCTTCATTCGGAGTTATGTAACAAATATCACTGATTCCCTGTAGCTCCAGTCCTTCTTAGTAAATCTTTAACATTGCCTCCTCATATCAGCCGCGCTACTCAGTATTTGATAGGCTTGACAACACTTAGAGTATGAAGTGCGAGTCGTATAACTTCAGCACTCTTTCTTCTCTTATGGACCCGCGTGTCAGTGGCATGTACCGTATAAAATATATCTGGTGTAAGGTTATGATATTTAAAGTCCTGGTCCAGCTATGTCAAGCTCCCGACTTGACAGGAAGAGGTTCTTTGTCGGTAAATTAGTAGCACAATTAATTTGGCACATCAGCTATGCATCCTTCGAAACATTGGAAGAGCCAGGATCTCCGCAGCATGATAGGGTTATGATGCATACCATGGCACACGTAGGCGAGGAATGATGAAATAAGCAATGACTCATAGAACAGACGAGCCTTTTCTTCCCCGATTTTTAGAATGGTTGTGTCATCACAGATGGAAGGGACGAGCATAACGTCTGTGCCGGCGCGCCTTGTGACGATCATACACCCCACACCACTATTCTAATAGAGACCACGGCCGGCTTCAAAGTCAATGATTCGTGCTACCCTATTAGTGTAGTACATGGGGAAGTCTAGTCAAGTTCTTTTTTACGACCCATCTTATAGGGGGTGGAGTTTTGTTTTGTGACCGCCAATCAAAGTAGGTAAACAAAAGGGTCAGCCACCAGCATTGAGAAGTTCCCGTTATCTGCTGGACGCCCTTGGCGAGCTCAAAGCCAGTGTCCATGATGTGTGTTGCTGACAGACTTGGATTAGCGTTAGGAATGAATAGGCTAAAGGGCATGTATATACCGCTGAAAGGGGGGAGTATCAAAGATTATCAAGTTGCCTTTATTAGTATAGAGATATAGATAATCACTGTTTGATGTCAAGAACGGTTTTGTTGCTTGTAGTTACTCACCTCTTAATAAGACAATATAGGTAAGTAGACTGCTGTTGATGATAATTAGAGATCGAGTAAAGATTGTACAAAAATTGAACTGTAGCTGTACCTAAAAGAAAAAGTAAGAGTTATATTCAGCTAGAATCCGAGTTCACGTCATTTCGAGTGTTAGTATCAGCTGAGGTTCCGTTTTAGGCATGTCAGCCAGCCACTGCCAGCTCAAACGTTCTCTCCACGGTCTAGGCCCTAAAACATGATCTGATCTGACGTCCTCTTTCGTAGCCGATTACGTAGGACCTTGGGCGGCCCCAAATCGCTCATTTCAAACCCTCTACGTGTATGGCAAGAAGTTCTCATCCTTAGTTGGAAAGTCGTCTCGGAGATCGATATCTACAAGGCATGCTTTCACTCTCTAGCGTTCAGCTAGCCCCAAAGGATCTAGAGCACGACAAGTTAGCATAGGTCAGCCATAGCGCTTACAGTTTAGCGCCAGGTTTATCACTATCTGATGTAGCTTCCTTCCAAAGGTACTTTGAATATAGCAAAGAACACAGCGCTTCCACAATTGAAGCATAGTACTCTATGCTCACGCTGTAACCTCACTAAGCTTTGAAAGCTTCTTCCTGCGTTATGACTCCAAATATCTCCTGCAAGCCAGGTATGTCACAATATCCGGTACGAGGTTATATTGCCAGCATGTCATTTAAGCAGTCCCTCGTGATAGACGCTGCTGGCAATCCCGCCACCCATATATAGTAGCATATATCGGGAATGTGACTGAGCATTGAAATATCATCCGATTGGCAAACCACCTGCCTAAACTCAGTGACAGGCTTCTGCTACTGCAGCAAGTCGTCGGTATTGTATTAGCTTTATCAGCCGCTACGCAATATCTCAGCTCACTGTATTATCTCGTCTCCCGGTATCATCTCAACGTAACATACTATCTTACAGTACATAATTGAGACAGCAAATATTTACCCCGATTCTGAGAAAGTGGCGAAAGTGTAACAGGCCTTGCGGTTGAGGAACCAAGAAGAAATCGAAACATACTCGGTTTTAGACTTGGAAGTAGCAATTACTCTATTTTCCCTCTCTTCGTTGAGTCTTTGTGGGGGGATTGGAAGATAGCAGTTTGAATGGAGAAACCTTTTTTTCCCTACCGCTAGGTGGGTGTTACCGGTGGGTGGGTACTGCGTGATATGAAATACAGAGTGGCTCGAAAAAATGACAGGCTAGCACCGTCCTCTCGATCACGTCGGGTCAATTGCTTTCTTTCATATTGTGTATTGATAAGTATGTTGAAAATGAACAGATACAGAAACAAGACAGAGTGTACTTGGAAATTCAAGAATTCGATATCTTAAGCTTCAATCTGCAAATTTTTGGGTTGATCAGTTGAAAGAGTACTCGTCTTCCTTGCCAGATCCTCCACCTGAGACTCGGCACTCCTTTCAGTGTTTCCAGTTTTGAAAGTTTTGGCCGTCGTTCTCCGCTGAATGAACTGCTCTGATGTAGCTACCCCCAGGCCAATGACCTGAGCGAGCTTGGCCCGGGCTTCAAGAAGCTCAGGATCAGCAGCTTCGTGCTTACCATGCTCGTCCAAGATCTGCTTTTGATACTTAGCTACCTGGATCATATGATCGCCAATAGCAGCGCGCTGGGCGTCTGCGAGAGTAGCCGAGCTAGTGAGGACCACACGGTAGGCGTTGTCATCGACCATTGTAGCAGCAGAACGAACGATACATGTGCCTATAACCGCTTTGCTAAAATTGGTAATTCCACTTGATGCAAAGCGGTAGCAAAAGAAATATGCGTCAAGTCGGTTGAGTCCACCGAGCTCATCGAAGGTGACTTCACTAAATGTGGGTTGGTACGGCTGCATGACACAAAGATTTCCAATGATGTTGACTTACTAGATCCTTTCCGTCTGGGCTGAACCAGAAGCGGATCCAAACAGCTTATTCAATAGCGTGCCAGCCAGGTCCCCAAGACCCTCCATCACTTTACCGTCAGCAAGCTTGCCAATGAGATCTTTTGCAAATTTGCCGATGTCTGAGCTCTTGCCAGTGAAAACATCAATGGAAGTGCGACGACTGATGATGTAGCTTATCTTCAGTAACTTGTGATCGTTGCCATTACTTCTGTAGTCACGTCAGAAAACGGGGAAAACTGATTACGCTTGAGCTCTTACTCAACCTCGTTAAGGAAATTCTCAAGCTTTTCCTGTGCCCACTGGGAGGCAACTTCAATAGCTTCCTCCTCCTTTTCAAGGGCATTACGATCAGCCGTTTCTGCGACATTTCTGGCAGCCTGTATCATGTCAGACATGGTGATCGATTTCGAGGTTGACAAAAAGGGGTTGAGAAGTGTGTAAAAAAATGCCAAAGAGGGATGGATTGACTGATAGAGAGCCAAAGGTAGCGTTGATAGGGATTAACAGTAGGCCTTATAATAAGTTTCAAGATTGGTTCTTTGTATTCTTGCGGCATTACGCTCATTCCACTTCCAGCTTCCGAACTTTGCAGTGTGGCTCACATCTTGTCAATAATTATAAGGTGTCTGGTCAGCTCGCCACAGACAAGCTTTGCGATCATACGTTCTATTCAAGGTTAAACGGACGATATTTCGCTTAATGCGGATTTGACATGGGCTCGCAGGTGAAAGTGGCGACCTGAAGCGCTAGTTAGCGACTGGTCTGGACTCTGTATCGCCCGGTTTCAGCGATATCCGGACGAACTTTTTAATCTAAGGTAAGTTTTGTCACATTCTTGGTTGTATCACGGTGCAACTTTCAATAGTGCTGTCTCTAGCAAGTTTATTTGTATTGCGCTAGAACGAGCCTGACGTTACTCATACTGATTCAAAGCGGGGTTCGGCACTGCGTCTTGTAGCGTTCCCATCATTTGTGATGCCTCGAAAGAATTTCGAAGACAATCCCGCAGAGTTATTGCCACTTTAGATTCTTGTCACGGGGTTCCAGCCTGCCTTCTCGGTCGGCATCTGATAGCCATTGGAATTAATCGTTCTTGGACATACCACACTACTCACCATAATCGACTCACACCAGCACAACACAAACCTAGGCAGACACCGGATCCATTTACAAAATGGGTTTTTTCGATAGCATCACAAACGCATTTGATAAGATTGCTGAAGTGGCAGCATCCTCAGTCCAACAGATAGCAGATACTGCCGAGCATATACGACATAAGATCCAAGAAGAAGCAAAAAGGGTTGCTGAGGCGGCAGCCCAAGGAGTTCTGAAACAGATTAGTAGTACAGCAGAGGCCATGTGTCATGAGCTCGAAGAGATCATCCCAAGCTTCGACGACAAGTTGCAACAGGTCGTAGATGAAATCACAGACCTTGCTTCCTCTGCCGCAGACGATGGTGTAGACATCACGGAGGCAGTCAATGCGGCGATTGAGATTGCGGTCCAAAAGGTCGAAGCTGCTAAGACAGCGGCTATCAACGCTGTCAAAGCGTTCATTGAAGAGGCCCAACAGAAGATATTCAGCCTCCTACGGTTAATTCTCCCATCATTTCTTGATTCCTGGACTAGATGGCTTGAAGAGAAGGCGAGTTTCCTCATAACCAACCTCGTCAATATAGGTGCAAAACTCGTCGATAATGGCATATCCTTTGTATTACAAAAGATCAAAGTCTTGGTTCAGACACTCGTCAAAAAGGTTGGCGAAGTGCTCGGACCTATATGGGGATTCATGAAACGAATATGGAAGCTTTTGTTTGGCGAGCCACCAGAACATTGTGAGCTTGCCATGCAGTGGATTGAGGAGAGGATGCGGCGCACGCAAAGGGAAATGCTGTAAGTCCTGGAAACTTGTATCTGTAAAGCTCCATTACTTACGACCATTTTCCAAGTAGTTTCAAAAGGTCGTCTCCACCCGTCAGCGCGGTGATCAGGCACAATAAATTCTTCGAACTCCTTCCACCAGATGAGGACTCGTGGAAAACAGTTTTACTCGAGTTTCTTACAAGAAGGGGTAGTGCGTCAGCATGGCGGGTTTGCTGTGAGCGCATCAAGCCTGTTGTAGCGTCGGCGAGTCCAAAACCTGGCTCCATGATTCAACTGACCTGGGACGACCACTTTACGGACGAACTCAATGGACAACAGCGAACCCAGATCAGTGTCATGTTCTTTAGGTGGAAAACAGAAGAGTTTCGCAAGGTTTCATCCGGCTTCCTCGGCATTCTTGCTATGGTCAGTGCAGTTGATGTTTTTGCGAAGTCATATGAGCCGCCACCTTCCACTGACACTCATCGCGGAGAGCCTCTTGTGATCGACGCGGTCGCAATGAAGAAGATATACGACGAACTTGCACCGCAAATGAGGCTCTTGTCGGTGAATAGTGAACAAGACTCGGGCAGGTTTACTGGACCGAAGAAAGTCGTATCACGACAGCTCAAGTTCAGGGATAATGATGGGGTGTGGAAAACTGCAGGTACGAACTGATGCTGAATCCTTCCATTCACAGATAAGTGAATAAGCCACACAGAGTCATCTTCCTCTTGTCAATCTAGCTATTCTCTATAGGGTTGTCGCTGTTGATCCTGGGAGATACTGCGAATGCTTTAAGACATTTACGATATACCAAAGTGCAAGTGATCGGGTGCATGACGTTACAAAGTTCAAGTATAATATAGGGTATAAGAGGTACCATGATGGACGACCACTGAGCGGTTGACGCGTTGGAATAGACGTATGATCCTTGCAGATCCTGACTGCTCGACTATGATATAGCCCTATCGATAATGCATTAAAAAGCTGAAAGAGAAGTGGACTGCCCCGACTCTGAGGCTAATGATAAGAGAGGATTGAGCCCCATGCTACCTCACCAGCTTTCTTTTGGGGGGTTTTACTACTCTGCAATTTCAGGTCGCGCACTGGCAAACGTGGTCCTGTTGTTGATTACCTCTGTTTAAGCCTAGACGAAAGTAAGGAAATTAGGCTTTGGCCAACTGAGCAATATAATAGAAGCACATGCTTAGCCATGATTCTGGTACCCTGTGATGCAATGAACTTTAGAACATACGATCGTGGCTCGTGCCAGTAAATCTGAAAACGTGTCGCAACTCCTAGACGCTTCAGACACATGCATGTATAGCGTATGTTTCTAAGTTACATTTCGGGTTGCTAAATAACTCGACTTTTGGTTATATTAGTGGTATAAAGTCCTGTCACGGCTTAGCTGTCACCTGATGCCGCTATTGCCTGCATTGTATGACGCCACGGTATTGAGCTGAGCTGAGTGATTTCCCGGGCTATGCCTTATCTTAGATGCGTCACATGCCTGGCGCAAACTGCATAACCGCCGTGGCTTGGAAGAGCCACTCTAGTCGTAGATGACTGTGATTATACGGAAATCATATGAGGTAGGCTAGCCCCACGAAGAAAACAAGAGAATGCGTAGGCCAATTAGAAATCTGAAATATGAGAAGTGATCAATAATCAAGCTTTACTTCCCACCTTCGAATAACATACGATGTCGCTAGAGAGACAGCCGGATTGAGCTGCTAATTCAGCTGTATCAGCAGGCGGGAGGAACTCGCAAAAAACGTGGCTAGCTGAGCAGCCGAAAAAAAAAACTTCAGCTATCGTCCCGCATACCCCGCTTTATCGCTTGTGGCTTTCTCGGCGACTCTGAATATCCACTGGAATGGCGAGGTTCATTTCCATAAATGTTGAATATGGTTTCCAGCTCTAACTTCCAAGCCAATTATGGCAATCTTTGCTTCTTATTGAGCTACAGAAGGTGTAGCTCCGCGAAGTCAAATTATAGTAAACTAACAATCCATACCATTATTTAGACGCCCCCGCTCAGATTATTATCAAAAACGAATTGTGACTTGGTTTCTTGCCCAATTCCTGGCTGGCATCTTTGCTCCAGCTGACACCGACATCCATACCAGGCTAATGACACAGCTTGTCACGTCTCGGTCTTTGTGGACCGGTAACGCCAATGTCAAAACTCACTCGTGCACACATTCTGGTGATCCATATATAGAACTCGGCAAATGCCTAGTCACGAAATGATATAACCTGCGGAACGCTAGGCCCAGGCTAGAGCCAAAATGTTCAGCTCCCCGCTATTCATTGAAGTCGCATAACTAGCCAGAGCTAATCGCAATTTGAGCCTAGTCTATCAAGCTCATTAACTAGGCCATTCAGGACGAGGCTTTTACCGCCTACCGTTTTCCGATAAGTATCATAAGCAGTGGCGAAAATGTAGCTAGCTGAAGAGCGAAAAATAATTTGAAGCTATTTATTCAATACATGCTAGGCATTCCAGAGTCATGCCCAACCTGCCCCCCTCACTATCTGCGATATGCCTTTCCCAACGAGTCAGATTATTATCAGATAGGTAAGGTTCTTACGTCTAACTATACAAATAACGAGTAGTAAAGGCGCCCCTTCCTTCTTCCGTGACTTGCGAAAGTCAAACTATGCCGTCTAGAGCAAGACGACGACTAGTAGTTAGGTTTTTAAGACTAGCAGAATTCGATATAAAACCTTTATAATATTTCACATTCGAAATGGCTAGCTTAAACCACGAGAATGATCTCTATTTTCTGTACCTTTTTTCACGTAGAGCTGGATCCATCTGGTAGAGTGGCCCGTTGGCGATATATCCCGGCTCCATAAGAAATCTGTAAATAAGGAAGCGGGATAAATTCGACCGCTAAGCAGATTCGTCAGTCGCAACGCCTGCCATCTTGGCATTCAGCACGTCCAGTATGACAGTCCAAAATCAATTGGTATATACCTTAGTTGGCCTATAGAGCTAAGAATCGATGTCGATGATCTCACTGGTCGCTCGTCATTTTCAACATAGGGAAAGTTCGATATCACGACAAGACCATGAACGACTGCAGGTCACGGCTGGCTGAAAGCTGTGATTCATACCATTGCAAACCTTCAGCCTCTAAGAAGGATTTTTAATTGTTCTGAGCGATGTCATCGGAGTTACCGCCATCGAGAAGACCATGGGTAATAACCGCAAATGGATTTGGCTATTTTACAACTAACCAGAAACAACTTCTATTGTGGCTAGAGATGTACATAAGCTGATACGCGGGGACGGCATGTGATCCAATACTCAAGACTCCACGATCGTCATAGCCGGGGAACTGTTGTATATGATTGGTGCCACAAAGAAGTGTTCACATCCTTTGTCGATGGAACGTGGAGAGCTGAAATTCCTCTCCATCACAAAATAGCTGGGATAGGCATGTTGAAAAAATACATGACTAATGGTATCAAAACTTATATAAGACACAGCCTTTACCAACATCATGCCTCAACTATTTTTCAAGAGCTACAGTCTTGCTTATTCAACCCCATCTGTTTCTGCTTTATTTCTACTCTATATCCATCATGGAAAGTAATGCAAATACTATGATGGAAGAAGAGGATGACTACTTGGGGGGTATTATAAACCTTTTCGGACACCTCGAACTTTCGCATCCGGAAAATGGCCAAGGCCGATTCGACTGCATCTGGTTCACCATTTCTGCTCTAATTGGAATATCCCCACATGATATGCAACTGCGCCTCCCAGAGCAAGAGCGACCATTGACCGATCGTGGAATTCACCAGTCCGGCGATCGATACACTGGATTATCTGATGATGAAATTAACAAGCTTCTAGATGCTGTTGACAAAAAGATTATGTGAGTTATCCACACAAAGAAAACTCCCATCCTTCTTTGCTCAAGCTAAAACAACACTAGATTGTCCTCGGAACTGGATATCAACGACCCTACAATACTGAAGGACTTGGCCACCTTCAAGCTTGGATGGAATCGGAATGAGAGTTTATCAGGTATTACCTTGGAAGAAGCTCAAGGATTCGCACAGGAAGCAAACGTCCGAATGATCGGCTTGGCCTATTCAACGACTCCAAGTTCGGGCCACTGCGTTGTTTACGGTTACGCTGAAGACCATGCGGGATGGGTCCTTGTTGATTATCAAGCTGATCCCAAGCATGGCAGGGTGATTGAACTTCCTCATGACGCGCGTATTTATCTTTGGTTCGCATTTCAGGACAAGAATGAGATCGAACAAAATTACGAGCAGCATTGGACGATCAATCGGTAAGTCCTTCTTAACCCTTACGGGAAAAGCTAACCAATCTGTGCAGGACGGATGATCAAAAGAAATTGCTCTTTAAAATTTATGAAAGGATGGACCGGATGGGAATGGAGAAGCGTAAGTCTATCCGCGAAGCAATACTTAACGAGAAGCGCAATAGGCGCTTAAACGGTTAGATAGCAGACCATTATAGTTCACATCCTACCACTAGTATCACAATCAACAGAGCTCATGTGATTGCCTGGCTGGCTGTGGAATTTGTTGATTTCAAACCAGCCTCTGTTTGATCATATCTTCCAGGGACGTTCAACCCAAGCGCGTGTGTCGCAGTGATCTTCGAAATAGTCCTTCTGATCTGTACTGTGTATGGCTGATTGACTGTGGATCATTGACTGACCCTCACTGCTTCAAGATAACAACCCCTGCCTCAAGCAGCACCTCAACACCTTAAGGCGCCAATATTCTCCGGCCCGTGACAGGCTGACCGGGTCCAGTTAGTTGATACGCACGACAGTAGCTCAGGAAGGATCAAGAGTTTTGGAAACCCGGCCCCTCCCCGCTCGCCGACCCCAATTCCCCTTCCAACTGCAAATATGTCTCAACACAAACTTGTATCTTGATCACTCGGCATACTCATCAGACCACATGACAATTGTCTAGCCCGTTCTTACGCTAGCTAAAGAGATATTTGCTAACGTTTTACTCGTTCGCTCGGACCTGGTTGTCGGTGTTTAAGCCGCCGATAAAGAAGGAGAATATGCCGTGCCAGCCCTACACCACACGGATGAAGGTTGGTGCACGTCATGCAACATGCAACTGCTGGGTCGTAGCAAAGGACTATTGATGCTTAAATCCCCGACATGCATCGAACTCTTTGCGTCAGCATGACTTGCAAGGCTCGTGTAAATTCAGTCACAGCTTATAACTAGACTTTTGCGAAATTGAACGAACCTAAATCAACACCAATCTTCTGTGTAAGGCTTCTAGCTAGCCACATTCTTGACATGAGTGGTTCGTGACTTCCGTTACTCTGTAATATTAGTAATAGAAACTCTGTTTTATATTACCTGTCACGTCTGAGACTGCTGAAACGCACTGCTTGTAGTGACTCTGCTGGGCGGTCTTCTAATACCCTATACCTCACATATATCATTCTGATTGTCCTAGGCTGACGATATGACTGAATTAAGCACGAAAGCCAAAGGCAATGCGCCGACTGCCAAAATTAATAGTTTGGGGTTAGGATAGTCGATTCGGTAATAAACTACCTTACATCGTGGTACCTAACTTGAAGTCTTCGCTAATTGCCATCAAGTTTCTCTTCAAAAGAATCCTCCGCCTTTTTTTGATTTTTAAATGTCATTACCTTTGCCAATACCGTGGACTTGGATTTTTTAGTGATCGGGAATTCCTCTTCACTGACGCTCCCATAGCCGTATCCCTCAACTTTCGAAATGAGCTTATTCACTCTCCCAATAGTCTTCGTGTCTGCCGTTCCATACCATTCAGATCCTTTCCAGCCCTCTGTTTCATCCGCTTTAATTAGCCTGGCCTTGACTTGCTGATAATCGTTATATTCCTCCAAGATGTATTCTTCGAGAAACTTCCCGAGCCCATACTCTTCGCTTCTATCCTCAAGGTGAATGGTAATCATGTAAACTCCGGTCTGTCAGTTATACCACGTCTATCGGATGAATTAGTAGCTTACAAGAAGGGTTGTATGTGTTGTATTGAGATGCTCTTAGATTGTGTGGATCCTTTGTATCCCCGAACTTGACTCAGAATATATTAGCATCCGGATGCTTTTTAGGGTTTGGTGAAACAACAAAATACGCGGTTGCCACGTTGTCGTCCATGTTGCTTTTGTCCATGTTGACGAGCTTCGATGTTATTGTGCCGTCACCAATGGCTATGAGTAAATGCTCAGCGTCAAAGAATTAATCCAAAATACAACTTAGTGACTAGAAGGTGGGACATCATAATATCTATAATCTTCATAATCTCATTTATGCAATGGAAGTCTTGCCCCGACAAACCTATTGTTGAGTCGTTCAAAGTTACTTTACTAGCCTCAGTTTGATATAATAGCTGAGCGGCGTAATATTGCTTGCATTATTGTGGAATCTGATCCACTACTGTTAAGAAGTAGCCAATAGAAATAAGAGTTCTCATTTGTGAATGCTTGTATGCCAGCCAGCCACATTCCTCGGCATCTCAACTCTCCAAGCGTTTATCCTACCGTCTGTCCGAGTCGTGAGACATGCATTGGCCAGACCGTTCTCCGCAGAAACTATGCCAGCCACCAACCAGGTTCAGCGTACCTTATCGTGGTCTATATACCAATTTCTTAGCCTTGACAGCACCAAGCACCAAGCTTTCCTTTCGTTCAACGTGATTGAAGCGTGGAAGAGTACACCATAACAAGTCGGGGCGGTGGGAGACTCCCCATATCATGCTCTATCGGCAGGCCCTCCGGCGCAGTCATCCCTTTTTGTCATCAGACGAAGATGTCTGACGACCCTCATTTCTTTCAAAACATGACGCTGGCTTACTGGAGTTTGGCCTATGGTATAGCTGATCTGTGAACGCGTTAATGTTTTCTTAACTGTGTAAGATCAACAGAGCCTAGTTTATTCATGATTCTGATCGAGATCCGTTACTGTTCTTCAAAGTTTGAATGTATCGCGAAGAAGCGACGCTGGGACATGCAGCAATGGGATCGATAGACCAGGGCAGAGAGTTGGGTTCTAGTGAATTCGTCTTTTATCATGAGATGACCATGAGTTTCCTATAACCTATCAGATGTCTAGAGTACGGACCACACTAAATGGAGTAAAAGTGCTAATATAAGATGCCTCGAACGCGTGGCGCATCTGAGTAATGCCTCATACAATGACTAGCTGAGCTTTATTTGCGTTTCAGCACACCTGAATCATAGTATCCCATCGAAGCTGAGCCGGATGACCACCCGATGTGGCTGAGTTGTCATTAGCTTAGCACTAATACACAAACGTCACCACTAACATCACACCACGCCCACGTCGATTCCGTGGTCAAGTAGCATCGGCGACAACACACAATGTCTAATAGTGGAAGAGTATGATTGTTACAAATGGGTAAGGCAAAGCTAACTATAATTGTAAAGCACATAAATACCATAGTGATACATGTCTAAAGTGTTATTCTCTGGGCTTTGCTCGTGCTTTTAGCTAATAAATGACTACCTTCCTCCGCCGATAAGTTAATTGTGTGAATAGCCAAACTGCAATGTATCATTATTGCTTTACTATTTGAACGACGAAAGCAATGTCGGCCTTCGATATTTTGGACCCCAACTATGGGTGCCGACTGATCTTGTGGATGACAGATAACAGGTTGCAAAACTGGCGATATGAGTGTTGACAGATGGGAACCACCCAATCAAAATCATTGAAGATATATTCTTCTTTTTTGTAGGTGCAGGTTCGTCTTATCCTGTCATTGGGCAACTATTTTTTCATCTGTGGTGCATTCGCGCCCCATCTAAGTCAACTAGTTTCCCCTATGATCACACGTCAAAACCTCAGATCTTCACCGACTATTCTTTGCTATCACGCAGGTCCCATTGAAGCTGAAGCCTCGTCATCAATTATTTGCAACAACAAAAAAGAAAACAAGGTGAATCAGTCACAAGACAATTAACGGCGTGGTTGTCCGGTTGCTTAGTAACGAAGGGCTCACACATGGCGCACCGCGACTGTGGACGGTCATGTGATATTACCTGAGCAGCTGGCTCTGTGCCTCCGCGTGCCCCTCATACCTTACAGCCTGGCAAACCCATGACCAGAGGCCCTCTTCTTAAACACGTGTTGTATGCGATAATTGAATCATACTTTTGTGGGCGGTACCCTCAGACGAAACTCTGCCCTGGCAGTATAGTAACGCTCACCGATTGCATGATCACGCTCTCACGATCCTCCTACCCTATGGTCTAGATACTCAAAACAATCCATCAACTGTCCGCAGAATCTGTACAGTTACTCGATTGAGGTGTACCGGCGTGTATCTTCTTGACTCCAAGGCGTTTCCAAGTTGACGGGGGCTGGGTTTTCCGAGACCGAATAACGCTTTTGTACTTTGAAGGTAGCTTCCATTGCCTAAACTGTTGACAATCTGTTTTAGCAAAATTATCCCCAGACAACCCCAACCAGCCAAATCAGAACAGCCCTTGACGTTGGATGGAGCAATAAGTCTGGGCACTCATAGAAACCAATACTGAGGGTTTCCGGTAGGGGAAGAAGAGTCTACCAGCTGTCGTACTCCGGAACCATAAACCAAGCTTACTCGTGGTATGAACTGGGTCGCTCCCCTTATTTCCATCATCAGAATGACAATGCTGACACAGAGTAAGTCTTCAACTTCTCGATCATAGGAGTCAAGGGGCTTTGAAATGGAAGCGCAAGTTTTCACAAAACCTTTGTGCTTGTTGTCAAACACTTTGGAGAGGAATATAATGATAAAGATTTATTATAGCTTGTAGGATTGCTATGACAGACTAATCCTGCTTTTACATAGGAGGCGGAAAATGGCGGATGAGTTCCGTTACATATGGCATAAGATACTTAGCAGCGCCATTAAAGCGACAGACTAGAATCTTGATGACCAAGCTTCAGGTGATCTCGGAACGAAGCGAGGGGATCTAATGCAATCGAGATAACAGATTGGCACTGGAAGCAACACCATGGTAGTCGTCTCTTAGTTTTAGTCTGGCAGGATAATAATACACATACTCACGTCACGGTACCTTTCGAGTCATTTGAGTCAAGAGATCTACTGTATAGATTGGTCTGGAAGGACAAGGTGACGATTGCGGTGGGCGTAAAAGTAAGGGCGGTAATCTCGATAAGCGGTAGGCTACTCAAATGTGTTAGTTTGGTCGTTGTTATAGAGCAAGGTGCCACTAAAGGTCATCACGGCAACCGTCGTTGCATTGGGAATCTCGTCACGCAATAGTTTAATAGAGGTCATCTTCGGAGCAAGAAGATATCAAAGGCATTCTCGGCACCGGGTGGGGTATTGAGATTTGTAATGATAGGATGGGGTCAGCCGTCCCAGGTCGCGTGATACTATTAGTCGTAAACTGAATGGGCACGATACTGCTCCATGCTATCTCGGCACCCGGTGGATTTGTTGAATGTGGTCTCTGAGGTCATGTTACTATGGAGACCATCTCAGCAATCAGGTCGTTATCCAATGAGCTCAACGGGTAAGAGCCACTGGAGATGACATCGACACCAGTCCATGGCCTAACCGAGTCGGGCTCTAGCTGGAAACAAGCTCGGCGACCAGCGCGTTATCCCAAGCAGCCGAGGAGTAATGAACCATTGACGAAACTTGGAAGATGAATGACAATGTAGTAGGCGACGGCTAGATCCGGCGATGCGAGAGTTGTAGGCGATCTCAAAGACCAAATTGATGTTATTAACTGTCCTTTCCGTGGATAATAATCGGTTAGGGGCGCTGTCGTGGGCGGTTTCAAAAATCAGGGTGTGGTTCCGAACATCTCGACATGAAGACGTGCTGTTGGAAGATAAAGATGTCGATTATGAACTTAGATAGTGTTGATGTTTGAACGCTATACTGTAACTGACGTTAAAACGGAGTAAGGCTAAGCTAGTAGAACATGGTAAGACGAAAGTCAACAGCTTCATAATGATCGTTGATAGATAGCGATGGGTGGTGGGAATGAGGGCGAAAGTTGCGAGCAAGAAAGGAATACGATTATATTAGCGGGATTTCCTACATGCAACAGCAATAGTGCTCGTTGTAATTCTGGAGGCACTCATGTTTTGCTACCGACCGTGACAGCATGACCATATAGACCCATGCAATTCACCAATTCTCCGTCGACTTCGGGGCCAGATGTTTACAGCGCTGCAGCCCATCCGGCGCCTTCTTCGTCTGGAGCTAATGTCCTCTGTTGCGGTAAATCGACTGCTGAAGACGTGATTAACCCTAGCAGTGTAGAGTATAATCACGAAAGTGATGCATAAACAGGAGCAGAGGCATGGACAAAGATAGAGCGCATTGAGGTTGGCAGAGAATATGGGTCGGCATGATAGAGGTGCAGGTTGTTAGGCAGAACGACACGGCCCATACCGGTACAAGTAATGGCCGCTTGCTAGCTTAGGGCATCTTAACGGTCGAACAGCGTCGCAGGCAATCGGCGCCGCAGCCGTGGTAATACCATTATTAACTGAAATTACGCCAAACGACACCTCGCTTGTATAGAAAGCCGCGCTCCCCTTCAAGGCCAGTAACTATCTCCTTGAGTGTGCGTTCTCGTGCTGCACAGCAGTGGTGACGGATCTAACAATATTTGCTACTCTGGGGCCACTGCTCATGGCGTTGTGTGATCTCGAAAAGCAAGCTTGGCAGCGGCAGATTGTGTGGTAGAGCCGCTGAGTGGTAAGACAGTGCTCCTGATCGTTGGAACCCTTTGTCCGCTGTAAGGTTGTGGGGAGCAAGAAAATGGATTGACTATTTGTCAAACGGCGGTGTCTGGGAGAGAAATACCAGTCTGTTGGTAAGAAGCTTCGGCCAACAAGATGACCTGTCTGGACTATTTGTCTGCGGTCACCAAATGTGAAGCAGCAACAAAGGGAATAATTCAAGCTGGGCGCGTTGAAAGGGAATCCACGGTAGGGGTGGTCGCTGGTGAAGGGCTAAAGCCTGGGTCGCGGTGACGTGATGGAGCGATGCATTTTATCTTTGCCGAATAAGCTCTGGTATAACTAACTCCATAGGGGAATGTTCGTTTATCAGCCACTGCACGGAAATTAGATTAGCTAGGCTTGACCACCGATGCACCAATGACTGCGCTTGCGGCTAGACATAAACGACTTGAGTGAATGATCAAGGGTTCTTTGACAAAAATAAATGTTCATACTGGGCCCATCTATGTATGAGCCTTTTGAGATATCGAAAAGATGCTGGTGCCGAGCCACGCGATGAGATCCAGAATCTAATCCCTGAGCTCCCAACAACTGGCCCACATCGGAAGAAGCCTACCCTGCATCCCTTGGCGCATTTTCAACCACCATTGATTCAGGACGTACAGACCTAAACCTTATAATCGACACGTTAAAAGATCGGTAAAACTTCTTTTCTGCGATCATGGTATCCACCATAATTTCGACCTCTCGATTCGGTTACGAACCCGTTAAGCTGTCGTTGGAGATGTTCATGTGGATCTCACGTCAACAAAATTGTTGACAACGCAGTTTGTCCATGTCGGTACGGAAAAAGCCCTGCACTTTGGCAAAGAAGCGATGGCTGGGAATGAACACGATCCCATACTAATCCCGCAACTAGGGTGTCATACTTACTAGAGTATCGGGAGCTCCTATAGTCTGATAAAGATATCAAGCTTGTCATCAGACTTTTGGCGGACGTGAGGCTAGAAAGGCTCAAACGCGACTCAATTGTGTGATGGTGTCTACAGATGGCACTTGTGCCCCAATAACTTAAGCCACATAGCCTTCTACGATGGCTCAAGGCCCGGACCTAACATCGTTATAGCGGTACTCTCGTCACCATATCGAATCTCAGTCGAAGAAGCTTTTCGAGTGTTAAGAGTCTGTTCCTGGTCATGACCTCGGGAACCAATTGCTGTCCGAACTGGCAGAGAAAGATAAACAAAACAGTCTCTATTTTCTCCTTTCCCCAGTTGAAACATCTCTACCATCGGTTTGGCCAATGAACTGGTGGACATTGTTTCCAAGGTCGAGAAACGCCCCGACGAAGCTGATAGTTGCATATATCGACGAAGTGTTTGATTCAACAGCCTTCCTGGAATCCTTACCCTGGTTTGTTTGATACATCAATGGCCGCTCTGGCGTATCTTCATAGGCCGCCACTAACACTACACCAGTCTTCCGGGTACTGGTGAAGATTACTGGATAAAGCTTACCGCCAAGCTTTGTGAATGAAACCCCTAACGAAAAGTCAGCTTAGTCCGGCTGGATCGAGCTTACTGCTACTTCCTAAAATAAATGGTTTGATGAGGGTTTCCTCACCCAGATGCTTACCATTCAGAAGGAAGAACGCAGTCTTGTCACTAGCATTAATATCACACCCGACAGTATCCCCCTCTTAGTATTGAACATCATAGTCGAAAGTTACAGTGACTTCTTTAGGGTAGGTAGTTCCGTCATCCGCATGATAGCCCCACGAACACGTCGTATCGATGCCCAGCATCTAATCAAGAGGAGCTCTATCCTCATAAAATCCTATGCCAACGCTTCTACGGCGAAAAGGTATCAGTGAAGACTACAGTGTACTCTTCAATGTAAATGTTTAGACACACAGATCACCGTATTTAGAACCCTTGTAAACCATAACCTCGAATATTCTCCAGCGTTTCGTGACCATATAAATGTGTCGCATAAATCGGGGCCCAGCCATCTTCTTCTTCACCGTTAACATCGACCTCCGGCACAGCTAACCGCTTCCTCAAGGTGCACTCGCTTTCTGACACCGCAGATCCATGGATAGCATCTCCAGCGACCAGAGCACATTCTGGTCCCTCGTCGGGTGCTCTGGCCAAGAGTCGCTCGAAAGTCGTCTCGTCAAAAACAGTATCCGCGGCTCTGCAAGCCCAATAAAGCGCGGTATACCTGCGGCTGTCGAGCAAGGTGATATCTGTCCTCGTGTAGATAAGAAGTGCCTCAATCGCGTCTGAGTGTTCGTCGAGAAGTGCGTGAATGAGTGGCGTTCTCCCTTTCAAATCTCTGAAGTTCGGATTGGCTTCTCTTTCTATAAGGCTTTGGAGAATGTCGCTTCAACTTTTGTTATGAATCGCTGCAAGCACAATAGACGACCGAGAGGATTCATCGACGACATTCACGTCGAGACTCACATCCTCGGGCAGCAGATTTACTAGACTATGATTCCATTGACTCAAAGCCAAGCCCAAGATGGAGCCTCCATCATCATCTCCTCGAACTGCATCACGAATTGCCAGCGGCAGACTAGCAACATGCTCGAGCAACACATCCATGACTGCGTCTTTCTCGCAGGGGGAATCAATGACTACTCTCAGCATTGATATCGGCTCCAGCGTCTAGTAGAGCCCTGATACACTCCACATGCCCGTTGGGAGCTGTCCTGTGAAGTGGTGTCGTATTGAAATTGCTTTAGCAGCAGTGGAAGCTCTAGCAGCTAGAAGGGCCTGGACAATATTGATGCATCCCACCTCTGAAGCCAGGAATAAAGGCGTTGAACCGCGATTATTTTCGATGTTTAGGTTAGCCTTCGCGTCTAGAAGCCTCGAGGGAAGTTCATCTGGATTGCTGATGTTGGTTGCAAAGTGGAGAGCAGTCCTTCCGTTCTCACGGTGCTTTCGATCGACGAGTATCTTTGAGTGTGGGTTGAGAATTTCTTGAGAGATAGCGACACCTTTTAAACTCCCATCGTCGAAATCCTGGTCTTCGGAATCTGTTTCCATACACACCATCATGAGGGGTGAGATACTTTCATTGTTCGGTTCGTCTGGTTTAACGTCTGGTTTAGTGTCGAACAATGTCATAACCGCATCGAGATGCACTACTTCCACAGCAAAGAAGAATGGAATTTCCTTCTTGTTATTCACGACTCCCATCTCCGCTCCCGCATCATGCAGAACACGGATAAGTTGTCGTTGAGAGGGCTGTATCGCAATGTGGACTGCGGTGTCGCCATCCTCGTTCTGCCAGTCCACGGATGACTTGCCTTCTTTGTTAAAGTCCAGTACGAATCCAACTAAATCCTCCTCGCCTTCCTACACAGCTATATGGAGCAAAGCCCCGTCCGCTGTGGTTGGGTCGTGCTGGAGCAGCAACTTGATTGCAGGCGCACAGCGAGCTTTTGCTGCATAGTGCACCGGAGCCTGAGATGATAGACTTTGATTAGTGACTGCGACAGAAGCACGGGCACGTAGTAGTGCCTGACAAACATTGACGTGTCGACCTCTTGCAGCGAAATTTAGAGCTGTTTCGCCTTGTTTACTGGCTGAATTGACAGGGACATACTTATGTTCCAGGAGGCTGTCTACCATCTCGATTCTTCCGTATCATGCAGCGTAGTGAAGTGTAGTGTTTCCCTCGCTGTCAACATGGTAGTTGTCGTCAGCAAGATGTGTAGTTCTGACAAAAAGTGAGAGAAGGCTTTGGCGACATTAGTAAGCCCCAGGCTACAGGCAAGAAATAAAGCCTTAAATGACGAGGCTCTAGTGACGGCTGAATTAGGACGAAGAATCAACTCTATAATGTGGAGATGTTGACTCTTCACTGCCAACTCCAGAGGACTAGGAGCGGCCGGTGGTGTTAAAATAGAATCCTCAGCACTCTGCGAGACCTACGTCTTAAACCTATTGTCCCCACTTGCTCCAGAACTGCTGGGCGAAACACGAATAAGTCGATCCGCAATATCCAAGAAACCAGCCCGACGAGCAATATATAGGGGGGTAAAGAAAGCCTCATCCGCGTGTTGATAGTTTGCACCCTTGCTAAGAAATAGTTCGACGACTGCTGAGTGACCGCCCGAGATGGCGAGATGAAGCACGGTGTTGTCGTGATTTTCCTGGGCGTTAATGTCGATAGTGTCGCAATCTTCGGGATCTTTGTTTCGATCCGATGAGAGGAGAAGTTCGACCACGAGGTGGAATCCCCCATCTGCGGCGTATATCATAGCATGAAAGCCAATCTAGGCTTTTAATTCTAATAAGATTTGCACAAGTTCTAAGTTTCTAATCATCCATGCTGGGTGCAACACCGAGTGTTTTAGGGCCTTAGAAACCATATTGCATCTTATCCCATTGTTGATCATCACCATAACTGCGTCAACATATCGATGACGGGCAGCCTCGATGAAAGGATTGTACTCGTATTCGTGAGAAATATTTGGATCTTCACCGGCTTCGATTAATATTTTGATACACATCCTGTGACCATTGCTGGCCGCCGTGTGCAGAACGTTATGACTTGCGTGTGATCTCTTAGAAAGCCTATTCACGAGTTCAGTATAACCGCCTTCTGCCCCAAATTTCATGGCTGACTGGAATGACTCATCTAGGGAGGTCCTCGATCGTTCCATAAAATAATCCATCACTTCCACTAAGCCGAAGTAGCTGGCGAGGTCCAACGACGAGCTTAGAGCCCTTCCATTCTTATGTTGTTCCTTCTTATGCGACTGATAGGCCTCGAGCCACATAAGAAAATTGCCCGAGTCTTTAAGGAACACAATATCTTTTCTAGAAGCCGCCGTCTTGTCTTGCGGTTTCAGGTAGTGATATGGCCAGTGCAAAACGGCGTACTCTAAGAAGCAGAAGTCGGCCTCGTATTGACTGGAGTATGAGACGCCCTCACTACCCCTCCGGTGGCTGAATATCGGTTGTTGGCACTTAATGCACTTAACGAAAAGGTGAAGGTGGAAATCATGCGGAATGGCACCAGTTTCGTCGGTTTGTAGAAGGCTAGAATATATCTTGTGTCTGACCTTTACTCTCCTACTTACAATTTGGTATAGAGGACCTAAAGAGCGTTGAAGGTCTGTACCGGGACTCCGTGAGATATGCTTCACCAAACCGTCCAAAGTCACAGGTTCGTTCATATATTTCTCAAGCGCACCACAGACGGCGACCTCGGCGAGACTCAGTAAACGCTGGCTGTGGGTTATCCGAAGAATGGCAGGAAGGCCGATAGGACTGCCCTGGGATAGGACGTCTATGATGACTGTGTAAAGATCTCCCCGGGACCAATGAACCTTCGAAACCAATTCTTTAATCGCGTCCCTTGTCTAAGGGATATGGCGACTTTCTAAGAACCCAACCTTCCGAGCCACCTCGAAAATTGTTTCAGACTAAATGAACAGCCGCTCCGCTGTCCCTATGTTCCCAAAGACCGACTTTCACACTGGCTTTCATTGTGCTAAATCTTTAAGCCCTGTGTCTGCAAGATTTAGCATCTGTAGATGTTGGCATAGCTCCCGATCAAGGTCAATGACACTATAAGGAGTCTGCATCTTGTCCCAAACACCGACAGCCCTACTGGTAAGGAAGAGCTTGAAAGGTTTTTGAGCGTGGGGCCAGATAGTGTCGAGGTCATGTAGGAGTGCCTACTGTGAGGTATGGCTCAGTCGACTCAGATCATGCATGATATAACAAATAGAATCGCCTGAGTTTGCGGATATAAGACTGCACATGAGTCCTTTCAGTGATTCCTGGGAGGCTGAGCCTTCGTCAGCACCCATCTGCAAAGATGTGACACGGGTGCCGTTTTGGAAAGTCGCTCCGGCTGTGGCTCACACGTGTGAGCCAGGCCCTCCAGAGCTATTTATCTACGGACCGCCTCTCGTGGCGGAAGGCGCTGCCACTGATGAGTTCTTGGGGTCCTTTGTGTCCTGAACTGCGAGCCCTGATCATTATTCAACGTGACCTATCACAGCGTGGTTGCAAAGCTCCTCGACAATGAGCGCGATACAAATAGTGTTGGCGAGTCATTTCCATCCTTAGCAGCCACTGGCGGTAGCTCTCAACAGGGCGCTGGCAATATCTCGCCAACTGAATTACACGACCCAGCCCGCAGGAAGAGAAAGACGAGGAGATTTTGAGTTTCGAGACTAGGTCGTGGCCTGCCTCTGGCCTCCAAAAAGAGGAATCGAGGGCTAAAATAACACAGAACGACTTTGCTGCCTCACCGCATTTGTGGCATGAAAGTTATATGAAAGTACTGAACCTTAATGGTGAGGGTCTCGAGGTTAGGCAATGGACCGACGCCTTCTGCCTCGCTATGAGGAAAGCGCTCAGGGATCCGATACCCGAAGCTCCAATGGGCATCCGTATGGATAACGACTCAAGACGAACCATCTTCCCTACGACCTGTTGCGTACCAATCCAAGACCCTAGCAACGTGAATTCAGAGCAGTACCTGTGCAGTGAGATTATTCCTGGAGCTGAGAAAGCCTTCTTCGTCGTCTACGATCCACTGCTTGCCGACTGCTTCCCACGTTCACGGAAGGTTGGACAAAACTTGGTGGATCTCGAATGGTGCCTCAGGCTTGGGAAGGGAATGCTGCGAGTTCAAGTGCCTGGGAGATCGACTAAGATGGGACGGTTATCTGACGTCGAGCAGAACTCGCATACAGACTCTATGTGGCTGGTTATGGGCTTCACCGGGATGAGGCTTCTTGTGCCACGACTTTTCATTTCCTCACCATGTATCAACAGAGGCTCGTCGGTGGGAATCACTAAGCTTCATGTAATTGAACTCATCGATAGCTTGAACGTCAGGGTCCTGTCTGGGTTCTGCGTACACGAAGTGTCATGGTCAATTCTCGAACGTGTGGATGGCCAACGTACAAGGCTGCTAGTTGTCTCTCTGTGGGCTAGCTCTCTTGCCTCGACAGTCCTTAATCGCATGGACTCATATGGTCATGAAATACTCGGCTCAATCAAGCTCGTGGCTTCTAATATCCAGAGTAGAGACCTGCGATGTGGCGCGCCATTCTGCAAGCAGAGAGGTACCTTGAAAGTCCCCACTAGCGCGCGAGAATCCCCACAGAAGGGCAGCGCTTATGTGTTGACTCGAGGGGATAGAAGAGGGATGTCAACGGAACCAGGAACTTCCCAGTGACTCACAAGCTTGGTAAGGCCAGGCGGGCGAATGGGTGGCTACCAAGCGGATCAACAACTTGCGGTCCTATGCAGTGAGCCAATCATCGGAACTACGGAGGCAGGAGAGTCATCGACAACATGGAGGTTCGGGACAAGTTTACAAATAATCACAGATAACCACAGAACCTGTCTCAACGACTTCTGTTTCCGACCGGGTCTAACCTTCCCCACAGCGCCTCTCCTCATCAGTCTGTCCAATGATCTCCGAGCATAGAAGTCCACTCTTGCTACAAGAGGCCAAGGAGCTCTTTGACCGTAGCTTGGTGCCAGGAAAAGCGGCTTCTAGGACCCAAAGTTCGCCTGAAAATCGATGAAGTGACACTAAGGCAGACAAGTTCGATAAAAACCCACTGATGGTAGTTAATACAACAACTCATCAGCTAAGAAACCTACGCAAGTCGGAAAACTACGTTGCAGTCTGCTATACATGGGCAGATTACAGTGCCGAAGAAACAGAAAGCGTCATACAAATGGTTATGAAGGTCACTAGAGCCGAAGCCATATAGAAGGACAAATTGTGTGTACCCAAGTAGGAGGCCATGAGATTAAATGGTGCTGAGCGCCCTAGGACCGATCTATCAAGGCGCTACGCTCGTCTTAGTCATGCTCACCAAAATGTGCTCCAGGCTCCCAGTCTCTATCCGTCATGAGCATCAGATCCTCGATTGGGAAGACGATTGACGAGCAAATGCAGGCTTCTTGCAAGAATATTGTGATAAAGTATGGCGCGCGAGAGTTTGAACTGCACAAGAGAGCTTGCTGAGCCGCAAACCTATTGCAATCACCGCCAATGGCATGACTTGGGTCAGCTATCTTGAGGCGCTGCTAGAGAATAGTATGACGGGCGGGGGAAGTTGACGCAGGTCGGTCTTGCTTCCAACGGTCCGTGCTTTATCAGTGATATATTCATAACCTCAGACCAAGGGGCTTTCAGCTAGCTACCTATCTCGTGCACTGTTGTCCTAGCTTGGACATATCTTGAAGGCCCTCTAGCCTTCCCTAATATGGTTCTAGCCGGTTTCGGTCTACACAAATCAAGTGGACGTGTCTGGAGCCTCGCAGAAGTCGTGACGGCCACTGCCGGGCGACGTTGCTCCAAAGAAGAGGATAGAATCTACGGTATCTTACGTCTTCTAGGGGTGAAAGGATTCCATGTGGTGTGAGAATACGGCATCGGGTGGCAACGTGCTCTCTTAAAGATTGCAAAAGGCGTTGGAATAAGTCCGATCTCGCTCGGGGGTTCCGCATCCGAATCACCGTACCGGGGTTCTCCTGGATGCTGAGAAGCCTTAAGGAGCTGGAAAAACGAATATCGGCGAGTGTGTTTCACGAGGATGCGGCTCAGACGAATCTTGAGGTTTCAAAATTAGGAGTGGAGATGAAAAATAGTCTCACAGCGGGAGTGATCATAGCCCTCTTCTGGGGGGAGGTGGATCAAGTTAAGTGTGCGGTGAGTGGAGGGATACAGCAAGTGTTCCTTGACACTTTCATTTTGGAGGATGCACAGGGCGATGTTGACGCTCTAAGGCATGATCTTATAGGACAGGATCTAGTCCTTCTGCCATTGAAACAGGACCAAGATGGTGTGAGAGTAGAAGGATGTATCGAGAACGAAATGATGCATCGAAAACACGGGTTCAACTTTCGATTGCCTAAAGGCTGGGAGCAGTCGTCATCTCATTATCCTAAGCATATAATTAAATAGTGGCAAGATAGTATTCCTAGGTCCTACAAGGGATTATCATGTTTGAGAATCGCTGCAACAATCTAGTGCGCAAGATTTGATATGAAGTCTTGTATAAAAAAGATAAATAACACGTTAAGCCGCTCACTTCGAGGAATTCTCTGTTTGATCTCTCTCCTCCAGCTCTTTACTTTGTCACGATTTTTATCATTAATAAGAAAAAACTATTGAACTCGAAGACTTTGACTCTGTTTGGTAATAACTTGTGGCTTCAATGGTCTCCATCTTAGGCTCAGCCCATGGAAATCTTTACTGTAGGCTCATTATGCGGAAGCTCCATAACTACTCATCCCGAGAAGACGAAGATACAGACGCTCTGGACATAATTAAGGGAATTTCACGCCGCTCTCGCAGGCTACCCTTAATTTTAGGGAGGGAGGACGCCCTGTCACAACAGCGGCTACTTTTTAGATCTGCAAACGACAAGCGCAAACTGGCGCTGAGTCATTCTTCGTCGTTCTCGACGTTGGACATGTCTGTTCAATAACCCAACCTTCGACGTTTGTACTTATTATTTGTGTGACTATAGATTGTATCGCTGGCATACCGGCCTTGGTCTTTGCGTACCAATCTGTGATTTGTAGTTGCAGGTCTGGCATGAAGGCAGCCTTATACAAGAAGCTAGCTCCTGCTGTGATCTTCGAGGTATACAAAGAGATCTCCATGCGATACTCATTTGAAAATTTTTTGGGTTTCGTCTGCACTCCTAGCGGCGCTCTGGCAGCCGATGCCCAGCGAATTGTCGTACTATTTGCCATTGATGTCTGGGACTTCTTCAGCTATCTTCCCAAGTGACGATGATTGCGTCTTTTATCTTAGCGAACTGGTAGAGGACACACAGGTATTTGTTTCATATTATCATTTGTAGTTGGCATTTGCTCGTTTGCACTCGCCCGAGGTATCACGGTCTTTGTAATCCAGTGCTGGCGAGGTTGGCGTGAGATAATCTCATCTACAGATGACGCGATTAGAGGGAACAGTTTAGGGCCGTCGCTTTGGAAAGAGTTGCCAATAGTATACTGTTCGGATTAACAAGCACGAGACATTGATCTAACGACGACGAGAAGGATTAAGGTAAACCTACGTTCAGGTTGAGAGCGACTATCAGGAGTCCGGAGGTTTTCAACGAATTGGTCACATTCTCGCTGCTGGCATGATTTCTATCATTGGGCTAAAACCCTATCACAAGCGCATGTTTATAGAACTAGGACCCTATGATAGTGCCGGAGGAATGTCAGAGCTGGTTTACAATGGGTTTGAGTATATGACAGCAGCAGTCGAGAACTTCATCTCAACTGGTGGTCCCATCGTAACCTTCAATGGTATACTTGACCATGAGGCTGGACAAATGTAGGAGTATGAGCTTCCGGACCCGGATCCATCGATCCAAGTGTATAAGAGGCACTATATCCTCGAGAATAAATTGCACGACGAGAACGAAGAGATTCGAGAACAGAATCTTAAAGAGGGTTGTACGGGCACATGGATTTGAACATGGTACTAATTCTTTATAAGGCACTAAATGACGATAGAATTGAAGACCGCCAAGCTTGTAAACCCTCTAGTACTGAGTAGCAGATGTAGGCGTGAATGAGGCTGCTGAGCGTTATGTACGATAACGCCTAGCAGCCTTCGCGGTTATTCTCCGCTCGAACCATATAGTATCTCCTCGCTGGAACACTGGATTATTGGGGTATTCCATTCAGGGCTGGTCTTCCTTGACTTATCGCTGATGTGGCGGTCGAAAATATCGTTCGTGTTCTACCTAGTCGACATAAACGCAAGGCTGACTTGCTCGTCTAAAACCGTTACCTCTCCGATTGCTGCGAGTGCTGTGGTTAGCTCCGGATCGTCCAATGACGCAAAGGTCAAAGAGAATATCGCCAAATAGAGAGGCACTTGGTGATAGTAGGATCCGTCGGAGCGCGACCCATGAGGGCCGATATCTTTTACCGTTGTTGGAGGACCAGATGGGCGGTGTAGCACGGACCTCTTCACAATTGCTGACAGATCTCTTCCCGGTCCAAGGCTTAAGTGTATCTTTAGCATCGTAGACGTGATATGTGTAGACTTCTCCCACGACTTGTGACTGCTGCCCATTGTCCTCTAGTGATTGAGCCACTTGATGTCTGCATCAATCAACGCGGGCCTTAGGTCGCCTCGTTGGCCGGTAACGTCGACTCGGTATGAATATATGACGCTATCAGTGCCGACTTGTCTCAGCTCGAATTAGATCACTCTAAATGATACCACACAGGTTATGGTCATAATATCGGACGCGGGCGGGCGCTGGTGGCTTTGTGTTGAGGAATCAAGGAAGCGAAAGCAGGTACGTAAGCGGAAATGAGAGCGGGCTATGTCCATCAGGACGTGGGTTTCGATTCAACTGGTGATGGTTTGTTTATCGTCGAGAGCGGCGTCAATGTCGTCGCGGGTTTACTTGGGACAGATATTGAGTTCTCGATTAAAGCCGCTCATTGTAGTTACGCTTCCTAAGTTCCGGTAGCCAGAACCTATTGAAAGAGGTGGGAAGCATTAAAGTGCTCATAAACACGAGTCTATTGCTTGGTTGTCGTGCGTATCTCGCTATTAACACGATGGCAGTGGTATGATTGCTTTCGGTGTTGGGCGCGCGTCGGCGTCGAAGTCTTGTTAGGAAGTAGCGTGTCGTCAAATCGAAGGGAAGAGCAAAGCAGCGACGCCCAGTACATGAATAATAATAAGTCTTGGGTTTGGATTAATAGTCAAAGGAAGTAGAGAACCGCAATGCGGCCATATAAGGTGAGCTTTTTCTGATAAAGTAAGAATTAAGGTTTAAGTTTCGGGACGTTTTGGCCGGTGATCTAACTTGCGGGGAGCGGATCGGCCCGCGCCGCGTACTCCGCGGTAGTCGCGTATTAGCGCGACAGACGTGTCCAACTCTAAGCCCTCCCAGCTTTACCAATGCCGAGCTCCCTTCAACCTGTTCAATGTTCATGACTACTTGCAACGACTTGATTATGGCAGCCTTACTGTCGCTCTTCGAACCTGTCCATCATAGATTAATTCACTACAAATCAGATTGAGCAATCGTTATTACAAACAAACCCTCTTTCCCCTGGAAATGTTAGCCGCAAACCCCGACCACTTCCGCAGACCGCTATTATCATCACTCTCCGTTCAATCCTTCGGGTAGCTCTCGCCTCAACCGTTTGATCCGCCTTTACACCCTCGAGCTGAAGAATTCTACTTGCCTTGACAACCTGTTGATTTGATGACTTCTTAGCAATCCTCTCCGTGGCGCCGCGGATCTCCCCTCACTTCGGTGCACGTACCTGGCCAATGGTTCCACGTCGACCATACCGTACGATAGTGTACTTGGGTTCCCACTGGTGTCGTTCTCGTTGCTGGGCGCTCACGATCCCGTGTCTAGCAGGACACGATATGCGACCTTTACCTTGGTCCCGAACGTCGATCTCGAAGGATACTTAAACCAAACAACAATGTATCCGCAAGAGATCGATCGAGAAGCCAGCCACTCCTGGCTCGAAGAGACCATCCTCCCGCTCATAGGTCTGGAGGGCAGATAGCATCTCTGTTTGCCAGGCAAAGGGAACTCGATCGATACTTTAACAAGTTCTCTTGCCTAACTGACGTAAAGGTTAAGGTATTCAAACAGTTCCGCTCCATATCACTTTGCAACTACACTGCGATATTAACATATCTCTTATCGCCGTTAGACTCTAGCGATAATTTTCGGCAAAGACAATGGCATAAAGTCTTGCGATAATCTCTCTCTTCTGGCGGCCGTGGTGACGTTCAGATGACAAAATACTTCACAACTTAGAACTAGCATGTTTGATTGCAAGAAGCGGGACCTCGAGACTTGAACTATATTCAGAGGGACCTATAAGCCATTCCTGGGCTGGTAAGAAGCACAATGGCACGACTAACGCTAGCTTTCCTATGGAGCTTCCAAAACTAACGTGGATAATGGCAATATCGGCATGCAGATGCAAGCGACTCATATAAAAGCACCTTCATATAATAAGAGATAATAAGGCATGGTAGTATATCAGATCGTGTTTTAACACGACTTTAGAGGCAATATCGAACACTGTGCATGGGACAAGCTCAAGTGTTGGCACTCAGGGGCGATTCTTTAAGGGACAAGCAAAATTATAAGGCTTCCAGATATCTCTATATATCAGATATCATAACCTATACTCTTGATGTGCCCTTTACCAAGGATGCCGATGTAATTTAATGCCGCGCTTTAATACAGTCTACTATTATATTTCCCAAGCCATACTTCCAATTAGACAAATCTCTCCGTGGCTCCGTAAGTTACGAGCTGACATTCTCATAGGGCCTTAGTCAAGGCATTTAGAGAAATTATAAAGGCCATGCCCCCACACATATCTGCGCGCTCATTTAATTCGGTTCTGATTTCCGATTAATTATCCATAGTAGCATTGTAATGCACACGTGTTGTGTTGTCAAGGCGAAGTCCTGGCGTTCTGGGCCCCTGGGTGGCTGAAAGTTGAGCCGGTAATGTGCGATTGTTCTATGATATTGATACTGGTGTGAGAATACGCAGGAAAAACGTGTGTGATAATGCACAACCACAACCATTCTGCAAAACAAAGACTTTATATACTAAACTTAACTTACTAAACTTAACTTATGTAATCTTTCGTTAAAAACTGTGTAGGCCATCCCCTAGCCACCATTTCGCCATGACTTGTCATGAAGATAGCTGAGTCCAGGGTAGCTCGGCCTTGCCCGAACCAATCAGCTCGTCAAGTAATCCTTCGCGGAAGAGATAACCCCACTCCACTCCACTAGTGAACCTCCCTAGGGAACAAAACATCCTTAACTCCGAAAGTGCGAGAGACACTTTCCCACGCAAAGACTTGATCCGAGCCTCGCAAGATGATATCCTACGCTATCCTCCCAGCTGCACATCGTTGCTCCAAAGGCTCTCTCAATTGTTTCAAAAGTCCAAGTAATGACTCGAGAGACTTTTTCGTGAGGTCTCTCCAAGCTTTGACTTGAACGCCCAGGGGCACCTTCGCATGAACAAAAATAAATGATAGTAGCCCGTCAAAGGTACTACAAACTTTGTTCCACTGCCTTCCCTCGTCAACATGTGCTGTTAGTTCTTTCGTAGTCAAACCAACTCGTCTTGAAATATTGATTAAAAACGCCCCATGCCCTCGTTGTCGACCACACGAAGCCAGCTCTTTGTCGACTTGCCGGGCCAGGCATGATTGCGCGTTCCGAACTTGGAATTTACTAAGATGGTTTTTTGTGAAGACTTTTTTAAGGTAGCCTACGTATTGACTGATAGAATCACCAGTGCTGGAAATAACGGGCTGTGTGTTGCGGTCTCGCCAGGCACGGATGAGCGAGGTAAATTGTTCGATGGCTTCCTCACTCAAGACCCAAGCTATCATCTTGTAAAGTTGTAAAGTTGTAAGGTTTCTTCATCCATTTGCTTTGGGATTTCAAAGTCTGACACACTCGCTTGGAACGCCTTTTTGATCTCACCTGCGCTGAGAGAAGATTTAGTCTGGCCTGATTTAACAGATGATACAGCGCCGTCCGAATCGATAGAAGGTTCTCCGCGGGCTCGTGTCGTCCTCTCAGTGTTGAGAGGTTCTCCAATTGCCTTTCTCCTGTGTCCTCTGGTACCTCTCATATCACTCCGGGATTCGGAAGTTGTCACATTGCTATCAAGTAGCACCACCCGCATTCTCTTTTGTATGAGAAGACCTTAAGTCCACAATTATGGCAGACCTTGAGAGGGTTTTTATCCTGGAAGTGAGGGGTTTCTTTTGGATCAATGAAATTGATCGATATAGCAAACGAATCTTCGACGTTGAGCACCTGGTGATACTGAAACGGTTTGGTCCGGATAAGATCTCCCACACGTTGAATTTGTATGGTGAAATTGATGCCCGTAGCTTCGAGTTGGTCTGGTGTAAAGAAACGATCCAAATGGCGTACGAAGTGTGGACAATCGGGTTCGTCGATTTCGGTCGCATAATTATCGCACCCCAGTCCTCAAACTTCTTTGTGTCCTGTGGATCGACGGGAATAAACAATTTTGTACCAAGAAGCTCAAGATTAACGGAAGCAAACTTATCATCCTTATGGTACATAGCTGTTGCAGAGCCTATCTTGCCGAGATGTGTATATATCTCATTCACCCGCGTGAGGCCCGAGACGCTAGCGAGTTTACCAGCATCAAGAGGGAATACCTTCCAGAGGCGAGACTTCATGATACCGCAATAGTAAGAAACGCGGAACGCAGGATTTATGAGCCAGCGTACTAGTACTTGAATTGTTTGTCTGGTTGACATGCCACCTTGATTCTTGAACTTAGGCCATTCGAACTCATGCTCTTCGGCTAGATCTTCTCGGCATACGCTGACGCTACCATCTGGTAGAGGTTGAACCTCATTATACTGTAGATCTGGATCCTTGTCTGACGTGAGCTCCTTTTTGATGTCGACATTTGCCATTTCTTCTGGCACCCAGGGCAATTTCGCTTTCTGATTGGTCCCCGGGGCTTGGGACAGATTTAGCACGGTCTCAACCATATTTTTGTCAAGCTCATCTTGATTGATGGACGGTATGTCCTCAGAATCAACGATGTACTGGGCGTAGGGGATTTCCTCTGTTTCGTCACTGGAAAGTCGAGCTTCAGTCCTGCTTGAAGCCGCTTCTATGTGTGTCGGCTGCGGTCCTGCTCTACTGCGGAGATTCCTTCGTCTCTCCTCAGTTGATGATGTATCCGTCGTGTATGGTGTGGTTACTTCCTGCTGATCGTTCGGGGACGACTCGGGTGCACTGTTTGGAGTGTTGATTGAAGGCGCTGCGCGACCCTCTGACATAGGACGTTCTTCTGAACGACGATCGTGAACAAGCTCAGCTTCGTTCTCAGGTAGGGGTGCAAGCGAAGACTGGTCAGCAGTTTTCTGGCGAGATGGCGTTTCTTCTGTCGAGTCTTGATTGGATGGATCAGGGTTTATCGAGCGCCTATTGCCAGTATCGACGACTTCCGAAGGCTGCCGCTGTTGAGGCTCGGAATTGACCGTGGTTGTGCTTTGCTGTTGGTTCGTATCTTGCTGATGAGGTATTTCTTCTCGCCCTTTGGAACCCGCAGATTGATGACTGAAATTCTCTTGAGTCGGGTCGTCGCCCAATCGATCATCCACGCTAGTCGAGCTCGATATGACAGAGAGGTGCGCTATGCTGTCTACAACTGCATTGTTGCTAACAGCCATATCCTCTGACACTCTGACAACTTCAGCACTGCCCGATCGAGGCCGCAATGATACCTCATGTTGTTGCCCACTCGAATTCGTTCGTGAATCAAACCCACTTTCCGGGTTGTTGGCCAGAGTGCGATGTGAGCCCAGGAGGGAGATAGCAACTAAATTCTTCTCAAGACTTTCGTTGACGGCATATAATCTTTTCCGCCATTCCTGCGACGGCGTGTTTGTATTTGGTGGCGAGGCTGGTGTTTGTGACCTTAATTCATTACAAAGTTGAGATAGATCTCCGGCCAACTCGTCAACTGCCGTGATAAATGAGCTTGGAATGGCCATGATGCCGCTGGAAGAGGGATGTGCGACTTCGGGATATCGCGTTTGTGGTCGGACGAAAATTATTCGACTCTGGAGTGGCTTGTCTCAGAATTATGCGATCAGCAAATGCGACCCAGTGATTGGCTTCGAATTAGCCATGCCACGTTATTTTATTGCCCTCTCGATCGGGTGTCAAGTATTACCATTAGTATCAAACTAACGGGAAATGGCATGTATTGTTTGCCTATATAGCGTGGAATTCACCAAAGTATTCTAAGCTAAAAGCTTCTCTGTTGAGAAATTATAATCGGTCTATTGCCGTAGCTTCTCATAGAGACATGTCACTACCCGCAGCTAACACCTGAGGACTCCACTCACTAGCATTTCGGTTAGTGATCATACCAAATCTTGCCCTTATTCGTAACACTTCCGCTAGGATAAGAAGTTCCAGAACCCACATTTCGACATACTCATTTTCGAACACTTACAAGCAAACAGATCAAGTTGCAAACGCAACATGCAAACACGATATGGCTGGGATGATCAATTCGTTACTATTTATCTCTTACTCTTCCGGAAGCTTCCCTCTTTTCCTCTTTTTCCTTCATCTACATATTTCTCACCCGTTCAACTCGATCTTCTTTACCAAGGCATCAGCGACACACTTGCCAGCACCAGCTTTCTCTCTCGCCTTCTACTTCTAATTAAGTCGGTCATATAATCTTATTGGACTCGAAGTCTTACTTGTACGTCTCGTCTAATACTACGTTCTGCTATTTACTAACAATCCTTCAGTGCAAGATCACCAGTGCCACCACGCCTCAAACACCTACCTACAACCTCGTTTGCACATGTCCATTTCTGAGAATGTCCCCCCAACAAGCAATTCAAGCGAGCGTCAATGATATGACTGAAAAAAGACCTTCATCCATAACAGTCGATGTCAAGAGAGCCCTCCACTCGGCCGAGAGTGACCAAAATCCCAGCCCAAAGAGGCGTAAAAGCACTGCCGACGAGCTTGTCGCTATCCACAATAAGATTATGGAGATAGATATCGACGGCTTTGATCATATCTACAACAAGAACCGTCAAGCTTACGACGACAATTGGAAGACTTTAAGGCGCTCGAAGGAGGAATTCCGGATCGCCGAAGAGGAACTTTCCAAAGCTCGGGACCGCGTCACCAGTGCGAAGAACCAGGTAGCGGCCAACGAAATCGCTTTTGAAACCAGCCAAGAGTATCTTCACACACTGAACGCCGGGGAGAGAACAATACTCGCGATTCAGGCCAGAAATGAGACACAATCTGATATCGATAAGCTTGAAAAAGATCTTCGTGACTTGAAAAGTCAACAAAAAGCTAAGTCAAAGGAGGCCAACGAGGCAGCGGACGAATTAAACCGATTTGACCTAGGCTTGTTGTTCGAGGAGGTCGAGGGGAATGGGGGCCCTGAGATCAGTGCCCAGATGGAAGTGCAAGCTGGCGATATCTATTCTGCCGAAGCTTAAGCTTGATGGCGCATCCAGTCATATATTCTCCTTGATGGATAGAGGATCTGGCTTCGGTGCCGATCTCCGGACTTCACCGCCCTTACTTTCTGTTACCCTCCTAGGATCTTGACCTCACTTTCTTCCAGTCTCCTATGTTGCCCGGGATTGTTTCTCGTTTCTCTTTGGTTGCTATTGTTTGTTTTGTACTGGCTTGAGTCTGCCATTGCAACGGGCATGGATTCAAGAATATCGGGCACAGGCTGGCGCCCATGGTCGGGCTGTATTATTATTTCTTATCCGCATTTATTATCTTAATCTACATCGGTACATTCCTCCTACGTGTCTCTAATAAAACTGGTGGCAGACACCGCTCTTGATGTCCGACTCCATCGTTTTGGGATCTTGTACTCCAATAGACCGAACATGACCGTGCTTCCCCCCCCAACCCCTGCTTACATAACACTTACAGCTTGGTGAGCTGGCGCTTTATTTGCTCTTTTCAGGAGGTAGCTGCCGACGAAACACATAATGTTGTTAAGGGCCGAGTCTTCCTTGGGTGAAGAGGAAACTTTCGCCAACTGCGATCCTGGGCTTGACATTAATTTTGAGTAAAAGCTAGATACTGGACCCGGCATTAGTGCTAATGCTTATCTCACCCCCCATCTCGAACTCCGGTGTCTAAGGTACAGACTCCAGAACCAGAGGCATAATGCCTTATTCTGTGTTAAAAAGAAATGACTCTCTTTTCATTTTCCTTTATAAGATTCGTGGCCTCGATCTGTCTCAGTGCGATTTCAACACGCAGCTCTCATTAAGCATATACCTAGGTGACCGTCTCTCTTGTTAATATCTTCGCCATATCGAAGCAAAGTCTCCACGTTAGAAATATGATTACCAATGACTGCGAAAATTAAAGGCGCTCGATGCCCAGGATGCTTAAGCCTAGCACCGCACCTGAGGAGGGCTTCTATCTTAACTGAACCCCGTGGGTCAACTGAGCTAATATAGTGTAAGGGAGGTAGAGTCGCTTGTGGGGCTAATCGACTGAGTAGCACATCAGTATTAAATGACTGTGCAAGTTCCAGGTCAAGGCACGGTATTAGTGCCGTGGGCTGTTCCCCCGAGATTTCCGGCCGCCATTCCGACTTCAGAATGATAGCCAGTAACGTATTAGCCACTAAGCCAAGGCAAGAAGATTCGTGAGGCATGCTAAAGCCCAGGGTATTGGTAACACATGCACCCCTTGGACCAAATAGCATTGTGAGAATGCTATCCGCTCTGTCGTGGAAGAGTTTTACATCTTCTAACAATAGCCAGCGGAAATGGTCCGCGAGTAGGGGGCCATACGTTTCCAAGCCGTGAAAGCCCCGAAACACGATAGACTTTAGCTGATGTTGCTCTCGTGCTTCTAATCGATATGCTCCGATCTTTTCGCCCTGGACAAAATTCCAGAACAATAGACCATGCGAATGTTAGATCGCCCATTTGAGTGCCTTCACGGGATCTCTAAGATTCATTGGGAAGTGTTTCTGGAAGCCATCTCTATTAACAAAATAATCCCATAAGGTGGCCTCATGTTCGTCAAGCCCTTACAGGCCGAGACAATGGCTCAGCGACAGCCAGTTATCTTTTGCATAACGCCTGAAGTCAGCGAGGTCGCAGGTTTCGTCCCTACGAGTAACATTCTGGAAGATGTGAGTAGGGATCTGGAGGGAAGGGTTGAGCCTCTGTTGCTGAGCTTTGTAGAACTGTCGTGTTAGTCGTGCAAATTGTCCATGGTTGTCAATTAGGGAATCGGGAAAGACGTGGAAAGTAGTCTGCGACGGTCGATCATCTGTTGACCTATGTATGCTCAAGGCATACTTCTGGTAGTCTTCAAGCTTTATATGCGCCATACATATTACGGCCAGACGTTGCGTCGCTTCTTCCATATTGAATTCAAAGAGACCTATTAGGCTTAATGCTTGTTGGTCATCTCTTGACTGGAAGCCACAAACGTGCTGAAGAACGCTAATGTATGTAAAATAAACAGCGTCATCCTATTTATCGACCTCTATAAGATACTTTCCAAAGACCCAGCAGAACATGGTTGGGTCCCGGGGTAACTCCACCGGCTCCCATATGGTCTTGCCAGGGGTGATATTCATTGCAACAAGGAGCTCACTCAGCTTCAAAGGCACAACGGCGGCACTGAGAAGCTGGAACAAGGTACGTGCAAGCTTTTGGTTGCCAGAGAAGATGCCCTCCAGAGCCCTGTCGTATGTCTATCCCAGCTCCATGTGCAGGCGAGCCAAAATATCTTTAGGCTGCTGTCCGCTACGTAGATCGGTGTAGATCAGTTGCAACTAAAGATACAGCCAGAGGAACATATTGCACCATCCTCCAAGCAGCTGTTGGCATATGCGCTGCTCTTGTTCGTAAAGAACGAGCCCTTCCCTTTTCCATATATCCATCTCTGAAGTTATAAAATGGAGTGCTTCAGAAGATCGGTCAGCATCTTGCATCGACACTTCGATTATTCTCCATGGACTGAGGAGGGCTTTTACACGCTGAAACCCTTCCCAATTAGTGCGTGAAGAGCAGAGCAGTCGTATCGACCTGGCCTTTGCGAGACGTTGAAGCTGAAGAAAACATCCTCTACGTCTTGCCACATGCACTCGTCTAATCCGTCCAGAATGATGTTTGCGGCCCAATCAGAAGGTATGATTGAAAGCAGGAGACCCATATAATCGTGTAGCTCTTCAGTTGTGAGATCTTCGAGCTCACGCTTGTCAAGAAAGTTATCCAGCGGATCAGCCAGGCTTTTGTGCTCGAGAATCTGCTGGGTGATACTCGCTAGTATCAATCTTGCGTCCGTCCCAGTCGGACTGCAGAAGTAGTAGCTCTTGGTACAGGTATTCTCTTCTGAGGTTTTTGAAATTTCTGGATGTCTTGGTCAGAGTTGAACTGCCTCGGAAGATATTCTCTATTTACGATTCAAGGTCCCAATAGCCCAAGCCACTGTCACGGACTTGCCAGAGCCAAGGTTGCCATGCAGCCAACGGACAGTCGACTCAAGAGACTTCCTCCACTGTGTTAATTTAGGCATAGATGTAAACCATGAGGAGCTGCCTTTGTCGAGAAGGCGCCTCCACATAATAATCCTCGAATCGGCGTGGTTCGAGTCCAAAGCGTCGAGTAGCCGCCGCTTCCGCGCGACCCGCCTGTCCTTCTGTGAAGCGACTGGGTTGATTGTAGCGACAACCTTTCTGAGAAGTCTTTGTGTGGTCTCATGTCCCTTTGAGTTCATTTTAATTGCCTCTTGGCCGGCGCAACGGTTGATGCAACCACCAATATCGAGTAGCTTCTGCTCAAGTCCCTTGAATTCCGAATCAAATAAGAGAACCCTGCTTATCTGGCTGAAGAGAGATTTATTCGCATACTTGAAGATCTTTTCTGAAATCTCTCCAATCGATGTCAAGTACTGATATGCGAGTGCCTGCAGTCTTACACTGTTGGGGAATAAAGCGGCGAAATCATGGCTTGTCTGGGAAGTTTTGCTGATTCGAAGGAGCATTTCCGAGAGCTTCTCGTACACAGTTGACCATGCAAGGGAGATCTGTAAAGCACGAGTTAGGTTTCTAGTCATTCCACCTTCTATGTGATCAATCCTCTATGCCTAATCTGATGGCACCCCAAGCAGCACTAACAGCTAGGTTCTGGGCGCCACCGACCGCAACGTCTCCAACGGGAGCAAAGCGTTGGATCTGACTCAAAAGATTCATGGAGAACGTGGCGTATAACCGCTGACTGCTGGGACTTCGTTTCTCGGCAATCTGCATGATATCCATCACAGTACTGATAACACCATCAGCATCTGGCGCTCCCCCTGTGAACATCATTTCGAAACGACGCAGCATTCCCTTGTCATATTCTTGCAAAGATTTAGCAAAATCCTCGAGACGTTCTTCGTAGTTGCGCTTGGCACTAGAAAGGTCATCACGTTCACGACTTAACCCAAGTGGGAAAGTGAAGTGTCTTGAGCCTTTGGTAAGACCCGATTCAAAAGGGCGCTCAGCAGGCGTGAGGACTACGTCTGGAACGGGAGGGCACTTGGGTTACATTTCGATGACCTTGAGAAGTAGCTCAAAGATACATGTGAAGACTCGGGATACAGTAAGTTTTTGCAGCCTCGAAGTATTTGCTTGCGTAGATTAGGTGCGTGATAATGAGGAAAAGCATTCCTTTACCAAGAGGTGAGGCTGAACAGGGATAATAGAAGACAGAGGAGAGGAGGATCCAGCCGAAACTTACAGATCAGTGGGTATGTCCTTTGAGTACGGAAATGAGGGAGGGGAAGAAAACATGAGAACAAAAACAAAGGCGAGTTTGTACGAATTGGTTGAGGGGTTGGAGCTTGTTCATCCTAAATTCTCGGCTCAGAAGATCGTCCAAACATGATGTAAGGATGATAACCCTCTCTTGGAAAGGTCTGGTTGTACAGGGGACGTGAGGGTACTGGCAGACCCGCTTCAAATCAGGCTCCGAATGCTAGAAGCCGCCTCAATCGGCGAAACAAGGCATATTACAAATAGCTTAAGCCTAGCCACAGCTCTTGCCTGTTGTCAGATGAGAAACAGCGACGAAAGCTGAGCGGAGAATTGAGGGCTGTCAGTACACATACCTGGCAGGCGGAGGCGGAGAGTTCTTCTGCCTGAAAAAGGCCTTGAAGCCGGTGAACATATCCACTTGCATATAGGACCCTTTTCTCATTTGTTGAGAGATGCGTAATTGTTAGTTCGAGTGTGCCAGGCGGGAAATCTTTTGCTTCTTCTACATGGTAAGGCAGTTGGGGTGCTCTCCACCCTTGTCGGCTTTCGGCGTCCATTGATTTACTTGGGAGGGTCGACTGTGCGAAACGGAGCCTGGAGCTCGGTTGAATTGCATCCGCTGAAGGCCTGAAAAACAGTAGCAACTCATTTGTCGTACAAAGGGCTATGCTACAGCCTGAAAATAAATTTTATATCCTGGAAGGTTGTTTGGCGTGGCTGGGCGTGTGATGGCCGCTTACTGAGACGTGGCTGTTTCATTTTTTGCACCTGCAGGGGCCGTTATACGAGTGCGGAGACACGGCCGTACCTAGATCCTTTGTTCCCGATGGTGCACATCTCTTGGCAATTTGGCTCATTCAGCTTCCTCTCTAGCATGTGGTTTCCCCGCGGGTGCTAAATGCGGACCCCTGCTTCAAAAGGACAGGCTCGGGTGCGGATAGAAAACCGCCGTTACATCTCGTTAGCACAATTCATTCTTTTTGATTGTTTCCAGCTACGGTCTGGATCACCCCATGTATTTTCCGCCGGTCAATGGACACTTGACTATGGACTAAGAGGCTGAAGCTGCAACCGGCTTCATGGACTTTACGTACAAACCAGATCAAAACTTACTAATACTAAGAAGAATCAAGAGTATACCCTTTATTTATTTCATCTACCATCCACCGTGCGCTGTTGTATGGAAAAGATCATACAGATCTGGTTCCCTTTGTTCCCCATCACAACTAAGCCGTTAAAATGACTTATATTGTATTATACCCAATTCACTCCAAAATCGAGCATGTATCCACCTCTATGATAATTAGTAGCCTACAGTCTTGACAAACTCCCATAAAGTGCCTCCATCGTCCTCCCTCACCAAGCCACTTCCATCCTGCTTCGCCGAGACCTGCCTCTGCGTCCACCAATCAAGACTCCGGATCCAGTATAGGCCACCTTCGCGATGAGTAAGAGTGAAATCCTCCCACCCCTTATGATGATAGACCTTGGCATAGAAATCCCACCAAATGTCATGACCCAGGAACGTCCCCTCAGCAACATTCTTGAACCCCCTGGAACCGCCCCTTTCCTTGCACTCCCACTGTGCCTGTTCTGGAATGTGTCGTTGGGGGTCTTCCAGATTGATCGTCTCAAGACGTAAGTTGCCTTTGTGGCACATCAGGGCGCGACTGTGGGAGATGTCGATGATGAGATATTTACCGTCATGGTGAGGGTCGGATCGACGGGTGAGGGTACATGAGTCGCTCGTCTTCTCATCGACTTCTGATTGAGTTGGGGTTTGTTTGCTGCATACTGGGGTATACATGCTTCCTCCGGAAGAAATGAGTGATGGTTCAATTGTGTCGGCTTCAGTTAGGGTGCCAGGCGTCATAACACCAATACTCGACACAGAACTTGACATTGTTATCAGAATACCTTTAGTATTTTCTCGAAGCAAGAAAGCTGGAATGGCAGCTACAGGGATCACTCAAAGAGTAGTGGTGTCTTGGGGAGGTGAAGAGTTTGAGACGTTACAAATGAATCATTACCCCGCACAGCGTCTTAGTTGTTATTGAACTATTCGCAATCTGACAAAGCATATTTAAGCCAATAGATAGATAGTTCTATTGAGCGGTAGCTGATGATCAGGAAAGGGAAGACAAAATGGTTGAGACTGCGTTGAGTTCTTGAGTGTGTTTTGTTTTGGGTGCTTAGTTTATCATGTAATTCCTTGCTATGGCTTTTTCAGAAGTCCAATAACTACATCTTCAGTCAGCACCGGAATCTATTCCGTTGCTTGTATCTGAACCTTTGTTGCCATAGTTCGTGATGGAAGAGTCATTTAAGGTACTTACTATCCGATGGCCGCTAACCCGTTGCTTTTTGAACTTCAATCGTCACACGAATTTTGAGCTTCTTGATGTACCACAAATGCTGATTTCATGGGGCGCGCTACTTACTTGGTCTTTCAATCCAGATGACAGGTACTGCTGATCGTCAGACCTTGACAGTGCGATAATGTATTTCCGATCCCGCATGTTTGATGCGACAAATCAAACCGAAAGGGTTGGGTTCCAGGACTCCATCGCAATAGGGTAGGCTTCTGTTTGAATCAAGTCTCTCGCCACCGTCTGCCCATGCTAATTGTTTCATCGAAATGATAGATGCGCTGGATACTTGCGTCATCAAACAATTTCCTGCGTCTCATTAATTAATACTCCCTTTATTACAAATTGAGCACAGCATAACGTTCCATACAGCACGACACAGACTTTTGCCCAACTCTACATATGACCGACATGGTTACGCCCACTAAGTTGCAAGACTGCATGTAGCCAAATAAAATAATCCAAGACACTGTTTGAAATGCAGCACTCATATAGCACGCCACACCCAGAAATAAAGCGGGAGCGTTAAAACTTGGACTGTGCCCGATCACGGTTAACTTAACTTACCACGTGGGTTTGACCCGCCAAGTAAGGTTTACTATGCTCGGAAAAGCACAGCCGGTCAAAATATTTAAAATCTTAATTAAACGTCCTTGACACACAAAGGTCTCGATCTACTCTTAACCCATCATGAAGAGATCGCTTCCAGCGTTGACGAATATGTCAATTTGTAAATAATCTTTCTAAACTTTCTTGCTCAATCGATAACAGTGACTAATTGCAGGAATAACAGGCCACCGATGCTTGCTGACATAGGGACTTATAGCGGAAGCTCTTTTGGTAGGTGATATGAATGACATCCAGACGCACTAAAATCCTGTATTCTAGATGTTAGACATGATGCAAGTCGTAGACTAGGTTTATAATCAATCGAGTAGTTCTTGAATACGAAAATTGAAGCAGTTCCTGTTATGTAGGCGTCGAATCATGGCGAAAATGTGGAAGATGCAAAGCGAAGGCTGGAGGAAACTCGACGGTACTCGACGGTTCTGCCTTGTCCAACCCCCCTTGCTACAAGACTTGTTACATCGATCGCTTCTTACTCCGTTTGTTTCTAATCACTCATAGTAGATTTGGCGCATCGTGGCCCGATCAAGTCGCCCAGTAGTCTTCCTCAATGAAACCCTACATAGATCTAATGACGGCGAAAATATTGCCTGCAGCAAGATCAGCTCTTGAGGTTAACTATCTCTTCAATACTTCTATACTACCGTTACGCGTTACACTAGACAGCATGTGTCTGTCTATATATCTGGAGTTGAGTGAGTTTCGTTTGAGGTGCCTGAAGGATTCATGTAGAACGCGACGAGCAGGTTTTAGTCCATTCAAAAAGAAGGAACCTTATTTCTGAGGCTTGGAGTAGCTAGCAGCGACACCTATGACTGTCGAAATCCCAAATAAACTTAGTAGGTAAGCAAGAAATATAGAGTGGCACTTTGGAATAGACTTCCGGATGAAGAAAATCCCAAAATCAAGATATTATTTCCAGAGGTCTGAAAGTAACTGATGTAAGTTAGTAGGCGCCTATTATGAATCAGTGGTCTATTATAGTTTGAGTCACTGAGTTAGGTACAGAGCGTCTGAGTCTTGGGCCACTAAGTCCTTGGGCTAACGACCAAGTCCCCCAAAGAGTCGCTGGATATTTTTCATGCAACCGCGAATTCGATTATTACTGTAATTCCTAGTGACGAAGAGTCTAAGCGTACAGCCATGAATCTATGCTAAACAGTGGTCCGGCAATAGCTCACTGCTAATCGTTGATCATGACAAGGGTCAACGGCCGCTTGTTGGTCAATCCCTGCCAATATTCGGTGTGATTCCAGGGCTAGAGCATCAGCGGGGCCACATCACAAAAGCTGCATCTTGCACAATCGTTCTGGCACGGGGAGACGCCGCTCTCGAACATATGGATCTATCTTCAGCATGACCAAAACACACATCCTCAGATAGAGGTCTTTCTTTACACCCAATTCTTCATTACTATCGCTTCTCTCTTCAAGGTGACTCGCCTGGTGGCTGATGACCTTTCTGTAATAACGGTCCCCCAAATCAACAAGATAAAACCACAATCCTGTCCGCGCATCAAGCAGCCCAAAAGCATCTCAGTCTCCAGGACCAGAGCTATGCCATTGACTAGAGAAGTGGACTTGCTAGAACTGAGTCGGAACTGATATTAGTGGCGGGTTTGTATGCTTCCTACAAACTTAGTGACTACGCGAGAGGATGGATGCTTCGGCGGTCAATTGTCCTGATCTTTCCAGATCACCTTACTCGGCAGTATCGCTCGATTCCTTGCGTGCGACAATGCGGCCGGACTTGCAAACCATCGCCGAGCATGGTTGTTCCAACACACATCAACAGATCACACCTGCTTAACATCAATAGCACCATTACCGATAGTGGCGAGATCAATGAAACGCCGCCAGCGGATGCTGAGTCCATCGAAGATACTTCCCTTTCCACTAAGCTGTGTCTCTCGTGTTCTGGCTTATTAAAACCGCCGGCGCCGTCACGCTCGCCGATGTTCCGGGTGCTGTTTTATTCCGACATGAATACATTCACGAGCTCGATGAGCTGAGCAACGATGTCTCCCCAACTCGTTCATTTCTGCGTTGTCAAAGTCACAGAGGAACTCCACCCAATCCTGAGCCTTTCGTTATTGTGGCTGAGCCCTGTTCTCATGCCATCCCTGGTGACACCTTCAGTTCTAAGGCGACCGCAATCGCCCAAGGCTCCTACCACCAAATCTATCGCCATTTCTTTCAATACCGCCAGCGGGGCTCCTATAGTCCTACAGCGACATTTACATCAATCTGGTGACACATCGCTAGTCGCAACAACCTCGGCAGTTTCATCATGGGAACCGACTTCACTACGGTCTTACAGTGGAAGTTGCACGTTCCACTCGCTTCCAGCTGATGCAGCCGGACGTCGTCAACACCACTCTGCTCTCCCTCACGACGATTTCGCCGGATCCTACCATATAACTAAGCTCCAATACTGAACTTTCAAGCGTATTCGCTAGTCGGTCTACCTCTAAACGTAACTGTCTTGAGCCCCTGCCTTGGTCTTCTCATATCGCAGTAGACACCTTCAGAACTTTAGCCGAGTTCTTATTTCCTAGCCTCGTTTCTATTTCCCTCAAACGGAAAGTCTCGATTCATACTAAGAGTTAAACGCGGTAGCCGGTCATCGCAAGTCCTTTATCGCTGGCTAAATACTGTCGTAGCCTCGTGTTTGGGCAGTGACCTTTTCCACGACAAAAATTCTCGCGCCCATCGCTCTGTGTCGTCCGGTCCGGGGCCATTATCGTAACGATAGCTTCCTCGTCTATAACGCTCTGCGGATATGTCGGCATCCAATTTACGCAACGCAACGCATCCATGCCCGTGCCAGCGTTTCGTCGGTGGAACATGGCCACCTACGATGGCCGCCTACGAGAGCATTTCTTCCTTCGGAAGGCTTGCTGCTTCTTCGCAGTTGCTGCGCATAAGAGATTAGCTCATCCAGGCCTCTCAGATCGGAACGCACAGGACTGTACTAAAGAAATCTTGGTACATGGATCGAGTTTTTGGAAACCACTGCTGTATACTGTAAATGCTCATCTTAGCCGATAGGTACCGTCATGGAACTGGTCTGGCTAGTCGCGTCATTTTAATAAACCGACGCCCTCCGAACGATGGACCTGGCTTCTACTAACGTCTATGACTCAAAGATTCCTTTGCCGATTATATGGACCACAAAGCTCATGAGTGACGTAAACTCCGGTGTAGGATGGGTAGTGAGGGGGAGGAAAGACTTGGTACTCTACTTCCACTTGCCCCTCAACGAGGTTCTTTGTCGGCCGGGCCTGCCTCAGCCCAATAGTGATACGCGACCTTGGGCGACACCATATGAGCAAACCCATCGCCCCAGACATACCACCAGACACGCCAACACCGGCTCAACCTTGAACACAATCGGATACCAACAAGAAGCCCGAGAATGCGGAAAAGTAGCGACAAGAAGAGGCCCGCCAAGAGACAGACACAGAGACGTTACCTTGCGCACGAAAACATTGCCACCAACATGCGACCCATTAGACTTACGACGTTGTTCTTAGTACGCCATATGTACCCAATTGCTAACTCCCGAATCTCTCTGTGAGGATGTTGAGCGTCTATTCAATATGTAGATGGCCTCAAGCTTTCAAGGGAAAGAGCTCTCGGGCACTGATTTCCTCCGGAAGTGCATTGCCTTTGCATTCTCGCCTTTGGCTCCGTCACCTGATATGCTGACATCAGAGCCAGCGTCTTGTTCGATATAAGCGCTACCAAAAGGCTCAAACTGATACAGGGTGCTGCAAAACGGCCCCAAAAAGGGGTCGAGGAAGACTTTCCTGACCTTATCGCGTAATTTAGGCCATGGGCAAGAAGGGCGCCGGATAACACGGAGTCCGAGAAGGCAAGCATCTTCAGCAGAACCGCTGCATCCCAAAGAGAACCCAGGGTATTAGCAGTTTTTACCGGAGAGGCATAAACAAACATGAAAACATCAAACCTGTTGTTCTCCGAATCCCGTTTGGGACGGGTTCGGTGACTTGGTCTGCAAGTAGTTTCCCCATGGATCCGACTTAGCAGCCATGTCGCGAAGAGCGAGCGGCTGTAACCAATACGGACTCATGGGCCGAACTAGGCACCTTACTTGCTCAGACAAACCAAGAATCCCAGCATCGACCAGACTCCCAACATACACCTCAAACGAACTCTATACCTACACCTCCTCAACCACAGTGGTATCGACAGCATAGCCTATCACTAGTGTCTACAGAGTTGACAGCCCCCTACTTGTCGCTAGAGATTATCAAACAGGCGCTGAATGTTAGTATTCGCTCGCTTGAAGTAAGTGTGCAGTCGTTCAAGTTATCCATGGCTATAGCTTGTGCTAGAATGAACTCACTATGACTCTAAGTCAGTATATTCATATGCGTGACAAGTTTGGCAGATTCATCGAGTGTTATAAATCCCTTCGTGGGTCTTCCAGTGATGGCAAAGATCACTATCATGAGTGTCTGTGTTAGTGGAAGGTCCGACAGTCAGACTATTATCATCCCACTTAAGCACCACTGCTTATAATGGCGTCGACTTCAACAGTGTTCAATACTAGTTTGCCCAGGAGGATACTCCTAAATGTTTCCATCGACTATCTCGAATATCCAACTAGATCTCGCATCGTGGAGAGTCCGGCCACAGTCATTTGACCCGTCATTCAGACCGGTGGGTTAACCAACAATGGGATTGCAGGAGCGAATTGCCCGACGGTGTGCACAACTCTGCGCATAAGTGATCCGACATTCACATGTTCAGCTAACTGGACCTTGGATGCATCTGATTCGTTTCCAAGCCCGGCAACTCTGTGCCACTTCGCATACGGCAAGAGATGGATGTCCTCCGGCGTCAATGAGTCCTCAAGGTTTTGTGCTCGGAGGAGGAATCCGTCCCCATCGATAGAACCTTGGGATGGAGAATCTACTCCAATGATTGTATTATGCTCTTATTACCATGGGAGAATGAGCCACGAATAGATACCTGGGAGCGAGAGGAGACCATACACGAGGACGCCCAGATATAGTCTCCATTTAGTATCAAAAGTATCACCAACTTAACCCGCGGAGTAGAAGGCCCCTAGCGGGTACGGTTTAAGAAAGGGATACGTAATTAGCACAAATTATCCTGTATATCTTCCCATCAATTCAACAATATCAAATCCACTCAAAGCTAGGTCTTTCTCAGCCACCGTCGGACACTCGGACGAGGTTAACGAAGACAACATCCGCGAATACTTGCAAGATGTCGTTTTCTACCTCAAGCCCCAAGCTAGCATATAGTTAGGTGGCGCAACCAACCCTGTGGTCAGTCTGCTATGGACACATTTGATGAATTCTGCGACCAGATCCTGGACGGAAGAGGAATGCAACTGCCGGGAACGTTGTCATGTCAAGGACACTTTTGGTCGGCGTATCTCCAAGGGTGTCTTCGGGCCAATACTCGCGTTCGTGAACCCTGCAAAGGTATCGCTATCAGTCTAGCAACCTTCAATCAGTTATATATTTCGATGTATGATGGAATAGACACCTTAGTGACTGAAAGTCAATTACTGAATACTTTTGTCTACACTCTCAGCCAAGCACGACAAGGATGTCATCCGAGACATCACACATTCCAACGACACTCTGACCCGTGAAGGGAAGTCCTATCCAATTAGAGGTCCCTACGGAAATGATCTGTCCTTGCGGTTGAAGCTTTTCAATATTATTCAATGATGTTTTCATGCTATGAACTCCGTCGCCTGAGCCTTCGTCTACAACTAGCTCCAACAAGAGCGTGCTTTTGCATCTCTCAGAAATCGATACCCAACATCACGCTATGGAGAGTCTATGAGTACTTCCTCGAATTATTTTGGACTATAGCTATGCAACAGACAGCAAACTACTATCGTTTGCTGCCACCTTCGAGATTATCATAACATTCCTGGCCCCAGTCTAATGACTATGGTCCATGATGAGTCCACAACGAGCTAATCGGGTGCGGCAACAAGCTCATCTTGAACAACCACAGCTACAGCTCATAGCTATGCAATGGCATTGGGCCCTTAACCACTTAGGGTTCTTTGATACATCCGTGTGGGATAGTGCGGCAAAACATATTGATCACTTTGGGAATTAACGAGGAAACTGTTTGATACAGGGCTGGACTTTAGCAAAGCACTGGAGGCGGCTTAGCGTACGTTCACAGCCATAACATCTGCAATGCATCTCATGCCACCTACGCCGTCTTAAACCATGCTTCCTGTGCCTTCACCTCACACGGCGATTCTGGGTTCATCTTGATGACACAAAGCCGAGCTGCTTTCAGCTTTACAAACATACCCTCACGTCAGAGGATCGTGTCCACGATGAGATCGACTTGGTCTACTCTAACTATAGCTTTCTCGCCTCCATGCTGGAGATTTGTTTGAAGTTCTCGTATGGTGTAGACGGATCTTGAGCACGTAGGATCCTTGAAGCCGGTGGCTTCCTTACGGCTATCCTGGCTCCTTAGGAAACCAGCGATGATACTCGTGATGTTCTTGTGCATGCCCTCCTCAGATATTCGTCCTTTCTGGGATACAATCTAGGGAAAGATTCACATGGGAAACAGGTGAAAGGTTAGATGGTCTAACCAGTCCACCAGACAGTGAAAGCAACGTTCGACCTGGAAACAATCTCATATTTATAGCTCTAGCCACATTCTCCAATTTCCTAGATTGCCTTTCCAGAAGACTATCTACCAAATTCGATAGCATCATGTGTCTCATTGGCCACTCGAGAAACATGAAATACCTGCTTAGGCTTGATTTTCCGGTCACATATCCGACTTCGCCGGACGATCCTCCAGTCAGAAACACGAGGAACCTTCTCTGACTTGCATTTCAAGTCAAATTCGCTCCCATTCACGTCACGCGCCTTAGGCAGATAACACAGTCTTTGTGAGATATCCCCATTCTATGGTCACCACCTGTCGTCAATACGGGCCTCCCTCACTGAGCATGGAAACTCGCCTTGGAAGTCAGACTTCATTGCCTTCGATATCCGCTGTCCAGATGGTGATATCTGTGGTAACAAGGACGCACTAATCACCGGAGACAAGGACTCCGACGAGAGCGAGGACTCTGGCATCTAAGCGAGTCTACCTCCTCGCGCGGCAGTGGTTCCTGTCCAGCATATACAAATAAGTGACTGAGCGGCTCCCTTAGCGCAGATTAAATTCGGACCCGCCGTCAAGAAGTCTGTGTTCACGATCCGACTGCCGGGTATTTCCCAGTCGTCGCTGAGAGAGGTTTTGAAAATCCGTGGTTGTAACGCATCATGCGAGGCACGAGGAATATTATAACTTTCGGATCGAACTAGTTTCGGAGCAAAGCAATAGAAGGAAGGCCGAGTATTACAGAGACTATAGCCAACGTATCGACATGTGCCAAACATCAATCCCGGCTGTGCATTCAGATAGAACGCCCCACTGTCACTATCTTCCCACTGGATTGGACCTTGGAAACACTACCCGTGCGACCCGAGTTTCGTTCATTCCCCGACTTCAGGCGGTCCCAATAACCGTTCTCCGAGATGATTCGATTTCCCCGGCCACCCTTATATACTGCGCCATATTATGATTCGTCGGTCGCGAATTGGTAATTACCACACGTGGATGCGCGCCGCTGTTACCATCGCTCTCATTCTTGGCTTCCTACTGTACTATGGGAATAACCTGAAGGATTCTGCGTGAGAGATACAAACCAAGATCCGAGACGTTGTGCCAGATAAGGCAACTCAGTAGTTCTTACATCGCTGAGGGAGAAGAGCCTGGTTCATGACAGGAACTGGCATTGCGATTGACTGAACTATGGCGAAAGGGTGGAAAGAATTGCATCACGGATACTATAAAGTGAGATTGGTATCTGACAATTCATTCCGACTGACTAGCCGCAAGGATAATATCAAGGTCGTGGGCCGTGCTGGCTTCGTCGTAGCCACGACCAGTTCGCCGACTTTCCATACGGGCAGTATGTTGAGTGCCCATTTCACTGTATATGGACCACGCTGGGTCTCTCTCACTATACTCCTTTTACGACTCCGACCCAACCTGATCAAAAGGACCGCCGCTAGTCTTGAGAGTTGAGTGTACGATAACATAGCCTATTTCCCCGCAAGCATGGACGCCTCGGAAGCTTCCATCAAGATGGAGGTCGCCAGTGGTGATGAAAGCATGGTGCCAAGCTGGGTTATCAACGCAGAACCAACTTTGTTGCAACTCATCCGCGAGCAGCCACCGCCAGTCTGTACATCACGGCTGCCCCATAGCTTACGATGGCCCTCAATCCGAATAAGGCAGGCGCACCTTCCCATCGGACATTCTTTTATTCTTCTTACTGGCAGAGGTCGAATATCAAGTCCATCATATATCAAGGAATTTTCTTAATCAAGTGCAACACAATCACAATCCCGGGATGATTGAGACCGAAACCATCTATTAAGGTATATCTCGTTCCGCTTCTGGATCCTCTTAATACAACGACGAATTCATGACACATGTGGGCGCGCATTCCCAATATCTTGGCTCAATTCGAGGTGGCGATTACCCAACGAAATCGGGACCACCAGAGGCTACTCAAGCGGCTCATCAACAACGATGGGCTCTCTATCCGGCTCAAGGAGTAGAAAGTAATTGCCAAGTCGCTTTGGCGGAGGATTGTGGGGGAACATGGCCTCTAACGGCATGGACACAAGTAGTACCGGCAACAAGTATGGCCAGTCTGGTCAAGACTTTGCGGACTGACTCTCAGCTATGATAGCATGTTGTATGGTCAATCTCGGATCGGCGTTAATGTTGTCTCCCAAGACGATCTCCATCCTGTCCGACGTCTCCATGCCAGCTGCGTACCGTCTTCCCAGCTCCATTACAGGCTTGTGCTTACAGGCCTGGGCCTGAACTTATTGTTTCTTCAGGCAACCCTCTTTCGCCGAAAAGATGGCCTTGATCCCAATGATATGTCTATGGCTGTCAAACTTTGGTTTCTTATGTCAGACTGTTGTCCACTTGACCCCTGCCGTCTTTTAAGGCTTTACATTGTTGGTTGCGAGTTGGCTTTATCATCCTTCGGTACTTTGGCGTCCAAGGATACTACAAGGAGCATGGTCAATAGATACAAGCTCTTGTATTCGAGTGATCTTGACTGTTGGATGCTTTGACGCTAGAAAGCTAAGTGATACAACCACTATGATCTATAGCCTCAATATCTAATAATCATCACTCTTTGTATCTCATCTTATGCACGCATCTCTCTTGAGTCTTAGAGTGTCTTGATTGTTTTCCGAAGTGAGTGAACTAATGGTCGTTTCGAAACTGTCGTGCTAACGTCTCGCCAGATGCAGCCTATTCTCCAGGTATCTAATGCCATCACTAGAGCGTACTGCCTACCTGGTGTAAAAAGTAGTGATGTCGACTAATTGCAATTGGTGAGAACATGGACATTATTCTGACGGTTAATGCCAGTGAAACCCAGTCTAGGGAGTTGAACGTGGTATCTACAGTCACTGTCAGGTCTCCCTAGTTTCGGCTGCCCTCTAGAGATTAGAGAGAATAAACGGAAGTATGGTTTCAGACTGAAACGTATACCACTCTTTTGCCGGTAGGAGGATATTGCAATACTTCGTCAATGCAGTTCCTGCCCTCACAGTATAACTACCACTTATCGTGCCCTTCTATTCCCATGTCATAGCGTTTTATTCAGAAGCATACTAAGTACGTCGCTCCTAAGATATTCTCGTCTCGCACCAGATAGTTTCCAAGTGCGTTGTAGGCAACAGTGACAAAATGCAGTCTAAGGGATCCTGGTTTGCTCATCTTCTAGCTCTTGCTTGCCTAGTCAATCGTTGCACCTCGAATTTTGGCACTGGCATAGCCCAGCCCAACTGGGTCCTTGCTGCCATCGCGAATTGTGTTAGGTGGCCGCAGACCAGCATAAATCCCGGCTCCCGTGACAAGTCAAACTTTCAGCGCCGGTCCCAGCACTCATATTTCACGTTTCCAATACAAAAAGTATTCAACGGACTTAGAATAGATGCGGAATCTTACTTGCTAAACGTAGCATTGCATATTTTTGCGGATGCTTCTATATCTTTCCCGCTTCTTCGAATGTGTTATAACTTAATAATTTCCAAACTTAACTAGGTGAATCCTTTGGGAACAAGAAGCTGCTAATCCAACTTGTTGTCTTTCAGTTGGGTGGCAAACATGGCAGTCATTTTATCAGCTTCGCCATGCCTTTGCGTTGGGTTCAATCTTATGGCGCAAATATTCTCACTTGCATCACTTCTCATCTCCAGACCAGGCAAGGGTGGACTGGTGTTTATGGCATCCTCTGATAATAAGTCATTCTGAATTCAAGATTTTCAACATATAAGACACTCCATATCGAGAGAGCAGAAACATGTCAATTTAAGGTTTCTTGGGTCGTCCTCCAGCCTATCTGGTTGCTTCTTTTCATTTTCAACGACGCTTCAACATCGAATCATCATAGATATGGTATGTAAACCATTTTAGTGAGCTGTCCATTTATCAGTAGAGCAGTGTACTAAACTGCTCGTCCGCCAGTGTAACCGCCCACTGAGCTCCTGGTCCATCAGTACAAGAGCATGCAAGGCTACTCACCAGTCCGCCCAAGCAGATCGCTGACGGAGACTTGTGAAACGAAACGTTCCCCGTCACGTTCTCGTTTTTTATTTTGACCGTGCGCACTGTAAACGTTTTGGTCGAGTTAGTCAGCGCCCTCAACGGCAGCTCTATCTTTGCTGCGCTGGAAAACCCTGTTAAATAAACTTGTCGCTTTGTTAACCACCAGATTTGTTGCTGTCTCCCTATCTGCGCTTTTCTTGGACATTTTCTACTCTAGAATCCCTAGACGAACCAGCACTCAACAATAACCAGAACCGATGTGTCGTCCACCCTAAGATAAGAGCAAGCTCATCAGAGTTGACACGCAACGCTCTGCTTGTTTCTCTTCATGCGCGTATGCACTCAATAGATGACCTCGCGTCTTCTTCAGTAATTTAGTAAGACTCTTGCTGAGACTATAAGCGGAAGGTTGTTCCTATTGCTTGTCGGGTGCATCACAGGTGAATATTCTCGGGTAAGGTAGCCAAAAGTGACTGGATGCTACTCACAGTCACGTAGCGCATACGATCTCGCATCCGAGTGTCGGGATTAATTCGCGAAATCGAAGGGTTTATTGAAATGTGCATATATTCCTTTCTTTGTCTAAAGCTCCAGGCAAGATTACGAGAAAAGATTCACTCCATTTCGTAGTCGATCAAGCATTGATCCTGCAAATCAACTTGACCGTGGGTCTATTATAAACGGTCTTAGTATCCTTTATTAATTTGAGATTTAGTGTTTTCCCGGAGCAATACCCTTCGTTCTCAAGATCATTGTTTAGTGATGCTTCTTTTGTAAATGCGGAAGGCTTGTAAGGATAATCGAAAAACTAATAACCTCCGGGTACGGTAAATCAATGAGAATTTACAGATGGTCATGGAAAGGGGTTAGTCCGGGCATCGCGCCCCTGCAGCTTGAGAAGCCATCTCAAGTGGCCAAAGCAAGTGCAATGCCTTGATGCCCCCAGCCCGCATTTCAAGCTTATAATTTCAAGACTTCCATTTGCGATTATATTTTCTCGACCGTCGGGTGTTTCGATGCGTTACCGTCGATTTAAGTGTCGCCCGCCAGAAGCGTGACATGGCCATGGTCGCAGAAATCCTTGCCCCCCTCAGCACGCGGTCACATATTCGCTTCGGTACAAGATCAACAAACGAGCGATACCTTTGCGACTTGATTCCTGTTTTATCCAGAGCGACGCCGCCATATAGTGCATTTCTTCGTTACCGCCCCTCTAATATCAACTGACGCAATTGAGAACGCAATGGTGACAACGATAAGCGGCGGTGCTTTTTTGATTACATCATGGCTCGCAAGAGATCCATCCCTAACTGTGAACATAAGTCATGTCCAAAGGAGCACTGTCTTCAATCAGTCACGATAAGGATTTTCTACGCACCGTGCCAACCAACTCGATGAGAGGAGAAGGATTTCCTTGGCTGCTCTCTGCTCTTGCAACTCAACCTTCCAGTGGCCGAGTAGGGTGCCGTCTCGAGAACGATCCATCAAGAAGCGACATATTGAAAGCTTCTCTAATTGGCATCTTGCCAAGTTCTCCACAGTTTGTTCAGTATAGACTAGATCTCTTTAGCACTTTCGCCTTGCGCCACTCTGCGGCTATTGGGTTGTCCTGAAGGGTTGTACTAAGATACTTTTCCGTTCCACCCTCCTTGAAAGAGGTGACTGCTATGCTGTCCACGCGTGACTGAAATACATCCCAAGCAGATACGAAACTTTTTATCGTATTGGGGCGCTAAAATCTCATATGGAAGATAAAAGCCTGGACTTGACTTCCGTCACAACAGGACCTACGTTGTTCAGCCACCCTCCTTTAGCTAGAGTAGAGATGCAATACGATGTCACCCATCTTTGATCAATTGGTAACTATCTTACGTTGACAAAGCTACGCACTATCGATATCCCCAACATCTATGCCATCATCCTTAGCTTAACTGCTAAAGAGTTCACACACATCTAAACCGCCCTCAATGCTACTTTATAACTTGAAACCTTGTCAAATGCACGAGCACTGTAAACCGAAGCTGTCCTATTAAGTAAAGACATTCCATAGTGCTCTTGCTTGAATAGTCAAGTCCGGTAAATCCTTGGTTGGTAAACATTCCTACGCTGACTCGCTGCTAGTTGTGTACATTAAAGAAAAGCATGATCTAGGCTACAGATGTTGAGGACTTACTGCAGAGAGTATTGAGGCAAGAAATCAAGAGTGATACCCGCAAACACGTCTATTCGTTTCTGTCATTGCAATATCTGTGAGTGACTGAGGATTGAGTCTATCCACTCCAACCTATAACGATAGGGTTCATAGATTGAGGCAAATCTGGTCGATTCAATGTTTATCGTTCGTTCAACAGAACTACGCCACCTCAAATTCTCAATCGCAGAGACATTGATACCGACGCTGGATGCCTCGATATATAGGCCTCTCCTCAGAAATGTTAGTGATGTTCTTAATGCCTGCGTCGTTGCTGTAACGGTGAGCTGGAACAGCCCTACCGTGTTACGACCCAGTTTAGGGTCGGATGCTAAATGGGAGTGCTCGTTTGTCCATTTACTGTTTCAAGATGCAATGGGACGGCGATGTCAATGTAGCTTATGGACATAGGTGCTGCCCAGGTGATCTGATCATTAAATTTCCTTGCCACTTAGGCCCACACTCATTATCCTATTAGACTTCACTTACAGTGTAGGAAAACGACCATATCCATAGTGATTCGTACAACTCAGAATTACACGTTGTTAAATATAGCTACTACACTATCACTATGTTGTAAAGCAGAAGCAAATATCAGTACCAATCCCAACGACCTTGAGACACTCAACGGCATCAAAACGCATCGTTGGGTGACTTCACCTTTGTCCAGCCGGGAAACGAGTAAGACATGCTAGTGTGCCAGATTGATATCTCGTAAGCGTGTTATTTGATGTCCTCTGCCTGTATCAAGAGCTACGAAGGGGACAAATGATGACATACTTGCCCCGAGAGATCATGCCGGACTGTGCTGCCGTCCCCAGCTCCAAGTTGACCGGGAGTCCAATCTGCCCTTGTAGGAACGCCGCGAAGAGCAAAAAGAAAACGCGAGAGTACTGACTTTGCGCTGGCCATAGGCGACGACTCGATTATCAAGGCCTAATAGCACCAGGTTTGCCTGTAGTTATATTATATAGATATACTTTGCTCCCCAGTTGAAAAATAAGAGGATGGCTTTAATAATAGCAAAGAAGATGGGTTCTCCTTTGTCAAAGGAACCTTTTGACTCCAATGGCAAGTCTGCAGAAAAGGTGGCTGGCTGGCTGGCTGTATGAGGTTTCGTCAGTGATGCGGTAACGACCGAGGCTTACCCTAGGGTCAGCAAGCCTAGAGTAGAAGACCCCAGGGACCTATGACCTAGAGAATGAAGAGCCAATCTACTACTTTGGAACTGATCAATACCGGTAGTCCTAGAAGACAGAACCCAGGAGAAGGTCGTGGTGTGGGATCGAGGGAGGGCCTTAGAGCAAGATGACATGCTACGGTCGGAGGCTAGGGTGGGAGAGCCTCGAGAGGGGGGATGTACTTGCGTACCTAGGGTTACTACCTCTAGGGATGGATGACCAAATTTATAGTTATACATGTAATTTACGAGTCGTCCGTCATATCGGAATCAATCTTATGCTATTTTCCACATTTACGGATACCAAATTAGGCTCGATAACAAGACTTAGCCACTTTCGCTTGAAGAAAGTCATCGACGACTTGAGCACGATATTTCTCATGTCGTCCATAGTGAGCTCGGTCTGGCGGTCGATTGTACTCGTTGTAGTTAGATAGTGAATCTTCCAGCGCATAGTTCGGGCGTCGCTTCTTGCTCTCAGGTCGAGGACATCGCTCATCGGTGGTCGTCACATTAGAGTCTATACTATCCGGGCATTCATGATCGTCGCTCTTGCGGGCCCTCGCAAAGGCTTTGCGCGAGCCAAAAGAGGATGGACGATGAGGGACGAGACTATGATAAAAGAGAAAGCACTGGCGTGATCTTGAAGCTCACCTCTGAGTGGAACGAATAAGCCACAGCAAATAACAAAGCCTTGTTGTCACCGAAGAAATGGTCAAAGTTGTCTTGAGAGGCGATATTGGCGTGAGCGGGGATTAAATTTGAACGATGCGCAAGTGCATAGTCAGGTTCAAGAGATCAGTTATCTACGCGTGATTATTTGTATCCAGGACTGCGCGGATCTGAGTTCATGTCGCTGTTTCATCCTTCTGCTAAAGGCCAAAGTCTAGCGTTAACATTAATTTCACCATGAGCGAAGAACGAGTTAGACCCACAGACACTGGCTGCGTAGACAAAGAGAAAGAGCTCACTCATGTTTCAGTAGGAGTAAGGATGAGGATGAGGATTCGAAGTGTGGGATATGAGAAGGGCCGTGAATTGAAAGACCTGTGTCTCCGGAGTCGCCAGTAGGGATATGTCGCACGATGGGGAAGATACGAGTTCAGCTTAGCCGCAGTATGTCGAAGTTTGAGAACAAGAAGTAAGTAATAGTCGAACGTGATTGGAGAGATTTATTTCGGCCGATTCGCTGTCCGTTAACATCCCCTTGGAGCCAACCAACAACCGAGGTACACAAATAGACACAACAGAAGACCATGACCTAGCTCTTTGCCAATGACCCAGTCCGACAACTAAATGATAGGCTTCCCTAATACACGCAAATATGAACACATTCGAATATACACAGGGAGGGTGAAGTCCTAAGTTCAGATAGCCATCCTGTCTGTCAAAGTATCTAACTAAGAGCTGCGCCAGGTCGGCTAAGTTGGTCGATCATAAGAGTCGTTCAAATACGCCATGCCAAGATACAACTGCAATTACTTGGGTGCTTGGACGGACAAAGGAATCCTCATTGTTGATGAGAATCTAGTCCATTGGCTGAAGCGACGCTTGGGCAGGTTATTGACATGTTGATTGGTTGACCCATGATGTTCAGTATTGTACTCATTGGCTGTGAAATCGCCCGGACAGTCTAAAAGGATGTTAATTGGCTCACGGACCCTTGCTGTTTTGTAATGTGCTCATTGGCTTTGGGAGCCCGCAAAGCCCCTCCTAATAGGCGCTTCTTTCCAGCGCGTAAATATCATTGCTTCTGTTTCGCGGGTCTTTGCAACATGCAGATACAAGACTCCACGCACATCGTATTGGCCTGAACGACAGCGTCCCACACTTAAAGTCTTAAGCATTGTTTCTGATGGAAAACATGCTGTGACACATCTCCAGTTTGGGAAATTCGACTGCCCGTTCCTTTCAGTCGTGTCCCATCTTCCATCAGCATGAAAGGTGCACGTTTGCATCATCTGCAATTTTCGACCAAGCAGGTATTTCTTATCAGCGTGCAAAAATCGAAGGAAAATCGTGGTAGAAACCTTGGAAACAAAGTAGGCTGGCAGAAGGAGCTTACCTTCTGCTTGAATAATGACTTTTGCTGGTTTTATTGGTCTTTTTCTCTTGTAAATTTAAACTGATTACCTAGGTCAGTACCATCACCACTAACACCGACTCACCATCATATGTTTACAAATACGATTCGTCAGTCATGGCTGACGGGCTAAGCGACACTACACATGACCATCCATGACTCCTCACTTCGACAACTATTTTATACGATAGTATCTAGCGAAGCAATCGCAAATAAGGGAGAGAATCACCTCCATCCGTCCCAAAGGCAGAAGAACACTTCCCAGTTTCATGTCCATCTCACAGTTCTTTGTAGCTCAGGGATCGAAGACGATCGCCCACGGTAGTACTGTAAGATGTTAAAAGACTATCAAAGCAGGTAATCCACACTCATTATTCGCCACCGAGCAAGTTCTGAAGGGTTGGTAGCTCATGGTGAAAATCACTTTTACTCGTCAGCGGAATGGGCTCAGAAATCTGCTACAGCGCCGAGAGGAACCTGACGTGGAGGTTGTCAGTGGTCCCATATATAATACAGAAGTCCAAGAGCTGGCGGTTGATATCAACGCAGTTGTCACGCTTGCTGACTCTCCATAACTGATTGCTGACGATAGTAACGTCGATGGAGACGAACCTGCCCGCGATGAGGTACCTGAACTATAGCTCTGGGCTGGCGGTGATGCTGGTACTAACAAGGTTCAAGGGCCTGCCCTGGAGGAGTCTGTCTGCAGCAATGTCTCTCGCGGCGAGGATGCCGTAGCCTCATGGAAAATTCTCATGAGAACAACCCCGTGTCTGGGGTGGAGCAGACGTCGAAGGAAGAGATTGCGACCAAAAGAAAGTTAGCTAACAAGCTCAACAATAAGATTTAATTGTACTACAAGGCCACTCTGTGCGGACATCAGACAATTTGGCAACAATCTTCTGATGGCCGTACCTGAAAGACTTGTTCGCCCTGGTTTCTGGCTCAAGGTCGTTTTCCATAACATAGTCAGGATGTTTCTATTTATCTGAGGCTCTGCTACGAGGTAATCTCAGAATTAATACTCACCGACCTGCGCTAGAGATGCCCGCCTCGATCTTCTTACGTGCTACTGATTTCAATGACGAACACGACGATATGGAAGTGTTTAGCATGCGGAACAACTCTGATGATGAGACTAAAGCTAGTAATGCGATAAGGCAAGAGCTAGACATGGAGGTTGCCAGGTGAGAAGTCCCCTGAGGGGACTGAGCTTGGGGGTAATCCACACACACTGGGAATATAGGTTAGCTGCTATCGGATCAATTATCTGTAAAGCGATTTATAATTAGTTGATCTGGTAGGAGGATGTTGTGTTGTAACGCAATATTACATCCCATCGGAATCATCCTGGGCCTAAAACTTTCTCATTTCTTAGAATTAGGATGAATTGTATTAGTAGGAAGTGAACAATATAATGTCGTGATCACTCTTCTGTCAACTTTGCACTACATCTCTAATCTTATTTTTGTCTTTTTCTAGAAAATCCTTTTCATGATAAATACCCCGCCATACCAAACTCTGACATTCTCCTATGATATCTGTGACATAGACACAAACGTTTGGGCTTCTTTGCAAAGCAAGCTGACCGCAATCTAGCCCCTCTTTGCTCTCCAGTAAAGGCTGTCAAGACCGGGAACGAAGTCGCTGTGCGAGGCTCGCTCCCCAATCGTGGTATCCTTTTTCCCAGTATCTTCCAATCGGCACTTATCGTATGCCTGCTTGGCCTTCTCTGCATACTCCTGGTTGTTGTTGTAGATATCTTCGGCGGCTTCCCTATCTGTCAAATTCGTGTTTGACAAGTTGGGAACAGGTACTTCTCACATCATAGGGATGGCTTCTTCGAAGGTACTGGCCATTGTTTCGGCAGACCCGAACCCTAGCGCCATCTTCATGACATAAGCGATTAACGCATCGTGGCCTGTCCATTTCCGTGTCGGAAAGCCATACTTCCAGCCTTTGACTGCCTCGAGCGTGTTGTTATTCATTGTTGAAATGCTTATTTAATGGTGATATGTATAACAAAGTTGATAGCAACGAGGCTATCCAGGGATGGAACGGTTGAAGAGGTAGTGAGGGTGCGGCTGATGAGGTGCTCTATGGGTGTTGACGATGGCAGAGTTGCTGAGTCTGGGGAGTGGACTTGAATGATATTAGTTCTCAGTAGGGATTTTGCCTCAGTTCTTATAGTTCTATTGATTAGGCCTTTTATCTCCATTTAGCATGTGAATCACGTAATCAACATATAGGTCTCTGCCTTTGTGTTTGCCCTTCAGTCAGCCACACAAAAGGCTGGACCGTGATTGTTTTCATCCCTATGATGAAAACGAATAAACGCCAGCCAACGTTCCATCGTCATCTTCAAGACATCATCAATCGGTGCCGATGTGAAAATCGGCTCCGCCCCCGACTCGAATTTCACTTTGTATATGTGTGTGATTTTGACTAGGTAATAATGTAAAAGGTAACTGAATCCGTGACGCTATGCGCCTTGATCCATACATACGCATTGGTGTTAGCCACAAAGGTCTGTACTTTATCGATTGATCGACAGTATTACAACTTCAGCCAGCCATTTTATTCGATCAGCGGACAATACAAGCTGTCCCATCGGGGAAGCACTGTGGCGTGTTTGCAACTTCTCAAGAGTCTAGAGCTTGATGGCTAATATCAACAAGCCACGGCGCGTATACACAGATAACACTGGCACGCGACACATCCAAGGTAGGGAAAAGCCTTTAGTACAACAACTAGCTGTACTTAATATCGTGGCTTGTCAAACTACATAGATTCAAAATATCTAGGCCAAGCCGTAAACAACAAAAAAGCGACATTGTTGTGGCTTTGGACTGTCCGAACACCCTGAGACATGCATTACTGTGTTATCAAGTCTTTTAGGTTTACACCATAAGCTTGTCGATTATAGGTAGTTTATGTGGAGAATCCCCCTCCGTTACCAGGACATGAGCTGTGTGCGACCTTAAGTCACCCAGGATTGTGACAAGTCTTGCTAGCTGCAGGCAATAGCCTTGTTCAATGTTATGTCGCTGACGCATTGCAATGCTTACGTCTTGAACAGTAAAGAGTCAAAACGCCACCCCTGGTGGAGAAACACGCTGCTGAACACCACACTATTTCACCCACAGTCGAAACTGGCGCTGCTCTGCCCCGTGAAGATTAATACTTGGCTTAGTAATTAGACGCTGGATAAAACGAGGACATACAGCAAGCTAATCGGCCTTTGAAATCTCGTACAATCTTTCAAAAACCCCTGCCAGTTTTGGATGCACCATAGTTTTAGTGATATACCCGCCAAGGAAATTGTGAAAAGGGGTAAGTAAACTTTCTTTTCAGAGATAATCAAAAACCAAGCTCCATATACTGTATGAGAGTGATGATCGCGGACGTAGGAGCTGAGACATGTTACCTACTCAGATCAGCCACATATACACAGGCGAGTTGACGAGATATGTCCGAAACCAAGACTGAGCTTAGTGCCGGCGTTCATGCCCAACAGTCCGTTTGCTCAGAAGCCCTGCCCGAAACTCGAGTCAAAACTTTAGCTATGAATATTTTGAGCTTATTCCAGTGATATCACGGAGTACTGTGGCTAGCTCAAACTAGACAAATCAGCCAGTTTTGGTGTCAATTGGCCAATCTTGAATCATTATGATGCCGCGGCTGAGAATAAAAAAAAGGACAGCTGGGCTCAGCCCACCTGACCCACGCTAACACCAACAGGGTTCCTCAGCTAGCCACAGATATTGTGCCGATAGCCGTAGATTTCATCCAAGCATCCCCCAATCGAAGTGAAGTCTTAATCCCCGCCGCAACCAGGGGAAAATGTTGTAATCCGACGCTAAAGCCGCTTGACAACTTTCGCAGCTCCTTTGACTGTGCCATGATGTAAATTACTGTTAAAACCTAAAACATGACTATTGAAGTTAGTTCTATTTTAAAATTCAGTTACGCTGTAGAGTGCTGACTTGCCACCCATCAGATATTGGATTAATTATTTGTAAAGTGACTAAGGTTAATTGAATTAACTATATAAACTCCAAGTTTAGACTGTAGGACTGAAACTTAAATAATAATTTTTCACTTAATTTAATCAGAAATTTTTGCTTAACTTTAAGGTAAGTGAATATACTAGGACTATATAACTACCCTAAAGCTATAGTCTAAAAACTTAGAAAGTCTTTAGATAGTCCCCGACAAAGTTCTTTCCCAGCGTGCTAACTTGATCAGCCAGCTCTTTAGCACCAAAGGCTTTCGCAAGAGTCTTAGCCCATTCAGCAGCATCACCTTGGATGGTGGTAACGAGAAAACGGTGCTTTCGATAGTGTTAGCAAAATCATCATTTAGAAACCTGAAAAACGAATCTCTTACCTGGTAGACCTTGTTGTTCTTATCGTGGAGAACTAGAAAACGTTTTTCTCCCTGGGCATTCTTCTGTCCATACTGGAATTGGTCGCTAATCGGTACGACCCAATCATCTGAGGCCAGGCAATCAGGGGGGTAGAAATTAGCTGAGTGTGAGAACCTACCTCCTTCCTTGATAGCGCCAGGGGCGTTGTTGAGACTCTCCAAGTAAATTGGCTTCTGGATGAAGAGAATAGTTTCGGCATTACCTTTTGAGGTATTCTTGGCGTTGACAAAGTAGTAATCAGCAGTCTTGGATTTCAAAGACTGAGTCCAGCTTAACACGATGGGGGCGCCAGACTGTTCTGGATTGTAAGCTTGGAAACGGAGAACATCTTTGACCTCAGGAGTGACAGTCATTGTGATATAATATGGCAGTAGCGTTGGGGTCAAGAGATAAGGGATGATGAGAATTTGTGTTGTAGGTTGAATCGAGGAGCGAGTTGCATGGGCGGCTAACACAATTTAATATAGACTTATAGCCAACGAGTTTCTAAAATGTCTTAACTCCAGACTGATAGGCTCGTGTGCCATTTGAGATGCATTGATGTGACAGAAGACAGTAGATCATCACAGAACAATAGCTTGTCTCACGATCGGTCTGGAATAAAAGCCCATCTGATGTTGTTACAAAAGGTCCGTGAGCCACTTTCCCAAAAGAACATCAATCAGCTAGCCACGACAGTTCGGTGATGTTATTGTGGCGATTCGGATCTCTCATTGGCTATTTGGTTACGGTCCGCGCCGTTTTCTCCGCAATTTCCAGTGTATTGGCTTGTTTTGAAATTTTTGGCGTTCGTGCAATCAGCTCAACTGAGACACGCGAACGCTCATCTAGTGATGTATATGAAACATGGCAGCACCATTCCCAATAGTCTGAAGCCCTCTGGAATAGCGGTGATGTGAATTCTAACAAATCGGACCACTCCTAGGGGCCCCGGACAAGGATGAAATGTGGCGTTCCACTAGCGAAGTCCTAGTGAGAGAGACGGCTGTGAGCTGAACGTCGGTTGGAATTGGGAAAGCGAGACTGCAGACCCCAGACCATCGTACTACGGATGTGCTTACATAGAACTAACCATTATTTGTCAGGTCTAACTTCCACTTTCTGACATGGACGTATCAAGTTATGTCTCAAAGGTCAGGTGCTTGTAGCTTCATTCCGGGCAACATACATCTGTTCATCGACGGCGAGACTTGTTGGGTGGAGAACAGAATTGTTTTAGTGATGAGGTCTAGAACGCAGCAATTGAACGGAAAACTGGAACAAACATCTTTGAAGTGGCTGGCTGAGGTGAACTACACCAAGTCTAGAGTCACAAGACGAGACCTAGACCTGTGCGCTCCTTGAGGCGATTTCAATGTGCCGGCGTTTCTTTGGTCTTCCAGCTGATCTCTTACCTCTTTCACCGTGAAAGAGTAGAAGTTCCACAAATAGACGAATTCCGATTGGAAGCAAGGAGAGCCAACTGGCTTTGGAGCACCTGTCGTTGCGAGGGCGCTCGGTAGTCTGTCTACATCACATTTTGCTGGCTGCCATACAAGATAAAAGGAAAGACACTGCATTCTGGAAACACAAATGTAGTGCTTGATAGGTCCAGAATAACGTACTCTTTGACACCAAAACCAGAATTTTAACGGACAACCTCTTCTACCAAGTCAGCGATCGTAATGGCTGGAAACCCAGTGAATAAGATAGGGAAGGAGGTATCAGGCTTTCAAGACGTATGCACCAGTTATCTCGAACAAGCTCAAGACGCTAAGTTTGATGATAGTCTAGCAAGCCCACTAGGGTTAAGAAAGTGAGAATTGAAGGTGAACGAATTGTAGAGTATTGGGAAGATGTTGAAGAGAAGAAAACTGCACCAGGTAAGGACTTGTTATCCAACGTGAGCTTACCTTTAGCTCTCATCGCTGAATCCAATACATAGTAATCGAGGCACCGTCACCCCTCGAGCCGGCCAAAGAGTTTATTTTTCCTGATGGGATATCTCTTGCAACTGTCTTTCCAAGTCTGAAAAACGGACCTTTCGATGCCATTGACCTTTCCGAGACAAAGATTTGGTGGCTGGCTGAAGATATGACCCCAACTCTAACGGCCGGTATCTGGTTCCAGACAGATGTGAAGTTCCGGGGCATCCTCCAGCCAATCAATGATGTTCTTCGAGACGTCTTTGGTCAGGAAAAGCCCGGTATTCACCTATCTGCACATCTTGGTGTTACAGACGCCTTTTCCGATGAATTGGTTGCAACGGGGTTCACGTTTCGTGGAAGTATTGAGGGTATCCATCGAGGATTTGGCGACTTCCTCACCTTCCGCAATGCCGGTGTCCAGCTTGATGTACACCCGAGCCAAACAAAGGCTAGCAATTTGACTTCACTGTACAGCTTCTTTGGGTCTTTGAATCTTCATATACCCAATTCAGTTACTCCTCTGGTACTCAACTATACTATAGAACCTAAGAGTGATACTCTTGATATCAACATGAGGTTTGGGGACGGTAGAAAGTGGGAAAGCGTGTTTGGAGTGAAAGGTCTTGATGTAAGTCCTGATCTTGGAAGATGATCTTGAACCGGTCTGACATCAGTGAAGCTCGATCAAGTTACATTTGGTACTACCCTAATCAAGTCCGATGTTCGCAAGGCTCTTGAGTTTTCTATCAACGCCAAATGGTCACTTGGTGGTGTTCCCATCGAACTGACTGGGCATATCAAGAAAGGTAATCCCCACAGTGCTCCAGCACCACACAACCGCTGACGCGTACCAGAGAGATCATCACTTCGTGCCTACATCAAGTCTTTAACGATGGATGACCTCCGGAGACTGTTCAACACCCTGACTGGAAGCCATTTGGAACCTATAGAGCAAGACATCAAACTCAAAGAGTTGACTCTAGATATTTCCGAGGGTCGCATCGCCTTTTGTGGTGAAGTTTGGGTCGATGGACGTAAAGTCGCAAGGGCGGAGGTTCTGGTTACAGTGGATGGTATCCGAATAACCGGTGGCATGGATGATATCGACATCGGTGGCGGTGTGAATGTCAGGGAAGCTGAACTTGAGCTCATCGTGGGAGACGTGAACAGGCCGCCAGCGGAGGCGGTTGACGGTTCGGTAGAGGCCAAGCCTTCCGAGCCAGCGAGCAAAGAGGTAGCGACGAAGACAAAGTCCAGAGGAACACCTGTTACAGCTCTTATTCGAGGAATTGTCAACGTCAAAACAGGCGATGTTGACCTGACGTTCAAAGTCGCAGCCGCCATCACCAAGCCATCCGATGGACCAGTCGCCTATTTCGTGTATGGCCAACTGGATTGCAAGAATCTCAGCATCGGTAAGGTACTTGGTGGCGCTATGGATGAAGGTCATCCAATGGATCTTCAACTGGCTAGCGTCACCCTCATAGCTGCTAGTAGTGACAAGATCAGCACTCAGGGCTTGAATGTGGCAAGATTCCCTGTCTCGAAAGGTGAGATCGCTTTTCCCGTTTGTGGCTCCACAAAGACTAACCTATGGATAGGCATTTTCCTATGCGCGGAACTTAAGTCGATTCCATTTGTAGGGGATCTTTGCAAGGCCTCAAAGCCTGAAGACAGATATATCTTTCAAGCAGGGTATTCCCCGTCTGGTGGATTAAGCGTAAACATTCTGCTCCCCGAGGACATAAGAGTAAGAAATTCCCGTGAATCTTGATTTTGTTTCTTCCGGTACTGATCATTCAGATTGAACTGTCGCCGAATGTTGTTTCTGGTCCATTGGTCTTGTCCATTCAGTCCAAGCCGTCGCTTAAAATTCAGTTCGCTGCTAGCCTAACCGTCGTACTTGATGACGAACCGCCCCTCCATTTAACACTTGCACTATCCGCTGATGAGTTGCAAGCTGTCGCATTTGCGTAAGTCACTCACTTTAATGATGACGACCCCGGACTCACACTATTTACAGCGAAATGGATGGTTGGTGGAACAATCCGTTAAATTTAAGCCCACGACTCAAAATCGGACCGGTACTTACACTTGGAGTCGCTATTGATTACAAGCAATTCGCTGCTTCTGGTATGCCATCCGGTCTGGCATTCAACGGCGGCTTTGTTGTCGATGAAATTGACGTTTATGAACTGGCTTTCAATGTTAGTACGAATCCCAAAGAAACTGTGATCAAGCTCAAGATGAGCGAGTTAGATCAAGGGAAGATTATCAACCTCATCAATGCCATGGCTCGAATCAACATGAAGTCATCTGGGGTCGATCTAATTCGCTTTAAGGATGTCAATATTTATGCCTCCCCAATGGGCTGCCTTGTTGGAACAAAAAGCTTCCCTCCCGGGTTTGCCGTTCAGGGCAAAGCATTTATTCTTGGTAAGAAAGTCGAGATCGACTGCCAGATCGGTAAGGAAGGTCTCAAGCTGAGGGGAGATATTGAAGGGTTCAAGCTGGGCCCTTTGACTGTCCAAGGTGGAAAACAACTTGATGGAACACGGACTGAGAATGCAGTGATTGATATGGAGATGACCAAAGAGCGACAACATTTCCAAATTAGCGGGGCCATCTCAGTGTTTGACTTGGAAACTAGTGTCTTTATTCTTGCTGATACTATGCCTACTCCGCAATTGGAGTTCAACTTCGAACTTTCCTGGAGCGAGTTGCTCAAGTTCAAAGTAGAAGGACACCTTGTTGGATCCTCAGACGACAAAGGAAAAGCCTTAACAAACTTGAGTGACTCCGACTTCGAGCTCAAGGCTGTCTTGGAGCAGAATATCATGCGAGAAATTTCGGAAGCCATGAAGAAGTGGTTCAATGGGGCGCAAGCTTCTGTACATGAGGGCATAGAAGAAGCGAAGAAGAAAGTCGATGAAGCAAAAGCCGAGTTTGAACGAAAATGCGCGGAGGCGCAAGAAAAGGTCCGACAAGCACAGGCAACTTTTGAAGGTGAAATGGAAGCAGTCGGGTCCGCACTTCGAGAGGGACAAGAGAAATGTGATAGAGAACGTCGAGCAAAGGACCGCTGGGTTGTTGAACAGGAGAAAGAAGCGGATGAAAAGATACGATCAGCAACCGCTATTCTCGATGCGAGAGAAAAGGACTTCAAGGATGATCTCGAGTCGAAGAAGCGAGATTTGAGTGAGAAGAGACGACAGGGAGACGAGGTCATTGGAGGAGCTCTTAGGAAGCTGCAGGATGCACGAATCTCCCTTCAAGACAAGTTTGGTTCCGCCCTTGATGCAATTGAGAGTGCACGGAGAGATGTTGGAAGTGCAAGAAGTATGTCGACAAGTCTAGCGAAGAAGGGTTCTGCTGACATATTCAGGCAATTTGAACGAGGCCGAGGAAGATCTCTCAGACGCGAGGAGTGATCTGCGTAGTTGCGGATTTTTCAAAAAGGTGTATTATGTAAGTGTGTTATAGATTTCTTGATATGCTATTAGTTAACCATTCCTGTATAGGGCATCAAAGTTGCTGTTCGCGTGGCAGAGGTTGGGGTTTGCAAGGCTGCCCTTTTTGCTGCAGAGAAGATTCTCGATGTAGCGAGTTGGGTAATTAAGAATGTGGCGTACAAAATTGCCGAGAAGGCCGTTAGCGTTGCGGAAGGCACCCTTTGGGGGGCTCGTTCGCTTTGGGACGGCCTCATTAAGGCCGCTCAGATAGCTCTTGATGGTGTTGGGGCTGTACACGCAACGGCCATCGAAGCAGCCAAGGCTACTGTAACATTAGCCTTGAAAGCCGCTCTGCAGATCAAGAAAGCGGCTGCGGAAGCCTATGGCGCCTTACTTGAGTTTCACAAAGCAACCTTGAAGCTGCTGGAAGCTGCTGTGGACAAGGTCAAGAAAGGAATCAGCTTCCTCGCTTTTGAATCAGCCCTGAAGGTCTTAGAAGCCGCAAAGAACGACACAACTTGGGTTACGATTGCCAAAGGAGCGTTAAGCGCTGCCGAAACAGTTGCACGGGCAGCTCTAGCTGCTGCTGCATGGCTCTCTGAACAGCTTTGCGAAACTCTCAACATTCGTCGAGTGGAACTGACCACGAGCTTGAAGAACATAGCCCAAGGCGGAGCTTTCTCCATTCGAGTCATTGGGACTGCTCTCCACCAAGACTTCAACTTTACGGCGACTTGGAGCCCCAAGGATATGTTGAGCTTTATCATTGGGCTTTGTAAGAAGCTTTGGAATGATTTCCTCGGCAAGTCCGGAAGTATGTTTGAGAAGCACAAGAGTGAGGGAAAGCCCATTAGTGAAAATGTGCGCAAGGCGGGTATGACTCGCATGGTCGCTTTGGAAATCGCTGCCGATACGCTCAAGGAGCCCAACACTGAAAGATTGGTGTCGACGGCTACGGCGAAGGGTAATTGGAACACTGCGAATGGCAACACTGATGCGATCGCAATTATTTTGGACGGGCCCATTCTCTATGAGCTTCATGCTGGAGGGCGCATTTTTAAATCCGTGGGGATGCCCGGAACTAGCGATTGTCGCTGGGATAAGCTGGCTGAGAACTCGGCAATAACAAAAGTCGCCGCAGCTGGTGGCATGCTCTATCAGCTTCAGCAAAGTACCGGAGATATCTTGGAGTATACTGGTACCCCAATGACCGGTTGGCAATTGATAGCTTTCGATTTTAGCTTCATTGATATCATAGCCAGCGACAGTGGCTTGTACTTCCTGCAACGTACAGGCTATATCCACAGGTACCTTGGCAACCGAGAATGGCAAATGCTCGACAACACTTCAACAACAATCAAAATAGCGGCAGCTGGGGAACATCTCTATCAGCTTCGCAGCACTGGTGTTGTCTTGAAGTATACGGGAGTTCCGCTCACTGGGTGGACGACATTGTGCACCAATGCAGATACTATGAGCATCGTCGCTCATGGCAGTGACCTTTACCAGCTTCAAAAGTCAGGACGGGTCTCCAAATACACAGGAATCCCTATGGCTGTTTGGCAGGTATTGGACACCAATCCCGCGACAAAACAACTTGCAGTTGGTGCTCAAGGTCTTTATGCATTGCATACCGATGGCATGATCTGGTGGTATACGCCCAAAGCGGGTTGGCAACATCTCAATAGAAGTGCCCAGGCGCTTTCGATCGCGGCTGGAGATTATATTTGTCAATTGCGGAATGACAGGCAGATTTGGCGCTTTGAACACGCGATATAAACAGCTGAGATTAGTTCTTTTGATTATTTTCTCGGATATTAGTGTTTAGTTCCTTTTATCTTTGTTATTAAGGTTTTAAGTTACATTCGAGCTATCAGGGCGTCCCACTTTAAATTGTTAATAATAACAATAGTAAATAAATAATTTATGCTTTTATAAGAAGAAAGAGTTATTTTATTAATAGCATATATATTTAATCCTTATATGCTTAATTAAAGCTATTAAGAAAGCACACTTGGGCTCTTAATAGTAATTAAAAATAACTTCCTGTTAATATC
>JAASAY010000156.1:0-71470 GCA_014822085.1 Fusarium stilboides
AACTTAATATATTAAATTAATATAGTTATTCTTTAGTTATATTATACAACTTTATAAAGAACACAGTTTTTTTTCACAATCTCAGCATATTAACCGTATGCTCACACAGTTACCAAAAGTCTAGGTTTCAAGCTGCATAGCAAGAAATCTTATTCCTCAGCAAGATGACTCTTTTTCCCTCCCTCAAGGGCTATAAATTGCAGTCTTAAAGAGGGGTCAAAAAGTCAATATTGCAGAAGGTTGTTTACACATCGGTTCAAACACAGTGGGACAGCGTTTGAGCATGTCCGATGTATGGTGCAGGTGGCCGGGATCCCATGCTGTGAGGGAACGTCACAAGCCTTATCGAGGTGGACTGACCGTCAAAGGCCTATCTGTGACTAGATGCTCTATTTGTAAGCTTATTATTAGAAGTGGTCGGGCTCCTTCGTTGTATTATATGAGCTTTGTCACTGCTTAACTAAGGTCGCCGTTATTCGCGGATAGCGTTTTCTGTGGCAGGCTCCGGTAGCGTAGTGCTCTTCTCCTACCCATGATTGTACGCAGATTTCTATGCCAATCGAGGCACGTGGGGGGAGACAAAATAACATATCAAAGACAGTACGACCACAAGCGGGATTGTTATATACAACGTGCGGATGTTGTCCTAGAGAACCATCCTCGCTTCTAAGGATATTCTTCCACTTGCTACCGGACATGGCCGAATATCAATCAGTCAATCCAAAAGCTGGCGTCACATGATTTTTCGTCTCCACTTATTCGTTTCATATTTCTATCCTGAATATAGCTACTTTTTTTTACCTCTATCGCGAAGCATTTTGCCGCAACTATAGTACAATCCCTAATTAAACCTACCGAAAGACCCATCTTAACTCACCTTTTTCCTCACCATATCTACACAGCCTCGACGTATCGACTCTTGGCTACCGAACTGGAAACTCTCTGACCACTCTATTTCACTAAGGTTTACTATGCCATAGACTCTCCAATATTGTGAGATACAACCGAAACTTGCTGTTGATAGTATAAATTAGGTAGAACATATGCTAGTAAACAGAACTAAGCAAATCTGCGTGTATTGATTTGTTGCTCGATTAAAAAGATTCATGAACTGCAATGTTGCAGATCACCACTGCAATAGGCCAAGTAGAATAGGACTAGTCGATACGAGAATAGATTGGCCAGAAAGAAACATCAGGGAGAATAGTACCTACGAAGACACCTCCTATCGCCTTAAGAAGAGGCTTCACGGTATACCAAAAGCCAGTTAGGTCTCTCAGCTTCAGATAAGCATAGCAGCCATTCCCAAAACAAGAGCGCCAGCAGGAGTGATAAAAGAAGCACCGGCAGTGGCGAGGGAGGGGGTTGGTGTGGCCGTCCCGATTTCACCCGTTGTTGTAGGAATGATCGGGGGATACGGCTTGTAGGTGCTATTACTAGCCGAGGCGATAGCGCTGCTGATAGGAAGACCAGTGGACTCTGAAGCTGGAACCATTGTCTTATCAGCGGTGGAGGGAAGACTGCCGGTGTCTTCGGGGGCTGTAGCTAGCTTGGTGGCAGAAACAACTTGCTTTGAAGTAGAAGAGCCTTCTTTGTCCCTACACTTGGACTCGCTGAAGGAATCCTGAGCTCCGTCGAGGACATCGGTAAGACTGGATGCAAGGTCTTCGGCAATCCCCTGCGCTGCCTCAGGGACTTTTGAAACGACCGATTTGATAAGCTTCTGGGAAGCACCGTTGATCTCACTAATTTGAGAACGGGTAGTGGCGCAAAGTCCTGCTTCCTGGAGCGCAGACTTCTTGGCTTTGAGATCATCCGTCAAGGTCTCTGCCTTCTTTGTAAGACTCCTGACTGGATCCTGAAGCGCCAGTGCATCGGTGAGGCTCAAGTCATCTGACTTATCGACTTCAGTCTTACCACCGTTGATAACCTTGACGAGTTTCTCAGCGGCGTCCACAACCGGGTCAGAATCCCCTTTGAAGGCTTTGACAGCGGAGTCAAGCTTGTCGATGCCGGTCCCAACATCATCCAGTACTCCAGTCACGGTGGCCAGGTCACGCTGAACAAGAGAGGGGGGATGGCGATTAACGCCATCTAGGGAAGCGGTTGTAAGCGAGAGAAAGCCAATCAGATGGAACGAAGAAACGGCTTTGGTTGAGAAGCGCATCGTGATAGAGTGATGATGGATTTCGGTATTGAAAGGTTGGTTGGTAACAATTGAGATATGCTGGCACTAGTGGGTGAATACTGTGCTGTAAATGAATTCTGCTAAATGAAAAGCTCTTATGAAGGGGTGAAGCTTGTCTCTTCCTTTCAATATTTAAACGACAAGAGTCTTTGGGTAAAGGTATAGATAATGCGTCTTCCTTCAGAATAAGCGGAAAAGCACTATAGGATCACAAGATGGTATAATGAGGTCGCTTCAGATGTAAAGATCCCGAAAGACATAATGTGTATCACCCCAGCTAAATCCGGGGTACTCTGTACGTTTCATCGATAAATGACGATCTGCACTAAACTGTAACGGTCCTCAAGAGATTTTTGACATTCTCCGAAGGAGCAGGGTGTGTATAGTCTTTACATCAACTTCCCAAACTAGGCTCGACCTTGTCGTTGGCTCGCAAGCATGGGTCTTTTCAAGGTAAGTGCTTGCTCAGTTGGTCATGTGATTGAGGCAATTTACTGTGAAACTTGCAAAGACGATCGACCAACTCACATTCTCATATCATGAGTTTCTACAGGGGTGCCATACGAGCACAGAATTAAGGTTTCGTTGGTAAGAATACCCAATGGATCTGCGCCGTGTTACAGGGGTTGTTGCTGCAGCTCAATCCCGCATTACAGACATCGCACGCATCCACCCATACTTTCAAAGGACTAGAGTGGGCCGATTTCCGACCAAAGCACGGATCCCACGCGGTAGTTCTCCCAAACCTAATCATCGATCAACGGTCAGGCGATGTAACTACAACTCGGTAGTCTAGCTCATAATACAGAGAAAATCTACCTAAAGAGAAGAGTTGAATACTTTGAAGAGGACTCTTGCGGAGGGATGTGCTAGCTGAGCCAACGTGGCAGATTCGGCTGCTATGAGCGGGACGGCGTACTTACAACAGAAGAGACATTGAGCTACAATATGGGTGGTAGTATCCGGTCTCTCAATGTGTGGCATACGAGCTACTCAGAAGTATGCATCGGCATATAGCCCAATATAGAAATAACGAGGTGGTTTAATGCAACTCTTTCCAGGTAGCTTTGAGGAAGGTCTAGAAACGACTAATTATGCCAGAAATTTTGCTGATGAATCGCATGATGATCCAGTCCCCAATACTACGGCTCTTTACAGTGATCGCCATGACTTGCCGAGGTACCAATACGGTTGTTGTTGAGTCTTAAAATGGAAAACTTGAAACAATTCTACCGAGGTCTGTTTTCTATTCTTGTACCAAACTGGCAATTACAGTTATCAAAGACCCCAAGGTCCGTGCCATAGTAATTACATTGTAAAATGAGCGCATTAACGAAAGCTCACGTGGGGTACACCATGCAGCCACTGAGCGGTCCAGCAGGTGGTGCCATTTCCATGGAAAGCAGGTACTAGTTCCTCCGCCTCATGATGATATCCCTTCCGTCAACATGAAGGCGAAGTTGAAGTCAGAACACAACCCCACAAGATAATCCTGACCAACACCTAGGCTGGCGTGGGTGGCAATGTCTACGGCCGCTTTGGCGCTAGTGTTTCACACACTTCGTATTCAAACTCGCTGCTTTCGCAAACTCAATAAGTAAAAAGGCACTTTTGTTGGAGAGATCTGTTTACGCCGGCTTCCGCATGGGCAAACGGGTTTGCCTTATTGATACCCCAGAGTGTAGTATCAAATTGTCTGTTCGACTTGGTACACGAGAAGCCAGAACTTCCTATGCATAGAGATCCTCTGAAACTAATCGCGCTAAAGGGTGGTACGTCAGTCGACAATCGCAATCTTAGCCATTCTAGTAATACATGAAGCTATCTATGAAGGCCCAGCGACTTAGTAGGAATGTCTTGGGATGTCGCATGGAAGAAGTTTGAACTTTTGTGACGCCCTGCGCCACGAATTTGGATGTTAAGCCAAATTTCCCCAAAGCACGCAGAGATTGAACTCTATTTTCGAAGTAGAACGATTCCATGAATGTGTCCGTATAGGCATATAAAGAATCTCTATCTGTGAGCAAACGCACATCATGCTTCCTCTTCTAGTTCTCTATAAAATTGATATGGCCAGACTACTCGTCTCATGGTAGCCGCGATCATACATGCCTTTGTATTCAGGATTTCATCCCAAGCCCCCCAGATTATACCCTTACATGTATTCGCGAAACAACACTGGTAATATGGTTCCTTCAAGTTCAACTGAGTTTGCTAGGACCACGAATTCAAAGTGTAGGCATCCCCTTACCAAACATTAGCAGTTACCTCCTGGCTAAATTTGGCCACGTGAGGCAAAGCAAAGTCGACGCCATGATAATCACCAAGACTGAAACTGACATTCTTGCTCAGCGTGCTCTCGTAGTGTCTCTCTTCTCCCACCCTCACTACTCGCCCGTAAGCGGGCATACGACCGCGACGCCAAACGAATAAGTCGAGCTCGGAAGAAAGAGCACATCACGCAACTGGAACGCGAGTTGAAGAGTCTCAGAAGCAAGAAGAACGGTGACCAAGCCGTTCAGGTACTCCGACGTAGGAATAAAGCCCTAGAAGAGGAATTGATGCGGTTGAGAGAGAGCATACATCCTTCGATGGCCTTGGCACCAGATCCTGCGCACAATACCATATTCCTCCACCCAAACATTGCCCCACTGCAGCAAGATGGCAAAACCAGTATTGCATCATCATCTAGCGATATGCTAGGTCATGACGCCGATGGCAATCTCAGCCTTGACGGTTTTGCTCCCCCCCTTGAGGACTGCGACTGTCTTCTTGGTCCCAGTCAGCTTCACGCCCCCGTTTCTAGTACTTGGGAGGCAAGGCGCAGCATGGTCCTCTTCCCCTCTGATTCCAATGTGTTCATCTCCAATATTTCGCACGACTACCACAACACCGACCCTGCGCATATGACTTGGGATACATCGCTGTTGTCCTCTGACAGAGCGTGCGGCTCTAGCCACGATCATTCGCTCCACTCTCCGCCTTACCATATTCATGCGACACATCAGGATATGCCCCTCTGGGAGAGGCATTCCAGATACTGCCTCACGGACGATTCTCACTTTACAAGAAGCGGGGGAATAGCTCGAGCAGGCGAATATACTTACTCTGGGGAAAGCTCTGGATATCTCTCTACGCAGACATACGCCTACGCGATTAGATAAATCAAGTCTCTAAAATAGCCTGGCTCCAAACGATATTGTTTTCCAAACTGCTATAGCTCGGATTTTTCATGGCCGATATAAGTTGCACTAGAGCTAAGGGACAAAGCTTTTTCTTATTTTCGACCATCTATAAATAGATCAGGCCCGGGTTGTTGGTGTATGACGACTTTTCCCAGCCTGAACGATGCTTGTGACCGAGTCGCTATGAGCTATGACTTAAGTTCTTGGCATTTCCGGTTACAAAAGCTGTTTTGAGCCAGAGTGGCCTAGCAGGAAACACATGCATGATACGCCGATATGTGACTTGCAGTGAAGAAGACCAGGACAACTTATCTTGCGAAACATCGCTCCAAAGTATCCGGAACTAGCGATAGGAAAATTCGAGCCTCTATTAGCTATCAAGATTTAAAGATAGATTTCTGGCTATGCCATTGCAGGCCACCGTAGATCGAAAAACCTGACTGGAACTATTCATCGTTCATTAGTCAATAAGTGAAGAAGTTGGGAAGATCAGAATCTCAGCTGCCAATTAATCCATGGTATTGAGTGTTAGCTCGATGTCGACCTTCTAAAAGTCAGCTTGAAAATTCGTCAAAGACATAAACAGTCATCCTAAACCCCCGGTTGGTGTAACATCTTGCGAGATGTTTGGGGATATCTGGGGCTACTGGATCCCCATGCCAACGAGCGATTTGTTTACTTCCTAATAGTGACCAGCTATAAAGCATATAATCTTGTTTCAACGCGAATTTGTGCCATATCGTCGTTCACTGTGGCGTTTCGTCTTGTACGATTAGCTTACATGGCTTCTACAAATACTAAATTATGATGGGCTTCGCAAACAAGTACCCGAACGGGCTTAAATTGGTATAACTTCGCAGCATGACGAGTGTTCTGACCCAGCAGTTATGACTTGAACCGAGATTCTCAAGAGATGGAGGAAGTGCGCAATCTTCCTTCAGACGCCGCCATCCCCTGTAGTCTAGATCTACTCTGACCTAAACTTAAATTCACTGGCAGGGGTGGCGGCGCTCAGTGCTATGCTTCAGGCCCACCGGCTTGTGAAGGGTTTGGAACAGGCGATGGGCCTTCTTCAATGGCAAATAATCACCCATCGAAGACAAATCATAACAGTTGGATCTTTGCATGGCCCCACATAAGAAGCGTACTTGAAGCGGTCCGTGCAAGTATCCCCAACTCCTAAAATTCGGGTGTTCTTCGTCGAAGCAACTCGATTGAGGACGTCTATGTGAACGGCCTCAATCAACTCAGCTTTCCAAACGTAAGGCGATGCGAGTTCGATCTTTTTCACCATCAAGGTAGCAGCTGCATGCATGTTACCAGAGAACTACTGATAAGATTCGAGTGGTGTCGACAATTGTCGATTATCACCCATGCTAGAGCGAATATGTTCTTATTCTAAATCGTGAGACGTCTTAACCTCTTTCCTCTACACCAGCGTCTTCTTCTATTCAGTTGGCTTGGTAGTCTTTACAGAGATCCAAGGGATTCCAAAGGTCCAGCCGAGTCTAGTAGCCATAGATCTAGTTCGAAATCCTGCACATGTGGATCTGAGAGTTGGTTATCGAGGAGACTCTAAACTGTCATGAGCAAATTGTGTAGAAGGACTGGATGAGCGTATAACATACCCAGTCAATGAATTCCGTCATACTCATGTCATTCATTTGTTCAGCAGGAGGGTACGTAGAATCCGGCGTTGCGGTATCAAACACGGAAGATTGCCAAGCCTGAGGTCTTGACAGCACGGATCGTGTGCTCATGTACTCATCGACGCGCTTGATTGTCGAATCTAATGCGTTGACCACGATACGCGCTTCCGAGGAGCTCTCCGCGGAACTAGCCCAAATTCCTTGAGCTTGTTGAATGACCACTAAATGCTTCCGAAGATCGGCATTCGCGTTTGGCAATTGGGGTATGCCTGCTTCTTGCCGCATTGTAACCGTCAGATCTAGGCATATGACCATGGCTGCTAAAGTGAAATCGCTCATAGTCAAGGTTGTAATCATCCATTTCATGTCGTGTAGTTGACCACCTGGTTGGGTTATCTGATGCATCTCCGTCTGCCTTTCCAATAACTTTTTAGCTGCCTCTAGGCAAGCGTGCCTCGAGAAGTCGAAGCGGTTGTCTTGTCGACGTGTTAGGTATTGGCGGTGGAGAACGATGATGCTCTTGAGATGTAGTAGCTCTATTGTAGTTCTGCCCATAATCGTGCCAGCGTCATCGACAATTATATTTCTCAAAGGCTTATACTTGTAGCCATCGGGAATATTCTCATACGCATGGCGAATCTCCCCATCAAGGGCGATTGTCTCTTCATAAGGCAGCGACACAAGTGATCGTGTATGACCGACTACTTTCTTGAACATGGCCATGACTGAAGCTTTGACAATGCTATAAAGAATAATCGTATTGTCAGACAAAGGTCGGGAAGGTGGTAACTCCGTGATACCGGGGTAAAAGTCAGAATTGTGAAGGTTGTGGGGCAATTCTGTATCGCAACATGACACTGGTATCATACTGGGTAATCCCATCTGAAAAGACATCAGTGAGTCAAGCTGGTATATACCGACCCAGACCCTGCGCCTCATCTCACCATCGAATGGTGAAATATTCGAGCCTGGCAATTTTACAGAATCTCGGTGATATCCCTTACTTATCGCAAGCTGGACCACTTTGCCCATGAGAAACCAAAGGTTGGTATCGGAAACTTTGGCACGCAGCCAGCAGCCCACGAGATGCAGGAGTAGAGCTTCGACGGCATGTTCTTTGGCTGCGATGTAGTCACCAAGAACAAGACATTGCTGTGTTCTTTGAGACAAGATCTTGCTTGAAGGAATCGGGGCTTGAGAGTTTTGACTCATGCCCGAAAGCTCATGGACACCTGCGGATAGACTGAGAAGGGCGAAAAGAAGAGCAATCCAGATTGTTGGGGTTTTTGATGGCGAATCCCAGAATGCTCCATACTAATGATATCATTACATTAGCATTGCTGTTTATCTCCGTCATAGCGCTTAGTGATACTTACCTCTTCCTGGAACTTGACAGGATGCAAGATAGCTAGAGTATCAAACAGGACTAAGTCAGTCTAAGTCAAGAAAGGTTATCATGCCAAACATAACTTACGCATCATTGCATAGTGTGAGCGAAAAAAGATGGACACCAAGTTATCGCATACCGGTCTTGATGGTAAAACTGATAGAACTTGCTGCAGGTCTAGCCCTTCAGCGGAGCCTAGATCAAAGTCGACGTTCTCTCTCGTATTTGGCTCAGAACCTTTTGTGAAAGAACCGACCGCAGAAGCCTGCAATTGCGAGCTGGTAGTCGGCCACTCGTCTCGTATGACCCTGATATTCTCCAGTATGGATGACCAATGGTTTGAATCCAAGTGGCTCGCAATTAAGCCAGGCGCGTCAGCACCACTATCCATGCTCTGGGAGCCATGTGCTGACGAGGCAGTGCTAGCGGTTTCTGTGTTGACACCACTTCCTTGCGCAGGGCTAGATCTCTCGTTGATCGTGAGAGAAGCCATAGGGTCTTTCTGTGTTGTTTTCTGAGCCATCGTGGCTATCAAGTTCTCCAGAGTCTTGAGGCGCTCGGCGACATTTTCGCCCTTATCGCCACGCCTCTCATGTCTGTCCGCATTGGAGGCATACTGGCACATTGTTTGTTTGCCTCTTCTGATGCATGAGTCGCATGGTAAAGCGCGATTGCATTTGAGTCTGTGCAAGTCAGCTTCAAGCGGTGACAGACACACAGTCCTGACTCACTTGCGTGCTCGGCAAGGCTCACAGGACTTTGGCGGCCTGTTCCGCTTTTCTACCTTGGCTTGGAGATATTAGCTCCGAACAAAGGATCAAATTATGGCAAGGATTGTGTTTTACCTGGTCCAATCATCTTGTCTTCTTTGGATGAAACGTCTGCAGAAGGAAATGTGTGTTGACAACTCAAGGGAGATAAGTCGTGCTGACGGAACTCGGAGGCGGATTTAATAACCCCGCGTCCAATCATTGGCCGTTGGCGTGGGCGGAGTTAATAAGCCCGCCTCAACATTGGAGACTTCGTACCATAAAGGGAAACCATACAAAATATTTAAAGGACAATGACTGCCATGTATCATCAAAAACCATCACTATCTACTCATATCGATCAGATATCCATCCACATTTTCAATTAATTATACAATTTCAGTTTGTAGACATCATGTCCATCTTATCATTCTCCGGCGCCTACGGGCTTGGAAGCACCATCTTGTCCAACCTCTTCATCACTCTTCCATACCCTGAAGCAACTCAAGATCTATCCGAAAGAACCATGATTGTGTCTGGTTCAAATACTGGCCTTGGTTTCGAAGCTTGTCAACATCTTCTTCGTCTTGGAGTGGGTAAACTCATCATGGCCGTGCGCAGCCTAGACAAAGGCGAAACGGCACGAAAAGAATTACTACAAGCGACGAAGCGAGCCCCCGAAACAGTCGAAGTATGGCATCTTGACATGGCAAGTTACGAATCTGTCCAAAGCTTTGCTGCTCGGGCAATTGCCAGTCTGCCTCACATCGATGCTGTACTGGCAAACGCCGGCCTCGCAAAGACCCAGTTCTCAACGGCAGAAGACAACGAAACGTCTATCACGGTCAACGTTGTATCGACATTTCTTCTCTTCTTCCTACTTCTTCCCAAACTTCGAGAATCCTCATTCCCAGGAAAATTCGTTATTCCAAACTCGGCTACGCATTACTGGGCTCCAACCAAAGAGCTGATACCAGATGGTAAGGCCGGATCAATCTTTTCACGTCTGAATAGTTCCGACCAGGCGATCATGGGATCTCGCTACGAGGTCACCAAACTCATTGTTCTCTACTTGACACGTGAGATTGCGACTCGCCTTGATGCGACAGAGAAGTCCAACGTTATCATTAGTACGCCCAATCCCAGTTACTGCAAGTCAGGCCTACTTCGCGAGATGGAAGAAGCTGCACCGCCAGACTTTATGGCACGTACCCCAGAAATGGGAAGTCGTGCATTGGTAACTGGATTATTGGCTGGTCATGAAACCAATGGGAAGTACATGACAAATTGCCACGTCCGAGAGTAAGTCAACCTATATAGCCGAGGCATTTGGTCAGTAACTAATCGAAATCTAGACCTGCGTGCCATGTCACCAACAAGATGGGCGCTAAGATACAGGGCGCTATTTTCGAAGAGCTAGTGGCAAAACTAGAAGCTATTTCCCCTGGTGTTACTAGGAGCCTTTGAATAAAGGGGAGCATGTCTCAACGATTCATTATGTTGGTAGGGTTTTGTGTTGTGTCTCATTTGTCATAGAAATTAAGTTCTGGTTCTCAAATCTGAGTTATTGCGAGTGGAATGTCTTTAAAAGAGTGTTTAGTTAATAGAGTTAATTGTCAATTATTAGGCCCTGCTTTAACTCAGGATATATGAAATCCAGAGGGGCTCATGAGCTCCTTTCCCAACTTGATCAATTCCAAATAAGGAAAGTCGAATTCATTTGATAATCTCAGTGTCTAGAAAAACCAGTTGCATTATCCTTGGCGCAGCAAACAGGTAGACTAGCCGACTTCATAAAACAGGTAGTGTACAGCTATTACGTCAGGTCAAACGACCAATACAGACATATGCTAAAGATCGAGCGTTTTTGAGCGGTGACAACCGTTTTCACCTGACTTATTACGGAATAGATATCTGTCTAGGTTTCTTTTCCCCGTCATTCTTTGGATCAAACTTGGGGCGGAAATACCTTGATGGCCTCACGCAAAGCTGAAAAGAGTTAACAAAGCCCGAAGGACCTGACTTCCGGATCACTTAACCTGCAGGCTTGTTTGTAATGTCTATGTACTAGTTAGACTTTCGAAGCGGGCCTTATTGAACAGGCCTTAACTTGATATAGACGCTTGTGATGCTGGTGATTCGAGATAGCCTGCACAACTTCTTTCTTTTGGAATCCGTAGCTGCCTTACGTAATTTATGCTTTACGTGTCTGAAGTGAATGAGCGGGCTGCGTCAACGATAGCAAACAACACTCTGGAATTCGTAAGACCTGTTCTAAGATAGCTCTAAATTTGATACTAGCCCATAGTGGTGTGTCGGCGGAAAGCAAGGAGAGTAGCAATACGGTAATTCATCCGAAGGAAGGGCTATTATTTGCTCAAAAAGGCATATATTCGCCTAATTCTGGAGACTGGGGTATACTGCCGATCCGGATCCAGCCGACGATCAAGTTGTTATAGCCCGCCCGTGTGGAGTCACTACTGGAGGCCCGGATCTGGACGGAACTTTTCGGCCAGGCGTTCTACGAACGTGCAGGGGGCTAGTTCTGTGCTCCAAGCTCACAGCCAATGGTCTAGAAACAATATGTCATGGCACGTTTATTCGAATATAGGGCTCGATCCACATTCTGGTGCGGCGCTTGCAAAAGGTCCGGACTGGATCCAAAGTGGGAACAGATATTGGCCATCTCTAACCTCGGCTCCATCCACATCGAGGTCCAAGAAACAGAAATAGTGGTTTTTGCACCAATGAGAGATGGCCATGCTACCTTTTGGGAAACAAACATGAGGATGTCCAGTAAATTGAGCCAAAAGGGGAAATACTAGTCGACGCACACAATGGTAACATCGAGTTGCTATACCAAGCTCTTCAGGAAAGTCATCGAAGTGTAAATTCGTCGAAACGTGTGTGATTGACTGACTAGAAGACCCCATCTATGTAGAGAGATTAGGTGGTTCTATTATACTATCTACGCCGTGTTTTCACAGTTTTTAATATGGCAATTAGGTCACGGAATCTTGACATACGCACCAGCTCATGTGACTATCAAGTTCACATATCGAGTCGGGCTGAAGGTATGGATCTTCCACCTAGCCTATCAACTAAGTAGTCTGGTATATGTGCCTTTACGTTATAGCCTGATTCACCTGGGCTCTAGACTGATTTAATCTCTAAAACGGACAGTCAACTATGTCGCTATCAAGGTGTTGGTCTAATCCATCATAAGCGAAGGCATCAGCGTGGAGTTGAAGCACTGCTGGCAACAAATTTCCGATAACCACGAGTCCTTCGTGTGCTGGTGCTCCGAGGAAAAACACAACTCTTCGTGGATCAATTTGAAGACATCTATGCCATCAAGGTTGACGATATCCAGAATAGTTCCTAGCCGATGCTTACGGTTGGCTTGCTAAGGGCTTCACGCTGCCGAGGCGTATCGCTTCACTCTCTTGGGAGTGGGCATGTGCTGATGGTTGGCACTCGATATTTGACATCTCTCATCAAGTATGAAAAGCCAAGGACGTCCGCACCAACTTCTCATTCTTCACCCTCATCACCACTCACAACAACACCACTCCCCTTCGAGTATCAAGACATCTCTAACTTCTTTCACAATGAAGTTCTCCATGGCTGCTTCCCTCCTCGGCGCTGCCAACTTGGCCGCCGCTATCCATCCCCAGGATGTCAAGCCTACTGCTACCGCGACCGCCGGTGGTGCCATTCGCGTCTGCCCTCTGCCTCCTCCCGACACCCTCAGGATCTCCGACTTCACTGAGGTCCGAGAGTTCACCAAGGATGCTCACAAAGTCAAGTCCGTCTCTTTCACTCTCAACAGCGACCAGATCGAGAACGTCAAATGCTCTGGCGTGAACCCTGAGTGGGAGCACCATGTCCAGTGCGATGGAACCCGCTACCGATTCGCGGTCATGTGGACCGACTCCAACAGCGCTCAGCCGCTGCTCATCTACAACGAATATGACCCTGGGTAAGTTGTCTCTTAGTAGTGTGGGATTGGCAAATCGTTAATGATTCTCAGTCGCGAGGGTGCCTTCGACGCTGGCCCAGCTGGACAGCACGACGTCCCTCTCAAGTGCAAGAAGAGCAAGACCGGCGAGACTGTCTGCACTCAAAAGCCGAAGGAAGTCAAGTTCCGCATTACCAACTAAGGCACCAACTACCTGGAAGGCGAACCAACAGGCATGCCCCCAAACCTGAAATCTTCTTCTATCCTGAGGTGTTGAGAGTCTCATGAGCTTGCCTATCAACATTTCAAGCAATCTAGTTCTATACAGCCCTTGACAAGATACTTTTTATAGAACAGATCAATTTGAGATTACACTTCTTATACATGACTTATCTCTAGATTAATCATCTGAACCTCTAAAATTTCTTTTTTTCTTAATCTTTGTGATACAATAATAATATTAACTCCAACTTATAAAGAGCCATCCCGACCGCAGCGATATCTAGTTTGCCTGTCTATCCTTTCTAACACTATCGTCGCACAGTCGTTCTTCGTCACTTTCAGCCTCCTCAACTCTAAATGACCTTCTAACTTTGATGATCCGCCGTGTGCTATCATCATCGTGCTCTTGGCTGCCTTCAGCATCGTGATTGGCCACCGTATTGACACCTAGCTCTATGGCGTCCCCGCGTTTCGATCTGTCTCGAACCCGACCGACGGTCAACAAGTCGCTAGTGTGAGATGCACTGTAGTCGTTTGTGCTCTTGTCCTTCGCCAGGCTCTTAAAGAATGCTCGCAACGATGGAAGCGACCCTGCGACAATACCGACTCCGCATTCGACTACTGTCCAGAGAATGATGTTCGCTACTTGACCTGTGGTTTCGGTTAGTAATTAGCTGGATCCTCGTAAATCTTGAAGAAGTCGTGAAAACATACAAATGAAGTGCTCGGGTTTGAGGTAGGCGCTTGAATATGGAACACGAACAATACTCGCGATTGATGCTCTGTGAGATACTTGCGTTAGCAAACTCGATCACGGAAATAGTAGGACTGTGGAAGAAAGCGTAGGATGAACATACAAGATTCCCAGACCCATGATCAATTGAGCATATAACTTCAACTTGGCCCGCATTTGCAGCTTCCGTACAAGACACATCGGAATGATCGCGACTGCGAAGTCCGTAATGACATTGGATACCGAGGCTGCGTAGGTCAAGACTGTAGGAAGAATCTTGTCTATACAAGTTCCTTTCGATGGATCCCAAAATGCGTGGACTGGTCTGCATTGAACCATGATCACGATAAGTCCCACTGTGCTCATTAATACTGAGAGGATGATGAGGGCTCGTAGTGTCCATATGTAGGGCTTTCCGGTCGCGATTCGAAGGACGGTGACGCAAATGCTCGATTTGACCAAGACTAAAGTTGTCGCATAGAAGATCTGCCAGAGGAAGACGTACTATAATAGTAATCTTGGTTAGATATGCGCGTTCCAGCTGTGTTGACGACAAACCTTCATTCCCTCTTGTACTCGAACTGTGTCGAGTTTGCGACGAACCGTGCCAACGCCCCGATGGCACCCGACGATGACAATAACATTGTGTACCATGTAAGCCACCTGTTCTGGAATTAGTACTGCGCGTAATTGTCGGAGGTGGCTGTAATTCTTGCTTACCCAACCAGCGCTCATAAGATGGTCGTCGGTGCCAAGGCATCTGTGTTTGGCTCGAATGTACGTTCTCAACAACACGACAACTGTGCAGAGAATGGAGAGAACGACCGTGGTGACGTATAGCGCAAGCGCAAGTCCTTCAGGTCGGACTGGTCGCCAACTGGTATCGGCAGCCATGGCGAAGAGTGGTTGACAATGAAGCTGAAGGGAGTGGAAAGCCAATGTCTGCTGGCAGTGGCTCTCAATTCGAAGCACCTACAATGACTTGCCTGGGGCTGCGCCGACACCACCGAATCATAGATCCCTGGTGTCACTCGTTCCCCCAAGACGTTACTCGCTACCCCGGGATGCTACGGTGCCGGTGCTAAGGAGTGGAGAGTCCTGGGGTAACGACCAACAAAGTTTCGAACTCCTTAACAACCCTGTTCAAATCATACCACGTCCTACTGGCCGACTCGCGCGGTACTCATGGTATGCTTAGGTCAAGAAATGACTTGACCACTAAAGACCAGCGGAGCATGTTGGTTCTTCTAGAAACGGCACTTGATTCTATCCAGTTTCGGTCAACTCACGATGACTGGTTCCGTTGCAGGACGTAGGGGGCTTAAGGGTGGAATGTAGATACCATAGAACTAAGCCAGGGCCGGGCCGCTTCCGCGAGGGGAAACGGTTAGTGGAGCGCCCCTATCAACCCTAGCTCGCTTAACCCAGTTAAAACGATTTACACGTCCAAGCCTCCGTGGGGAAACGAATTGCGGAATGGATTGCACTCGAATTCGCTGATCTCCCACCTCTTTCCTTCCGCATTTCTATCAAACCCCTAGCTAAGGTAGCAATGGCAAGGTTTCGTTATGCGAGGAGAAATGGGGGCATCTGCAGGTACTTGACCGCCTTTATCCACGCTAAGGGGTTAAAGTGAGACTACAAAGATAAATGGCAAGGACTTGACGAGGTTTTCCTCGGATGTTCTATTTCTCTTTGTTCTGCTACTTACTCCACTTTCTGTTTTCTCTTTCCTCAACCGTTAATCATGTCTTACCATGTCAAAGATCGACTGGCTATTGTTACCGGTGGTGGCTCTGGTTAGTGTACACCATACGTAATAACTAATCGTGCTAATGTGATTTTCAGGTATCGGTCATGCTCTCGTTCGATTACTGCTTGCCGCAGGATGCTCTGTAGTTGTTGCAGACCTACGTCTCCGCCCGGAAGCCGAGACCACTCTCAAGGAATATCCCCATCCAGCCACCGAATCCGATAAGCCTTCAGCCATCTTCTGCAAAACAGATATGGCCGACTGGAGTCAAATCTTAGCACTATGGAAGACCACCCTCGAGAAGTTCGGCCAAATCGATATCGTCGTCAGCAGTGCAGGAGTTTATGAGCCACCATCAAGCTCCTTCTAGAAACCCCCAGGCATCTCGCCCCTCGCCGAGGACTCTGAAGATGCCAAGGTCGGCCAGTATAAGAGTTTCGCAATCAACACGACTGGTCCGATTAGGTTGGCACAGATCGCGATTGACTATTGGCAGCAACACCCAGACATCAAAGGAAACCTCTTATTTGTCTCCAGCATGGGAGGTTACATGCATTCTATGCAGACTCCTTTATACTTCGCCAGTAAAGCTGCGCTTGTCAGCATGGTCAAGTCTCACAGTGGTTTGAAAACAGCACTTGGCATCCGCACTGCTACTGTCTGTCCTGGACCAGTTTTTGTACGTTTGCTTCTAGTACTATTAGAAGACTAACTAATGAACCGATGTAGACACCCATATTTCACCAGGAATACTGCCGCGATAGACTTCGCCCCGGTGACATTGCATTAGAGGCAGAACATGTTGCCGAATTGACGATGCGTGTCCTGCAAGAGCCGCAATATGGCGACGGAAATATTGTCGAGATTATGACGGGAGGGACTAAGGAAGAGCAAACGGTCAATGTTCGTGAGATAGGCTTGGAGGTCTTGTACCCTACTACAGGTCCGTTGGATATGGGAACGCGGGCCATGGCAGAGGAGCTCAAGTTCTTTGAGCAAGTAAAAGAGAAGGGTATGCGATCCTAACACCAGTTACATTTTGATGAGACATTGGAAGAACAATTTTCCAGATTAAATATCATATGAAGCGTGCCGTTCTAGTATACTTCACGAACTAGAATCGCTCGGATTTGTCTGCTTTATTGATCATGTAGGAGGAGAACAGCTTTATTTACTCATCATTTGTACTCGAGACATTACTTCGACAAGCCTTTCGATTTCGCGGCTGCAGCAAGGATTGCAGTGGTGTACGCTGACCTAACACCCAGCTTCTCCAACTCTAATAAGGCCCTGATCGAACATCCTCCTGGCGAAGCAATGTTCTCTCGCAGTACACTTGGATGGTTCCCAGCAGGAACCAGCTTCATCATTCCAATTGCACTATTAACCGCCATCTTGGTGGCCTCGGGTCGCTTCACTCCTTCGGCAACAGCAGCGTCGAGAAGGCCATCGATAGCAAGCAACAAAAGTGAACCTGCACAGCCGACCAGCACGGCAGAAATGTCGAAGTTGCCCTCAGCGATCTGCTGAGCCTCACCAACTTGGCTGAATATCCAAGCTGCGAGGTCATTATTATTGTCGGACAATGATGCCTCGTTGACCGTGTACAGGGTCACGGCTTCGCGGATCTTGGCGGCCATGTTAGGCATGGCGCGGACACCTTGGACGGGGGTCGAGTCACCCGGTTCAAGGGCTAGTCTGTTCAACTCCTTGATTGACACACCGGCCATGATGCTAATCACTAGCTTTCCCTTTAATGCCTGCTTGATGCCGGCAGCGGCAAAGACCTCTTCTCTCTTGACGGGCTTGAAGGATAGAATGACCACATCTGCTTGTTCGACAGCGTGAACATTCTCTTTTGCGAGCAGCACCTCGAGTTTCGAAGAGTGCTCTGCCAGATCTTTTTCTACTCGTTGCTTCGACGCTTCGGTGCCGACGGTGACGATGACGCGCTTGATGGAGTAGACGTCGGTGTTCTTGATCGGTGCAAGGAGGCCGGTGGTAAGTGCACCTCCAAGGTTGCCTTTGAAGATTTGTCAGTAAGAAAGCTTTGAGTCACAATGCGAGCTAGACTTACCGCAACCGAGCAGGGCTACAGTTAGAGGATTTGAGTTGGCCATTATGACGATGTGGTTGGCTGTTCACAACTGGATACGTATAACCAACAAGCTTCCTGTATGCCGGGATAATAATAAGGTGTTTGATGTTTTATATGCCAATAAAAAAGGTGATAAGAGATTAAGTATAACATTCCGGTGTCGGGTCTGCATCATGCTCCCCCACATTGATGTTGTAGACGCAGCCCGGCCCGAGTGTCATCTGCCGGTCCGAGAAAGCGGAACTACTATCCGTCGAGTTGACGCGACACTCAGCGGGTGGCTATTGCGTCTATCAACGTGATCCGATTTGAGGCACCAAATCTTCTCCTTCGACGAACGGAAAACGCTCCGCCAAACTTAGAGCAGCACCCTATACCTAAGCTTCGGAGTTGTTTAGCAGTCAAGAACTTTCGGGGAGCCAATATGATGACGAACAATTAAAGAGTTTCTATTTTGCTCTTTATTTTCTTGCTCATATAGCTATAGCTGGCGATGTGGTATAGCGTTACCTTGACGTCTATTTTGTGACAACACGACTTGTTATGATGGAGGGTATTTATCTTGAAACCAAGCTATAAGCCAATAAGTCGGCAACTTGGATCTTGAATCCTAAGATCTGTGGGTTTAGCTTCTTCGGTTCAAAGTATCGACGAAAAACTACGATACGCATGCTTGCTTAGGTTATATACTTCCTTTGTCATCGAAAGAATGCGCCCTCCTTAAATAAAACGGGCTACATCTCGGAAGACATCCTTGTAAGCTGATCACGGTTGTGACTAAGTTCTCGTTATATGTTGCTCACAACCTTTATTTCTACTTTTACGTATATATGTTGTGTGCCCCAGCCCTAACTTAAATGACACCAAACAAGTACAGGTTCAATGTCAAGCCGACCAACATAAGATGCACAGTTTGTGCCCTTTCCTTCACAACGCCCTCTGATGCCATGAGTGGATAACGTTCTGTAGCTTCCATTACTCAGGAATATGACATGCGCTCAATGTGCTACTGCCAGACACGAACGAGTCTTTGACGCATCGAATACTTGAGAATCGGAGGAGCACATTGACCGAGTTGGCCTTACTAGCATAGGTGTCAGTAGGCATTCTAGGTAGATAACGTGAGGTCCAAAAACAACACTTACTCGTTTGTTCCAGAAGATCGAGCACCTCCGAAAGGGTTGGCACCGATGACGGCACCCGTGCACTTATCATTGATGACGAACATGCCAACGGAGTCCCTTAATCTGTCGTTGGCAATCTTGACAGCCTCTCTATCACGAGCAAATACAGAGCCTGCCAGTCCATACTCTGTAGTCCTATCAATGAGGTCGCACACATCCTCAAAGCCAGTTGGTGAGGTATCGTCGTAGGTTTGTACAGCAAATAAGGGACCAAAGATCTCTTTAGTCATAAGGTCGCTCTCACCAGCCTGGTTAGCCGAATTGACCTCTAGTATGGCAGGCTGGAGGAAGAATCCCTTGCTGCCATCCTGCTTGCCTCCGTAGATAAGGTTGTGGCCATCTTTCTTGGCATTCTCGATGAACTCGCCAAAGCGGTTAAAAGCGGCCTCAGAAACGATAGGACCCAAAGGGTGATGAAGTTGCTTGACATCATCGCCGTGGGTGAACTTGACCGCTTCTCTCAACAATGCCTCCTTCAAGTCGCCCTTCTCCCAAAAAGATTTGGGAACGAAGAAGCGTGACAGGGCACTGCACTTCTGACCTTGGAACTCGTAGGCTGAGCGGACGGCAGCCGATGCTAGCCAGTCAACATCGTCGAAAGAGTTGTGGACAAGGTGGAAGTTCTTGCCACCGCTTTCTCCGACGATGCGCGGAAAGGTCTTATACGTGGTAGTATTGGCGCCGATCTGAGAGGCCAAACTTCGCAAAACGGCTGAAGATCCAGTGTAGTGAAGGCCAGAGAAGTCTCGGCTAGCGAGTGCGGGCTCTACCACAACCTTGGGGTCCGCCATTGGTAGGAACTGAACGACACCCTTGGGCAACCCAGCCTCCTCAAAGACCTGGTAGAGTAGGTAATTGGACAGTACAGCCATGGGAGACGGCTTCCAAAGTATCACGTTCCCCAGAATGGCCGGCGTGAAAGCAATGTGTGCACCCAGCGCGGTGAAGTTGAATGGAGAGATGGCAAGCACAAAACCCTCTAGAGGACGGTAGTCGAGGCTGCTGTATGCGGAGTCATCTTTCTTAGGAGGCTGCTGCTGATAGAGCTGATTGCAGAAGTACACGTGGAAGTTGAGGGTGTCGATGACTTCAGCAATGCAGTCTCCCTCAGCTTGTCCGCATGTCTTGCCCTGTCCGAGCATAGTGGCAGCCATGAGCTTCCATCGATACTTGGTCTCAACCAACTTAGCTGCGCGCTTGTAGACGGCCGCTCGCTGGCTGAAAGGTAGGTTGGCCCATTTCTTCCTGGCGGCAAGGGCACCAGGAATGGCCTTCTTCTCAATTGTTTCTCGGTCGACTTCGTGGTACTCTGCTAAAGGAGTACTTCGGTTCCAAGGGTTGACTTGGGAACTTTTACGACCGGAGTAGATCCTCTCGCCGTTGATGATGCTTGGAATCTCGAAGGTCGTCTTTTCTGCCTCAGCCAGGGCTTCTTTCAAGAGTTTGCGCTCCTCGGAGCCGGGAGCATATGAGTACTGAAAGATGAGCCTGTTAAAATTGCTTTCACACCGGGACAAGATGACGAGGGGGACTCACACCTCCAGCATTGGCTGGCTCTGGATAAGGGAAAGCAGACATTCTTCGTTTTGAGTAATGTTGGGCTTAGATGGCAAGAGAAGGAGTTGATTCAACAAAGATTGGCTATGGCTTTTGGGATAATCCCAACAGCAACATTGGCTAAATATCACACATGACTCTTTATTTCATCATGGTGTTCTCGGGCCGGATTGGCAGTAGAACTGGAGGCGGGGAGGTCAATCCGGATCTGCTAGCCGGTCCGAGCACTCGGATGATCAGCAAATACGTTAAATCGGATTTGCACTCCGCTGATTCAAAATTCCCCACACGATTTGCCCACTCCGGATCCAGAATGTTATCTCTCCACATCTGCTTAACGGTCACACAACCCAAAGTCAGTGTGGGGAGACTGACAGCCCTTCCCAGGAGCTTGAGTACCTAAAGGACAAATTGACATCAGACCAAGCCTTCAGAGGAACCGAGCGGCGAATGCACTAGTAAGGATAGCCTTACACGATTGTGCGACTCATCAGAAGCTCTGCTCTAACTACACGAATGCTGTGCTCTTCCCAACACCAACTTCACCATAGCTTATAATATCTTTCATGACAAATCAGAGCTAACCTCTGGCTCGAGAGTCACGGATGTGTCACTTTAAGATTATTGTAGGATTTGACAGTATTGAGAACAATTATGCAAATATGATGGCCACAGTAGTTTCGGGATTCTAATGTCATTTAGGAATAAACTAGATATTCCGTAGGCCTGACAATACTACTGTTCAATGGTCGTAGATGACGCATCAGATCACTGAAGGGTTCCGCTTCACAACTTGGAAAGAGTTGTGTCGTTGATCAGGTATCCTCCGACCATCCTAAAGTAAGCCAGATCCGTCTTGGTTCTAATATCACCGTATTTGGCCTTATTGGCGCCGATGGCTGAGTTGGGAACATGGACGTCCCAGAAATACTTCTCACTCTCGTAAACTGCCACTGATCCAACTCTGTCTGGGTTCTGAGGATCCTTTGCGACCGTGTATACAAACGTTCCGGGATCAGTAGGGTGAATCGCAGAAGTCAGGTCCTGCCAGCCATCGAGAGCACCGGCACGAGTGTTCTCCTTATAGTCGAACGTAGCAATGAGAATGAACGGATCGATGACGTTGGATGTTTCCGGTCGTGTGAACGAGGAGGTTGCCTTGAAGACTGACACAGCTGTTGGAATCTCCAGTAAAGCACCGGCTGAAAGAAGACTGTTCAAATCGGCCACAGCTTTTGAACCGAGGTGTGAGTTGTATGCAGCTTGATCAGCGTACCTGCCAGATATTAGGGTTACAGACTGGTGAAGGCGAAGGGATACTGGGACAAACACACTCTTCAATTACATAGCAGGACTTATCGTCGGATTCATCGCGGGGGATGGTGATAGCGTATTTGGTAACGCCTGACTGTTGTTGTGCGGACTGGGCAACTTTGGACAAGCCGTTCACAATCACTTGTCTAGCATCCTTATGGATCGCCACAAAGTGGCTGATGACGATAGTTGGAGACATGATGTTGGTCAATCTCGACGATATTGAAGTTTGTTGGAAAGTTGATTGAGGTACAGAAGAGATTGAGGCAGTAGTGGCTATTAAACTGGAAAGCAGACAAGGGCTTGTTTGCATCAGGAAATAACACAATGTTACAACACGGAGTTCGATCCGATGTACCGGAAGATTTATCCGAGATCTTGATCCGCATTTATGAGACGTGAAAAAAGTCCTCTTGGGGAGACATTACCGGTATAATGAGAATCTGAATGTTGCTCAATGTCTCTACAATAGAGTCCCGGAACGTGCTCGGAGATGGAGGGTCGTGGTATATAGTGCTCTGTGAGCATGGCCTACTATGCACACTCACTTTCTCTGCTGATCACGAATGTAAATTGAGACAAGTACTCCCAGGCTACAATTGTGTACTTGTGGAGAATTTTTGTTTAGGATTTAAGAACTACCCTGTTCTTTGCTATCGTTGGGGGGGAGCTATTGGATCATTACTAAGAAAGACTACACCATTAAGCAGCTTCATAACTTATAACCTGTCATCGAAGTATGGGATTGGATGTATACTAGACAACTGTGCACTTTTCTTTATGGCGATATCTGGATCAAGTCTGCCGGAGTCTCAAGAGATACGTGGTCAATTGTTTTCAATATCTAGGCTTGTGATGCCCGCTTCTTCCTTCGAATGCCAATGAGGTGACCCATTTCCTGCCAGAAGCCAGTAGGTGGCTCAGTAAGAGAGTTCTCATAAGCATCAATCTCGGGACGTTCCCAAACCAGATCAACCTCGATCGGCCTGACATAGCGAGTTCTCTTGACAACCTTCCATCCAACAAATAAAACAACTGCTAAGATCTGCATAGAGTAATTTTGAAAGAACACTTCAGTGCTCCAGGTAGGCCTGAAAGCATAATACCCATAAGTCAGGACGATGACAGTCTGCACGGACAAAGCGATGTATGCACCATAAGGTTGGAAGTATCCGTAGTAGGGTCGCGTTTTGCGGTCAACCCCTTGAGCCACGCATGCTTTGTAATAGTTGATGAAAGTGATAGAGATAACGAGAAAGTTGATGAGAGCTCCACCTGTGACTATGCTCACGAGCCAGTTCAAAACCTCAGCGGAGCCATTCGCGCATTGAAGAAAGCTGAGGAACGGGAAAAGCATGGTAACACAGAAGCACCATACGGGAATTCCTCGAGAGTTGCAATAGGTGAGGAATCGAGGGGCGCGACCTGCAAGGGCTAGTGAATAGAGGGCTCGGGTAGAAGCATACGTATAGGTGTTGCCGGCAGAAAAGATAGAGGTAAGGATGAGGAAATTAACGACATGGGGCAAACCACTGATACTTAGATTCTGCATCGCGATAACGTAGGGCGAGGACGCCGCGTTTCCTGTGCCACCACTTCCAAAGTAGATATCAGTCAACTTAGGGTCATCATGCGCACATGCGATGCCCACAGCTAAGGCGCCAAACACGAAAAAGATGCAGAACCGATAATACACAGTTTTGAAAGCGTTCTTGATATAGATACTCGGCCGTTGGGCTTCAGCAGATACCATCGAGATATACTCAGGGCCGACGATGGTGAATCCAGCGCTAAACAAGGCAGCTAGGAAGCCCTCGAAATGTCCCTTGGGCCCAGTACTTAAATACGTCGAGAAGGTTCCGCTGGCAAAGTGTCGGAATCCGTAGGCATCATGGGCAGGATTGCCACCGCACATCGTAACGAGCGTAAACGCGAAGAGGATGAAGATCAAGACAATCTTGCCTCCTGAGAGCCAAAACTCAAATTCGCCATAGAAACCGACTGCAAGAATGTTGATGAGCCTGAAGAGGAAAGTTAGTCCAAATTTTCTAGTTGTACTGGGATTAACTCACGCATATGCGGCAATAACTGCAGCACAAACACCGGCTGTAGGCCCCGAGTTGAGGGTGTTCGGATCCCAAAAAGAGATCACAGAGGTCAAGGCTGTGATCTCAAAAGGAATGAGAAGAGCCTCGTAAAGGAAGAAGTTCCATCCAGCCATGAAACCCAGGGCATCATCCACCCAGTTGCCAGCAAGGCGAATAAAACCACCGGCAACGGGCATGTAGGTACTCATTTCCGCAGTCGAGTTATTGACGAGGGCAAGGATAAGAGAATAAAATATGTAGCAGATAAGAAGATTACCAGCGCCGCCTTTTGCAAGACCGCCGCCGATACTGATGAAAAGGGCTGTTCCAATCGAGCCGCCAGCGGCGATGAGCTGGATTTGACGATTGTTTAGACGCCGATGCAGGGTACCCGTGGAGACAACATCGTTCTCGGGTTGGTAACGTATGCTGCTGGAGTCACCTGCCTGAGGGAGGGAAGGTGACTGTTTCTCCTTGATGGATGACATGGTGTTGAAAAGATTGTTTCAACGTATAGGATGAGAAGCAGGTGAGTTGGAAGAAGACAGGTGGAGAGAAGTCAATGTGATTACCAGTGACAGGGGCATACTACCCTTAAGTAGTGATTCAAGTAGCGATGATAGCCGCTGCTGCTGTCTTATCTTTGACTGCCTTGGTCGAGGCCTATCGTATCATCTTGAGGCTTAGCGTTGTGGAGAAGTAAAATTGGTGGCCGTGAAGGTTGCAGATAATGGTATGGCTTAGGGGCTGTGAACCAGGGTCACGTCATGATATGGGGTAAAAGTCTGGGGTACGGGGTATGAGGGGTTTAGTTTTGATTCTGGGATAGAGCTTGAGGCATATCGCGCTAAGTCTGAACTACGTAAATAGGGAAGCAATCGAGCCTGATTTGTGGAGGTTGGCCGAGATACCCTCTTGCAAAACTCGGATCAGCGTTCCGACCCAGTTCGAGCCATCCTGTTGCCCCAATGACAAGAGTGACAGCTCCAGAATCTCTTGTCTGAATCTCGCAATGGACAGATAGTTTTGATCATGCAACCATCCTAGACAGGGTAGTCTCATTTTGGCTGTTAAATGAGGGACAAACAGTCCAGAACCAGGGTTTCACCTTTCCCCATTATCTTGACGGTTGCAACCCCTAGTGGATGCTCATACGCGAGGTCAACTCTTTGCTCAGTCTCGCCCATGCCTCCATAGTTTTAGCTCTGTTGTAGCATGTCTTCCCATCTATCTGGGCTTGGGTACACTGTGTGAAGCCTATCTTTAGGCCTAATTCGACGACGCCAATGGCTGGCCGGACCACTGCCATATCACGGAACCGCTATCCGTGATAGCAGATAGTTGGTCTCTTCCGAGTTTGGCCCGTGTCTTCGAGTTTGGCATTGAGGCGGATATTCCGATTCGCCATCATCACTGTACGGTGTATTCGGTCTGGGAATTGGTAACACCTTTCATGGTCGTGGTTCGACGATTGTGGCGATGTACGGGCCAGGAGAGGTCGTACCCAAAAGACTACTTCACCTATCTCGCTACGAGATTTGTTCAGATAGTGATGTAACATGCTCACTATCCTAATGATAAGGAATTTGGCGAAATTAAGGCAGACACGAGTATTTGTAGCCAAGGGATGCTAGTCACTCCCCGGGAAAGACTTTGGGTGATATTATCCAGAGATTGTGCGCAGGCTACTGAGCCTTCATAAACATGTGTTCCCCATGCTGTGCCATTCTAACATTACTGTGTCAAGATTCATACGCATATGAGTCATATATAAACCGTCCTTTCACTTGCAGAAAAAAGGTCTGTTCGAAGGTAGGCTGGCAGGACGGATCAGCGCTCCACGGATCTCACATCCGGCTCGGCCATTTTGATGCTTATCGGCCGCAATCGGCACCAAATCATAAGTTATAATTACCTCGGCCCAACAATATTCTTCTATTACAACAAATCAACTTAATCTCATGTTATCGATTGAGCGAATAATTCCGCCTATAAGATATATACCCACAAAAGCGAAACCGCTAAACCCCGAATCACAGCATGGCACCCACAGTCAGACAATATCACTTATACCCCACCGAATACATCCCAAATTCCCCTCGGCCTCTGCTTCACTATAAGAATGTTCTATCTCTCAAGCCTGGCAAGACAAATTGTGACGCTGGCGAGGTCTGGGACATGTTTACCAAAAACGAGTGGAACGTGGCTTGGATCTTCCGATATAGCGACACACAGCTGTCACATTTTCACTCTGAGGCTCATGAGTGCATGGCTGTTCTCTCCGGGACAGCTTCGATTCGATTCGGCGTCGCCGATCTATCAGAAGATTTACAGCAAAATACATATGGCTCGGCTTGGGAAAGCGGTGGGATTACGCTAGAAGCAGAAGCCGGCGATGTTTTCATCATACCTGCTGGCATTGCGCATAAGACACATAACACCAAGCCCGAAGCTGACTTTAAGCTTCTATCACCTGGAAGTGCCCATGGTATTGAGGCCGATGACCCCAGAAAGGCTCTTTCTGAACTCGATCTTGATGGTTATACTATGATGGGCGCTTATAACGGGGGCGACTGGGACTTTGTCCAGAAAGGGGGTATTTTTGAGAAGTCATGGATCGTTCCTAAACCAAAGCATGATCCTGTGTTTGGTGACGGGGAACAAGGATTAGGAAGGACCTGGGCAGGTAATGGGCAGGCTCCGCTAGGTCGCAAGGTATCGTTTAAGGATGGTGTGGCTACCCACGCTCCATTCTCCAAGCTCTAGCCGCAGACTCCCAAAGGTTATGTAGAAGAATCAAGACATCCATCATGTTTTTTTGTCTTTTAGTGAGAAGCCCGAGGCCGAGAATTTGTTGGGTTCCAACGTGGAGTGTTGAATTCCTGGCAAACAGCTCAGCTAGGTCAATTGACTAGTCATTCGCCTTCAAATGTCACCAGTAGCGATCACCAGGAAGTAAATGAATTAGTATTATTTTTATTGTACCCATAAGTCATGAAGTTCATCCATAGTAAGTGAATCAGCCAAGCCTTGAATTCGAGCGTCTGGATAGAATTCCTCAGGGTTCCATCCCTCAAAGAAAGTTCCACCAGGGCTAGGGAGTCCAAACTGACTTGCAAAGGTACCATCATTGGCCTGATTAGCAACGATAGTCTCAGAGAAATTATCGTGCTTGTCATTCACGTCTGTGTGAAATTGCCTTCGTAATGAGTAGGCTAACTCTTCCACCTCGGCTTTTCGGGAGCTGGCCAGAAGGTTTCCTGCCATTATCATAGTATCAAAAACCTCCAATAAGGCTGCGAGAGATACCTCGTGCATTTCATGCTTTGCTTCGACCTCGGAGGCCATGACTAGAACAAAAGCGGCCGAATAAGCGGCCTCGAGGTCAAAGGGGAGGAGGATGTCTGAGAGGTGACTAGATTTAGCTTATGTGAGGCAGTGCCGTCGGAAAGATCATACCTAAGAGCCCGTGTCTCTTTAGTTGTGACAGGATGTTTGCCATTTGAACAGCAGAATTAGTTAAAACTTGGATGAGCTCGCTAATAGAAGGGGGAAGGGTGAATTCGCCGGCCGTATCGGAGCCTTCCAGCTTTTGCTTATATAGATGGAACAAAAGTGGTCTTATGGTCAAGACTACACACTATGCTCAATGAGTAAGTTGCACTTGCTGGGAAATTATCGAGACCAACCTGGTTGTATTGTAAATTGAGATGGGCCGACACGCGGGAGATTTCACCAAATAGTCGGGAAGAAAAAGTGGACAAGTCTTCACTTAACTCAGCGATGCCTTTGAGAGCCTTGCGTATTGTCGATAAGAAAGACTCTTTGAGCTTCGCTTTAGGTCCATAAACAGCTAGTCTAAATTAGTCTGATGTCTATTAGATCTCTGTTGGACATACTGACTGATGCTAATAGAGCCCAAGAGTTGCGAAAGCTTGACGTTGATCGCAAGAGCCGATGAATGAATGTCAGTATCAGACATCTGTGGTGCCGGGGCGCTGATATCGTCGTGATGGATAGCGTTGGGTATTCCCATCAAGGATGAGAGCTTCCGATCGAGAGTGTAGATGGTCCACCAAAGAAGGCGACCATGCTGGGCGAGTCTATCACCAACTGAGGCAGATTGCATGTCGGTATGAAGACCATGCGACTGAGCCATTCTCACGGCTTGGCCAATCTGCTTTGATGTAAGTAGGCGTATCAGATCAGAATAGACTGGGTTCGCTTACGTATGAGTGCGCAGCAACGCGATGATCGACACAATGGAGGTAAAGCGCAATACAACAGAAGATTTCGGTAGCTTTGACAGGATCACGAGAGAGATATGTGACATCTGGTATCTGATTCATAGCGCGTGAGAAAAGGTCCGAGCCAGCAGGTCCGATACTTGCTTGTTGCCCAGCAAACGACTTTCCGAAGGCCATGATGATGAGATAGTGTATATACCACAAGTTGTGCGTCCTAGCAACCCCCAAGGGGTCCTGGTAAAAGAGATGGAGGTTATGCACAAAATCTGTCTCTTCAAAAAGATGGAACAGAGGGTGGGTCCGGAACTTGACACTCTGAAAGTAGTAAAGAGCAAGTTCCAGGGAGGGGAGACTGGTGATTTCGATGGCACTGAGGTCTATCTGACGCTCGGGGATGATATTGTAGATCTGACCATCTACGTGCATCTGCATAGAGGCAGCTGGGGACCCTGAGAGACCGGCGCTCTGTGAGGCCATCTGGAGAACCTGATAGCTGAAGGACCAAGTCGACGAGTGTCCTAGGTATCTCAGTCTCCCCGAGTAGTCGGACATGTAGCTCGGCTGCTCAGGCACGAGTAGGTTTGAGACGTCGGCATCGTCAGGGCTGCCATCTTTAGGAGGTGACACCAGCTGGTCGGCAGCTCCGTCATGTTGAAGCGTCGCTGTTGAGGATTGCGGTAACACCTCCTCCTGGCCATGTTCTTGGCCTTGGCCCGGGTTTTGGACAGAAACTACAGGAGAGCTTTGTGAACTGCCGCCACCTTCTTGGGGAAGGCAGAGTGAATCGGTCTGGTCATTGGGTTGCTGTTGGTCCGACGCAGACGAAGAGGCTATTGGCTGAGAAGGGCCTTTAGGCGGAGAAGCGGATCTGTTCTTCTTCTTCTCAAAATTGTCAAGCCTTTTGCGAAGGTTGGAGAGAGATCTGCATAGTCTGGTAAGCAAAGGAAAAGGGGAAAAGCCACGGGATGGCGGTTCCGACCTTTCCGATACAAGAATGTTTCGTTCCTCGGATACGAAATTGCATCTAGAGCCCCTATGGATGCAAGCTTTGCAGGGTTGCGCCCCGGAACATTTGATCTTGTGTTGGCGGCATCGCTGGCAGGCATTGGACACCCTCTTATGACGACTAGAGATATTCTGTTGTCGTTGCATTAGAAAATAGGCGGTAAAAGGACTTGTGCGACAAGAGAACGGATACAATGAATTGATGAGAAAGTTTGGTAGGAGAAGAGTGTATGATGCTATGGCCACTTCTCGACCTGTGTTGGATCTAATGGAGAGATATTCCCCTCTTCCCCGCCCCGAGCCAGCGGAGTAACGATGCCCTGTCATCCAAGCTAGCAAGATAAGGGGGCTCGCTTTGCATGGGGGACACTAACAACTGACGAATCGGAGGGGGGACATTTCCGATATTCGTGCGGGGTAGTCAGGGATTAGCAACTATGACATTGTTAGTTCGTCCCGCTAAGAAAGCATGCAGCTGATCAGACTTGGATTTACTCTTTGGAACGCACCGAGATAAGACGGTGCTTCCGGTCACTTTCCTTCACACTAGGGTCAAAGACATGGATCGCCATAATTGAGGGCAATGGCCTAGAGTTCGTTCTCCGCGGTGATCAACTTGACCGTTGGTGGATCCTGGGGAAGGATGTATTAGCACGGGGACTACACCAAGACACAAGAGATATGAGATGGGGAGAGAACATACATGGAGCGCCGTAAGACGTTTAGCATTACCACTATGCAAGTTTTAAAGTAAAGTCGACTGTGGTGATATACTTTGTCTGTCATAATCGAGGTGCTGAGTAAATGTCTATTGGAGATTCGTTCACTTATTAAGCCAGCTGAGCAAATGGCAGTCAAGAAAGGAAGCTCACGGTCTGTTTGCCTTACCAATGGGTGGCACAGGCCCCCGCTAAGTCAATTGATTTACTTGGTCCCACGTTCAAGCTAACCGGAGATCTCGCGTAGCACAATTCTAAGAGAGTCGTCACCCTAGTGTATCAGCTGGGCATCTAACTCAGTGACATTATACCAATAGGTATCAGCAATATATCCTTTGCTGATCGGCTTGGAGCTCTCTATCCCGACCATCTTAGAGGGTTGTGCCACATGGAGATATTCTAGACTCGCGGCTCGTAGAGTCTGGTACATCAAGTAGAAGCGGGAGACACCTTCCCAAAGCAACGATAGAGTGCGATGGGCCTTCTGGAACAACCGGATGTGTGAACCGACATGAGGTAACCTCGTGATCATCAACTCTATTTTCAAAACAATCGTCAGTACTGCTAGCACAATCGGATTATATTTCCGACAAGGCAGACAAATAATCCATACGTGTGAGATAAAAGAAGCCCTCGGACTTCTGCTTTCCAGTCTATTCACATCTCATTTCTAAACAATGAAGCCTGAACAACTCCCTGAGCGAAAGCCTAGCGCCGACTACCGGGCAAATATGACACTATCCAATCATCACACACCATCAAACCTTGGCGCAGATCGCCCGATTGATTCTCCCAAACCACTAAAGGTGATCTATATCGGCGCAGGGGTTTCCGGCATTGTCGCATCAATCCTATTCCGCAAGGCCATCCCTTCACTAGACTTGGTCATCTATGACAAGAACCCAGAAATTGGAGGTACCTGGTTCGAAAACAAGTAGGTATCACCTCAGTGTAACATGACTCACCAAGACCATCGGGCTAACTCAATGATCTCAGGTACCCTGGCTGCGCTTGCGACATCCCGTCCCATGCCTACCAACTAAGCTTCGAATCGTCAACAGATTGGAGCCACTTCTACGCTGGTGCCTCGGAGATCCTTGATTACTGGAAGCGGGTAGCAGACAAGTACAAGGTCAGGGACAATGTCCGTCTGAGCCACAAGTGCCTACAAGCTACCTGGGATGAGTCCCGAGCCAAGTGGATTGTCCGCTTACAGACGGTCGATGTTGATCCACCAGTCATCATTGAGGATGAATGCGACGTCTTCATCACTGGCACAGGGTTATTGAATGAATGGAAGTGGCCTTCTATCCCAGGTCTGCACGATTTTAAGGGCACTATCCTCCATACAGCCAACTGGCAAGACAGCTTCACTGCCGAAGTCAGTTCTAAAAACACCAAGCGGGCGTCATAAAAAGTTGCTAACTAGTATTTTTTAGGGCAAGAGAGTTGCTGTCATTGGAGCTGGAAGCAGTGGCATTCAAGTTGTCCCCGCCCTAGTCAACAAAGTCAAAGCGATTGACCACTACGTACGCGGCAAGAGTTGGATCGCAACCCAAGGCAGCGAAGACCTACTCAAGAAGGAGCTTGAAGAAGAGGGTGAGCCCCAAAGTGCCAACAACGTGACCTATGGCGAGGATCAGAAGAAGTCATGGAGAGATGATCCTGAAGCCTATATCGCATACAGGAAGCAGCTCGAGTTCCGCCTCCAGGGCAGGCACCAGATCTCATACCTAGGCAGTGCTCGTCACAATCAGGCCCGTGTCAGCTATACGGCTTATATGCGAGACAAGCTCAAGACAAAGCCAGAGCTTTTCGACACCCTGCTACCGGATTTTCCTCCTTTGTGCAAGAGGCTGACGCCTGGACCGGGCTATTTGGAAGCCCTCACACAACCCCATGTGGCCACTATCACCTCCCCTATCTCCTACATTGACCCAAGCGGTATTGTCACGAAAGATGGAACTAGACGACCTGTCGATGCTATCGTGTGCGCTACCGGTTTTCAGACGGGGCCAGGGTCTGGATTCCCTATCTACGGCCGAGACGGGCTAAATCTACGGGAGAAGCAGGCCAATAACTCTAAATCCTATCTCGGTCTCGCCTCAGACAACTTCCCCAACTTCTTCCAGTCTTTAGGACCTAACACATTCCCCGGCACGGGTAACCTGATCATCATGATCGAGCAGACCCATCATTATATGGCCAAGGTTCTGCACCGCCTCGCCTATGGTCAAGTACGAACGATCGAACCTAAGCGCAAGCAAGTCGACAACTTCACCAACTTTTGCAACCAGTACTTCGACAAGACCGTCTATACTCAACAGTGCGAAAGCTGGTACAAAACCCCCCCTAAGAGGCCTGGCGACAAGACACGTATTACTGCGCTGTGGCCTGGAAGTAGTGTTCATGCTATCCGTGCCCTGTCTGAAGTCCGATGGGATGATTACGATATCGAATATGAGGGTGATGATGATTTTGGATGGTTTGGAAATGGATCCACTCTTGGGGAGGCTGATCCTACCCTGGACTTGAATTTGGAGGATCTCACTTGGTACATTAACAAGACCGACTTCCTTCACAACCCACTACCTGTCGTTGCAGGGGACGTAGACACATAGATAAATCAAAGAATGGTTTCATGGTGCATTTGAGCTGCACTAGAATATTATTAACAGATTTGGGTAGTCATTTCGAACATTATTGAAACCAGAGCCAGTGGATGAGTAAAAGTTTGAGAGGGGTTTCTCGCAATACTTGAAGAAGATAACATCATCGATATCTCAAGACTAACGTGAGCAACCCGAGTTAACTTTTCCTCCAGGACTAAAGCCACAATGAAAATCATTCGGATTTACTCTGAGCTGGTAATGGAATGCTGATTCATGCGTTGGGTATAAATCGGTTTAGTCTAGGGTAGCCTAACGATCATCTTGAGCCGAGTAAATATGCCATTGATTACACAATTATTTCACAATAATATCCATTCACACTCTCATACCTGAGAGCACCTCACTGGCTTCCAAGAAAAGAATTTCATTCAATTGAATGTCCCTTTTTCTTTACCTGGGCTGCTGAGTACTTTGAAGCCACTGATTGATGGGTCGACCAATCAGACAGGGGTTTTCTCCGAGTGGGCTTCTTCGGTCCAATCAAGCTGTGCTCTTTTCCGATACCTCTCATCCCTGCTTAGCGTCCACGAAGTCTCTTCCGAGCATTAACATGAAAGACCAAGGGTTAGCCAAAACGTGGAGTCTGGGGATAGATAGCCCAGAAATGATATCTTGGTTAACATGTGGGTTCAATATTTCCTCGCTTAACATTGAAAGCATTGAAGGGTCAGATCCTGTTGATCGTCAGCTGAATGGTTTGCGGTCCTGCCAGGCTTTTCCAATATCAACTTTCAAATGTGGCAATAGATGAGACAAATGCTATACCTAGACTCATTTTCACCTCATTGAATCAACTTCATAATGGTTTTCTCAGAATGTTCCACCGCCGTGCACTACTGCACATAACCACAATTGGTGGGGATCGGTGTGTAGTCCCGAGATAAGGGTCAATCTACATATTTTGAAGCGCGGGGTCTCCTTCGTCTAGTCATGAAACTAGCAGGCCCGACAGCCTTACCATTTGCCCTCCTACCAGTTCATCATTGCAATCCAGCTAAATCGAAATGCGTGTAGCCTTTTTGGGATGCGGTTTGTTGCCCCCAATTCTTTACAGAACCAATTCATGACAGATAGCTAACTTACAATGCCACATTCGTAGGCCAGATGGGCAGAGCCATGGCGTCAGCCCTGCTGCAAAGTCGCAAGACTAATAATTCCCAACGCTTGATATTAAGTGTTAAAAGCGAGAAATCCCAATTGGAACTCAAAAAGCAGTTCGCGGAATACCATGAGTACGTCAAGGTTTTGCGTGGCCAGAATGTAGAGGCGGCTCAAGAGGCCGACACCATCCTTCTGGCTCACATGCCGTTCATGCTCAAGGATATCTTATCGGAGAAAGGTATACGAGAAGCTTTCAAAGGAAAGCTTATCATCAGTATACTTGCAGGAATCAACGCCCAAAAGATACACGATGCTCTAGGTATCCCGGATGGACAACGAGAGTACGACCTTATCAGGGCCATGCCGAACCTCGCTACGTCGTTCAAGGAGTCGATGACAGTTATCAAGGAGCCTGGCCCTGATGCATCACCAGAGAGTCTCGGGAAGGCCACCAAGATTATCGAACAGTTCGGTTCAACCGTCACAGTGCCCGACGAAACCTATCACATTGCTGGCATTTTGACTGGAGCCCATTTTGCCCTCACCAGTATTGCACTGGACGGAATGGCAGATGCCTCTCTTGCCGCAGGAATGACCCAATCCCAGGTCAACGCGGTGGCTATTCAGTGCCTCAAGGGATGGGTCAAGCTGTTAGAACAAGGCCAGACCCCGGCCCAGGTTCGCGAGTTTTTAGCAGCACCTGAAGGAGCAAGTTACCAAGGAATTGCGACTCTGGATCGAGCCAATACTCAAGCGACTTTTGCTGAGGCGATTAAGCGGGCTACGGACAGAGCCAAAGAACTCGAGGAGCGTGGAAGCTAGTTCAAACGATAGCAAAATAGGACTCTTAAGTCTTATGCAAGATAAAATCCAAGAATACTTAGCACGATTATAACGTTCTTCGTTCCTAGGCTTTAATAAAGGTTCTGTGATTTCCTAGATCTATGACCCTCGGACAGGGTATATAAAGTAGAGATCCTCATCAGCAGAAGCTACTTATAATTACCACGAAAAATAGAGCGTGCAGATCATAGAGCGCCGAGACTTGCCGGAATTAACGCCCAGACCGGGTTCATCTGCAATGCGCTGATGTGGACCATATGGTGCCCAAAATACTTGGTAGAAGCGGATAGGTCATGACGTCACTTTGGAAGTTCGTCGTTCTGCTTGTTCCAGTCCCGCCCTTTGAGTAATTCCGTGTTGGGATAATAGGAAGCTTTTTATAGTCACCATGGGTACCTCCACGGCATGGAAAGGAATTTGGTGTTCGAAACTTATAGGTTCATGTAAAAATCTCATTCATTTGGTCATCAAGCCACAGCTCTCCAGGTAACATGTTTTCACCTAGCACGCTTAACGCTTCCTAATTAGCCAAGTCGTAGAGATTAAGATACGTACCGCCCATAGATCAGCCCCAAGGGCAAAGCTTGAGCATGAAGCTCATCTTTCCAACCTAGAGGGCGAAGAGGTTTCCCTGCTGTCATTTAGACATGCATATCACCCTGTCATACAGCTAATGTACAATGCTCGATCATCGTAAAGCAGAAGGACATCAGTGCAAAATAAACCACGTTACCGCATTGAACAAAGCTGTCACTCTAGTCAAACGAAAGGCGTGGGGCCCACCGGCGGTCGGATCAATATAGACCCAGCCAAAGAAGACCTGTCACAGCTCGAGCGTTTAAACCTCAAGAACTTCTTGCTGATGGTTGCAACCGTCCTGTATTACACGACAAAATTTCCAAGCTCCACCTGAAAAATGAGGACTATCGGCATTATCGGAGGAAGTACTGACATCGCTACTGTCGAGTACTACAACCTCATCAACAAGCATATTCGAGAAGATCTGGGTGGTCTTCATACAGGCGAGATCATCATCAATTCTATGGACCTTGCATTGAGCGCCGAGTACGTCAACAACGGACTTTGGGAGGACGGCACCAAGTATCTCAGGGAAAAGGCGTTCAGTCTTGAGAAAGCCGGCGCTGACTTCATCATCTGCGTTTCCAATACATGGCATCGATGTTGTGACGGTTGGATGGAAGGTATTAATATACCTCTACTCCATATCGCGGATCCCACGGCCAAAGCCATCAAGGCCCAGGGTCTTCAAAAGATTGCTCTCTTGGGAACCAAAGCCACCATGTCGTCATATTACCTACCGGAGTTGTTCGCTAACCAGCATCAGCTGGAGATTATTGTCCCGAACGAGGAGGATCAGGATTTGATCGATAGAGTTATTTTTCAAGAACTTTCCTACAACCAATTCACTACCGAGTCCCGCGATGCTTATCTCAGTATCATCGACAGGCTATCAGCTTCGGGCGCTCAGGGTATTATTTTGGGATGTACGGAAATTCCGCTGCTTGTGGCACAAACCGACCGTCCCGAAGTGCCTATGTTTGACACACTCCGACTGCACGCTCGGGCGGCCGCAGTGGAGGCTTTACGTGGCGACTCCGCCGTATGATAGACAGAAGCACGCCTTTCAGAATTGGTCTAGACTAGAAGGGCTATAGATCTTTTGAGCCTTACGCAAGACAAAATCCAAGAGTACTTAGCATGGTTACAGCGATCTCAGTTCCTTAGCTTTGACAAAGACTCCGTGATTTCCCAGATATAGGGCCTCCGATCGGAGAGTCTCGATACGACGTAGAGTTCCCTATCGATAGAAGCAATCCATAGTTAATACGAGAGATAAGAGTGAAGATAACAGAGCGCCGAGACCAAATTATAACGAGTTTTTATTCTTTCTTTCTTCCACGAAGCCTGAAGCAGAACTATTTGGGATCAGGAGGAACTGAATAGTAACTCAACTGCATTACGATCCAAATTGTCTTACTTTCAGTAGCAAACAGCATCTGATAAAGTGGAACACTTTCTTCTCCTGGTCAATAATCATACCTGGACTAATTCAACGGTTGGAGCAGAGCATTAATTGGGTTTCGAGTTTTATCTCCAACTTCTTATAGACCACAGGATAATTGCTCTTGTTTTCTCGACAACAGGATGAAAAATGCTTTTGGGAATTGGCTTCTATCGCTCTTATGTATATGCACTTAGACACACCGGGCACCATCGACAAGAACCTCAATTCCGCTAATGATTGAGCTTGCAGGCTCAGCCAAGAAGAGGGCAACATTAGCCACATCAGAAGGCTCAACGAGACGACCAATGGGGATAGCAGCGCATTTAGCCTTGATGATGTCCTCCGGAACAGGACCATCAGCGATACCAGCGAACTTGTTCAAGAGAGGAGTATTGCCAGAGGTAGGGCAGACAGTGTTGAACCGGAGCTGATCCTTGGCAAACTCGAGGGCCATAGACTTTGTAGCAGACGAGACACCGGCTTTGGTGGCATTGTACCATGTCTGGGTGGCGCCGGGTCGAATGGCATTCTCGCTGGAGATAACGACGGTAGAGCCAGGGCCGTTCTTCTTCATCTCGGGGATGAGGACTTTGGAACCGAGATAAATGCTCTTGACATTGACGTCAAAGAGGCGCACAAACTCTTCTTCGGTAACCTCGATACCGGACTTATTGGGGTATGACCATCCGGCGTTATGGACGACGATAGAGGGGGCGGCACCGAACTTGGCCTTGGATGTCTCGAGCTGGATAAAAGAATGCGATTAGCAACAGAGAGTATATCAGATTGATAAATCTGGAATACTTACAGCCTTTTGCCAGCTGGCTTCCTCGGCGACATTGGCTTTGATCTGGTAGGCATGCTTCTCGGTGTAACCATCAACAGGTCCATCCTTTGCCTGAAGGTCCAGACCGAGGACAACAGCGCCCTCACGGATGAATGTCTCAAGGATACCCCGGCCGAAGCCCTGGGTAGAGCCAGTGACGAGAGCGATCTTTCCTTCAAGACGACCAGGCATATTGGCGGATAATAGGTGTTTTCTGGTTAGAGTAGAGTGGAAGAGGTGATAATGGTGATGAGATGTGTAAATCTGCTGAGATAGTTGACAAAAACAGGGTTCTTAATAGCCATTGCATCGACGTATTGCAAAGCACCAGATGATCCCCCAACATCTCAATGTGACATCTCGGCCCGGTCGAGTTAAGATCACAGAACCAGCGACCGGATGCACCCACATTTCCCCCGCATCTACCCCGGATCCTAGTTCCGCTCGACGCGAGATTCCCATTCTTCAACCTGCTTTCTCTTCAAGGTCTATCACTCTTCTTATCCACTGTTGTATCTCGGCCCGTCGCGCAATTCTACCCATTGACTGACTGACTGATCTCATGGCCCCATCAACAGCCACCCCATCTAATCTGCATCGTGCGCCCGTGTGAGTGATCCGAGCATTTAGTACGCCCTGTCATTGACACTTTACAGAGCTTGTCTAAAATGCCGGGCTGGAAAGGTCCGATGTCTCGTCGCGCAAAACGCAAGCCAGTGCGAACGATGCACTACCAACAACACCGAGTGTGTCTTTACCCACCCAAAGAGAGCTAGGCATAGACCAAGGAACCATCCACACTCTCGACGACTGAGGGTCCAGGAACAGCAGAACCAACAAGAACAGCAACAGGAGCAGCCAGCTCCGACTTCGGACCATGCCCTCAACTCGTCAGCACCTCCCTCTCCTTCTACCCCTTCCCCTCATGTCTTTCACCATACTCCGAGGGGACTTATCACACCCGAGATTCGAGCAAGGATTGTTGCTGCCCTTGCTACTCTCAAAGGCAAGAAGGGCGCACCCTTCAGCTTCGTCACATCCGGAGACAGACCTTCCGGAGCCGACGAGTCAGTCCCTCAACAGCCACGCGCTTCTGACCAGCCGCAGTCTTCTGGCCCCTCTTTGAAGTTATCATGGCTTCTGAACCCTCTCCAGGCCAGCGGCCCGGCTCATACACGAGAAAATACCCACCAGCCTACTCCCTTGGTCAAGATGCCAAGCTATCTTGACTCCATGACACTTGGACAGACTATGATGGACCCAGTGGACAATGGTATCCTTAGTCATCAAGCTTCTGAAGCCTTGTTCCATCATTTCATCCTCGAGATGAATGCTAAGTGGGAATATCTTCTGGATCCCCGTCTCGATACACACGATGATGTTAGGCGTAGGAGTCGGCTGCTCTTTGCTACCGTCCTATACTGCTCGTCCAAGTTTGCAAACTATGTCAATGGAAACCTGGTCCCCACGACGGACCCTTTTCTTCAAAGTCGACTATGCAGTGTTGCGAGAAACTTGGCGGTTAGGGCTTTCGCTGAGGGAGACAGATCTATTGAAACCATGCAGGCGTTCTATTTATTAGCTTGCTGGAAAGATGCAGACGACGACGTCTCTTATCGTCATAGTGGCTACGCTTTCCGCTTTCTCCACGACTTGGATTGGGACGCCAGCGATGGTGACGGGCGCCAGGCAGTCAGAAGAAAGCGTACATGGGTGGCTCTATTCCGACAGGACAAACAGCAGAGCCTCTTCTTCATGAAGCGAGCTACTTCAAGTATGAGTGATGATGACCATCCATTTGTCAACTACCTCAATACATGGCTTAGAATGCCGCATGTGTTACCACAAGACTACGTCGCATGTTGTAGCGCTGATCTGCGTCGCATTCAGTCTAAGATCCGCGGCCTGGTACAAAAGGCTCCATCAATTATGCTACCGTGTCTTCTGGAGCAGATGGACTCGGAATTAAATAGATGGAAGTTGACATGGCAGGATAGGTTCGAAAGAAAGCTTCCTGGACTATGTCCAGACGATGAGTTGTCTGATCGTCGAATGATGCACCCTGGCAGAAACCATCTTAGAAACCTCATCGGCCTGTGGGAAAACAGTGTTCGGCTCAACGTCGCCTCTGCAATTCTTCGACAAGCAATAACTGCTTCGGTCGAGGCGTCTTTACGGGCCAATGGACATTCACCACCATCTGCTTTCAGGCTCGATCTTCCCGGAATCCCACCTCTAGACGATGTCCTCTCACCGGATGTTGCTGGGCTAAGGAGTAGCATCGAAGGAGGACTTGGAACACTTCGCTGCTTGCTCGAATTCTCGCCCGAGGATCTACGAAGAGCTCCTGACTCTATACTTCTTCTCGGCCCGAACGCCGCCCTCTTCTTATGCTTGTTATTGTGTCTTCCGTGCAACGGCGTCCTGGGCCCAGCCTTCCAACGGACAGCAGTCAATCTTATACACGATATCTCTCGTCATTTGGGTCAAGCGGTGCAATCGCCCCAAGACATTGTGAGCTTAGACTCAGCATATCTTGATTCTCTCGTGAATCTTTTGGGTCCAGCGACACAGCCCTGGCCTCTCGTATCACACGACATGGATGAGTTGCCGAATTTTGATCTATCACAGTCACACATGGAGGTCAATGGCTTGCAGATTGATGAGACAGCAATGGAAGCAGCTCAGGTATTAGCGGGAGGAATGGTGAGTGGGATGAACTATAATGTGGATGACCCGGATGCCATGTTTAGAATGCCAAATGAGCCTGAGCAGATGCTGCATATGCAAAGTCTGGCCAATTTGCTCGATACCAGCTTCTTTTCGGCAATGTCGCCACTACCCCTGGATGTTGACGGCAACACTGAGCAATAGTCAACTTACATCAGGGATTCGATACGTCCTCTACAATGTGAAGATAAATGTTTTCGAAAGGGTACTGGATCGTGTTCTTAATCTTGCCATGGTATGTGATCATATATATGTACATACTATTGGCATCTAGACCGAGTTATCAGTGCATGAAAAGATACCTGATACCGAGCCCTCGTCGTACGACTTCTGAATACTGAGTACTGTCGCGTAGGTACCCCCGACCATAATGAATGCACCTGTAACAATCATGAAAATACCAATCGCAATGAGGGTAGCATCCTTCCACCCTCTCTTATAAGATAACAATGACTCCATGAGCCAATGTCTTCCCGTGTGTGCCTCATCTTCAGTCACGTAGATCGCTCCTGCGGCAGCTTTAGTGGGCTGTTTTGCAACGTAGTATAATAACATGAAGCCTGGGACCACATTGGTGAAGATCGGGTTGACGAGAGCTCCCACTAAGCTCAGGAAGTTTCCGAAGAATGGAACAACGCCAACGATGACGAAGCCGAAAATAACCGTCACCGCCATCGATGAGATCCAAACTGTCCAGTGCTTAACCGTGCTGCACTGAAGGTGCTCCGTGCCACGAAGAATTCTAACGAACCAGTACTTGGCCGCGATATGACTGTAAAGGACAGCTGTGATTAACAGACCTGGCAATGCAACGCCGTACGAAATCTTCTTAATCAAGGGACCTGCTGATCCAAGTGCTGGGCTAGCGAGGTACTGGCCAACCTTGCCGTAGACGATGCTAGCAATAGATATACAAGTCAGAACGATGAACCCTTGACCAAAGATCAAAGAACGAGTGAATTTGGCAGGCTCCTTCATCTCGGCAGAGATAGAGAAAAAGACACCAGAGGCTCCAACAGCGAACAGTTGGTTCGAGATGGCAGTCATTGCATCAGCGAAGTTCGTCTTGGGAATAACCCGGATATCAAGGTCTATGGGGCCGGTGGAAGGACCTGCAGATGGACGACTCTGGGTCAGGCAAGCAATAGCAGTGATCCAGATGGACACAAAGATGCAGGTTACACCGACCCAGCTGATCCAAGCAATCTTATCCAACGCTCGGAAACTAGTTCCAATGATGAGGGCAGCAATGCAAGCCACAGCCACAAAGATCATAGTACAGGCGCCATGGTCTGAAAGTGCGTTGAAAGCAACAGCTGTGGTAAGCATGCCTGCGCCAGCCGTCATGGCGAGGTAGATATAGTAGAAGAAGCCAACGATTTCTCGAGCCCCTTTGCCGAACAGTAACTCAGCAGCGTCGCCAATGCTGTGCATGTGAGGGTAGCATTGTCTTGCGTTTCCGCATAGATATCCAGCCATGGTTGAAATAGAGGAGAGAATGAGGAAACAAAAGATGCCGGGAAAGAATCCCAAGGTGTGAAAGGTGCTGGGGAGACTCAGAGCTCCTAAGCCGATTTGGAACTTGGCGATGAGGACGGCTGCGGCTGGCCATGAGACTCGACGAAAATCGACATCACCGTCCTCACTGCTGAACAAATCTTGAGGGGGTGCCTCAGGTTTGTAAGGTTGGGTCTCTGAAACATCCAGGTCATTGCAATCTTGGCCATGGACACCACCAGCTTCGATGCTGTCTTTCTTTGACTTCTCCATATTCAATGAGAGAGAGGACTGTCAAGTGTGAGAGGAATTGGAAATAAATTCTGTGAGTGAAGGTAAATGGTGAAACATGCTGTATTTACGTGCTTGACTTTGTGTAACTAAATATCTAGTCATAGCTCACACTGGCATTAGTCGGTCTTGGCTTGGGACCCGGGGAGACTGGGGGAAGTGGAGAGTGCGGAGTATAGGTCCGGTGTTGTCTGTAAGTATTTCTTGCGAAGGAAAGGGGCTCCGCAAGGCCCGGGATTTGATCCGGCCCGAGTCTGTGTATCAGAATCGCTCGGGCCGAGAGGCTCACAAATCATTGAAGACGACAGCCCTTGTTTTCGGAACAAGGAGTTTGCTTCGGAGAATCAATCTTGACTAAAATAGCTTAAAGCCCGCCTTCAGCCTTGGTCTATCCACGGTTAGGTCCTTGGCCGGGCCGAGTAGAATAAGGGATCATCACCCTCGTAAACGCCCTCACGCGATCGCCATAAATGCACCACCCTTCGCTGATACGATAAGCACGACAATTCATTACCAATCATAAATATGCTATCTCTAACGAGACAACGAGCCAGTCTGGCAACCAGGCGCCTTCCGACATTGGTACCCCCACGCGCGATCAGACCATCGTCGACGTCGGCACAACCTGCGGCCTTGTTAAAGCAGTGGATCCCTAAGGACAAGAAAATCACCTATGGAGCGGGAGGCACTGTTGCTTTGATTGGAGTCCTGTTACTGAAGCCAAATGGAAGCCAATATCCCGATGATCCGCAAGATGTTGAGGCTCTCCACAAGGTCCCCATTGGCAAACTGTTTTCGGGCTGGATGTAGGTTTGACATCGCTTCACATTATGTCACATCAACTCACGAGAAAATTACAGGGCTTTTGCATTCTGTTCTTCGCCAACGTGGGTCAACATGAGCGAGACACTGTATAACATCGTAACCAAGATTCCGATCCTCTCCTCAGTTACACACGCATTCGTCATGAGGACATTCTTCAACCAATTCCTTGGCGGAGAAAAGACTGAAGACTGTATGCCTAAGATTCAGTACCTCCGTGACAGGCAGATCGGCACACTTCTCGGATACAACATCGAGGCTGAATTGGACGGTTCGAGCAAGGACCCGGAATTGATCCTTAAGCAGACACAGCATGTTTTAGAGTCAATCGATGCTCAAGGAAAGCTGGCCAAGCAGTACTGCCCCGACTCCAGTGCTTATAGTGGGGATAACCGGTGTTGGGTCCGAATCAAACTGACTGGCTTGCTGCCTCACCCGGTTGCCTTATATCACGGATCCAATTCTATCCTCAAGGCAAGAGAGGCAAAGGGATTGGATAAGGACGTGCCCTACCCAGGACTACCTCACGATGGCGATTGGGATGCCGCGCTGAATGGCAGAGAGGTTACTGAATCAGACCGCGAGCAATTGCTGAGCTTACGTGCTACCATGGAGGCCATCGCTAGCAAGGCTCGAGATAACAACGTCCGGATTGTTATTGATGCTGAGCAGTCCTGGTACCAGCCCGTCATCGACAGTCTTACCAACGAGCTCATGCAAAAGTACAACACCCTTGACGGCCCCGCCACCTGCATCGCCTCATTCCAAGCCTATCTCCGCCGATACCCCCAGCTTCTGGACCAACAGATTGCACGTGCTGAGGAGCGCGGGTATAAACTATTGTTCAAGCAAATCCGAGGCGCTTACATGGTGACGGAGGCTGAGCGGTGGAAGAAAGCGGGCAAAGAGGGACCTGGTCCCGTATGGCCAACCAAGAAAGAGACCGATGCAAGCTTCAACTATGGTATTGAGAAGACGCTGTCCACTGTCGCCCAACAAGTGCAGGAGACTGGTCAGTCCAAGCTCAGTGCCGTTTTCGCTACGCATAATTCCATCAGTGTCGATCTCGGACTCAACCTACTACAGAAGCATGGACTGGCTCGACGCAGCGATAAAGACGGCAAGCTGGTTGTATCCAAGGAGACTGCCGGCAGTATCGCATTTGCCCAGTTATACGGTAATCCGATGTCTATACCAAGCAGTAATAATGTCCTAGCTCACTGACTGCGATCCAGGAATGAAGGATGACCTTACCAACAAGATAGTTGGGTCAATAACAACCGAAGGCGGCTTTCCACTTGTTGTTAAGTCAATGAGTTATGGAGATCTGAAGGAGTGTTTGCCTTTCTTGGCTAGGAGAGCTACAGAGAACAAAGCTGTCCTTGAGGGACGAGGTGGAGCTGCGGCCGAGCGAGTTCGACTTGGCCGTGAGATTCGCAGGCGTATCTTTTTCATGTCCTGAATGCGTATTCAAAGGTTGTTATTGGCATTATTATGTAATCCCCACTGTATCTCATTTTTCCCGATAGAAATGCCGAGCCGACTCACTATGACGACTACGGATCACCGACTCCATAAAATAAGATTTATTATAGCCGCTGTGCCCGTACAGCTTTTCTGCTCTACAATCTTCATCTTTACCTGACATAGAACCCGATGCAACTATGGGGGCCAGTGTTAAAGATCCAGATCCAGACACGCACAAGGGCACGCGATTGATTCCATCATGGCTGAGCCCTAGGCGATGGATGGCCCAATTGGATCTCGATGTATGGTCTTTATGCATGCTTGCCAAGGGTGCACTCGCACCAGTCTTAGTCATTGCTATGTCAGTTACCTCTCCATCACTTCCACTCACATTTGGCGTTTCTACTAAGTGCTAACGATTTATTCAAGCCATCAAAGTGACGCTATAGCCAATATAACGGTCACAACTGGTTACCTTGCGGCACTTATCTCAGTATCGGCGCAATGTCTCCTGCCACGGGCCAAATACCTCAAAATCCTCTTTTTAGCCATTCTGTCTTCGTGTGTGGCCGCCGCCATGTGCTGCCTCGCCTGTTACACGGCAGTAAAGGCACGAGGGTCTCACAACGTGCCATCCGACGCTGCGGACTCCGGACTTGGAGTATACGATAGTAGTGCCAGCGCGGTGAGCGGAATCTGGCTATTCATAATGATATGGTTCGTTCTATCTGCAAATTTCCCCTTACGGCCTCTGCTCACTGACGACTTGGAAGGGTTGCGAACGGTTTCCGAGCATGGCGTCCGAGCGAGCTCCAGGATCCCATGGTGGCATTCTCTATCTTCTCCGTCGTGGCTCTTACCAGATCCGGCGGGTTCCAGACTACCTCGGATGCTCTACAATTTATTGATCGACTTCTTAAGACCTTCCTCATCGGTTATGCTGGGGCCACTGCTGTTTCGTTGTTTGTTCTTCCGATAACTTGTCGACAGATTGTGCTTGATGATATTCACAAGTTTGCCAACGAGACACAAGATGCACTTGCGCATTTCTGTGATTATCTACAACATATTAGAGAAAATAAACCCTCTCGACCGGCCAATACGAATGTTACGGGAGCTTCCGATGCTGACGAGGCTGAGGCTGCCCAAGTGAGTCTCGCTGCGTCGGTCAAGAATCTGCACATCTTACTCGACAAGATGGATGGAAATCTGCCCTACGTAAGAAATGAGATTGCTTTAGGCAAGCTAAGTGGCGAAGATATTGAGCATGTTGTTCGCCTCTTACGACACATTCTCAGACCTCTGTCTGGTGTGTCATTATTTCCTGAACTCCTGGACAACCTGGTGCAAGAGGGTTCAACTCGAGAGAAAAGTGTAGAAGCCGAAAAGACTGTCGCACTCGACCAAATTAAGCGAATCGTGTCTCCGTTCAACGAGCATCTGTCATCCACCAGTGGCTTGGTAGCTGACGGACTTCGATTCTCAATGCGGCAGCTGGAAATCGGAAAGAGCATCACTCCATTACATCGAAGTTCCACGTTACATGAACAGTCCAGCTCAACTCTTATCAACGAGATTAGACAGCACATTGGGGAGTCAGCGAGGGTTCAGCGAAGAAATGAAGATAAGAAGTTAGATGCCTCTTGTGGTCCCTCAGAACATCCCCTGGCTCAGTATTTGCAATCAATGCATAGCATGACCCTTGAGGCTACTCTCGCTCTGGTATCTTTTGCCAATTCGAAGGTCGAGGATGGCACAATGGCACGGCGTCGACTGGTATATCCAAGGCACTACTTCAGCCGATCTCAGACGGAAAAGGAAGTCCACGACACCAAGAAAACATCAATAAAAGCTCGCCTGGCTCCTGACGGAAGTCGGGTCATAAATGCAGAGCACATGGAGCCTTCAAACGCATGGCAAAGAATAAGCGGCCACTTCCGAATCATCTCGCGTCTCTTGGGATCGGAGTTGAGCATATTCGGTCTGCGAGTGGCAGTCGCTTCTTTTTCTGTTGCCATCGTAGCGTATCTAGAAAACACCCACGCGTTTTTCATTCGACAGAGAGGTGTTTGGGCAATGATTGTTATCGTCATTGGCATGGGCGCAACAAGTGGACAGTCTGCTTCTGGCTTCATTGCCCGGATTCTTGCTACCATATTCTCCCTTGCATTGAGCTTAGCGGCTTGGTACATTGTCGTTGGACATGTACCAGGTGTGATTGTTTTGTTATTCATAGCAAACATCATAGGGGCGAGTCCATCTTCTACATGTTCCCCGTGTAACCTTAGGAAACTAACTATTTGTCAGTACTACTTCTACGTCAAAACGCCTCAATACTTCAAGGCTTCAGTCATTGCAATGGTTACGTTGAATGTCATCATTGCCTATGAGCTCCAGGTATCTTATAACAGTTATCGGCCGAGGCAAATCGTACGCTAACGCAGTTTTAGGTCAAGAAACTCGGCAAAGAAAGGGCTGAATCTGCCGGTCAACCATACTATCCGATATACCTATTCGGCCCCTATAAGCTCGCTTGCGTCGTTATTGGTTGCGCAGTCTCCTTCTTCTGGGTCATATTCCCGTATCCCATCACCGCCAAGTCTAAAGTTCCAGGTCTAGTTGGGGAGTCTCTTTTCAATCTTGCCAGATTTTATAGCCACATGCATAACTCTTCGTGGGGGCCGACCCAGGAGGGTGATGATATATCTACAATCCTAACTGGCCCAAACTCACCTTCTAAAATGACTTTGAGGTCGTTATACCATCAACAGCTACACACTCTGACAAACCTTCGAGCACACATGGACTTTGCCAAGTATGAGCCTCCGATAGGTGGCAGATTTCCCCTGACAATATACGCTGAGATGACCTCCTTAGTTCAGCAGACCTTAGACATCCTGGCACTCATGGCTCATGTAGGGTTTTCTATGCCATTCGATGGTACAAACTCAATTCAAGGAAATATGGCAACATCCACAGCGTCAATCGCCACTACTTCAGAGTTCTCAAACCTTCAGGGCTATGAAGCTGTCCTCTTGCTGTGTCAGATGAGTTCCGCCTTGCAGAACAAGCAGCCACTCCCACCTTTCGTGTCTATGCGCGGTCATTTGACTCCAGTACAACACTTGCACAAGCTCGAGAATGAGCTAAAGCATACAAGCAACGTACAGAAGCCTGCAGCTTTTTCCTTGGTCACTATTCGACTGTTGGCAATTGCTATGTATCTCAAGCTAGAAGAGTTGTTGGAGTAAGTCAAGCCTAAACTCATTCTATACCTAAGTGACAGGGACTAACATCTGCTGCAGTAACACCAGGATACTTGTGGGAGAAGTTTCCCTTAATGTTTAGTGTCGAATTGTTAATCTTACTTCCGACGGCTAAGGCTTGGTACTACCTGTCTCACTCCGGTCTCATTCCAAGACGCCAGCTTCAGGAAAACAGATATTCTGTCTCAGAAGTCACCTACATGTGTGCTGAACCTCTCCTGGAACTTCCTGCCAAGACTTTTCAAGATTATCAGATCATCTTTGAGAATGCTTCCATGCATGCGTCCTATATTTCAGCCGTGGACTCATCTGTCAGTAGCATCTGATGCGTGAGCAGTGACTGAAGCTTTGGATGGTCACGTGCTGATTAGATAGCGAGGCTTGGTGGCTTTACAACACCAAACTGGGCCAAATTTTACCTTATCAGGCCTTCTGGATAACTTCAAATCTGCACTATTGTGAAGTGATACGTGTTCAGCATCATCATCAAAAGATTTTGACGAACTCATCCACCTTCGTGAGCGACTTATTACAAAGCCTCATTAAGGTGCGATCACTTTCTCATATTGATTAGTCATATTATTCTGCTAGACAGCCGCACAATAGATTGCCTCTACACCTTTCAACAAACATCATTTATTAGTCAAGCTCCCACTCCAGTCTTACGCCTAATGTCCAACGACAAGGTGATGGGCCTGTAATTGTCTCTGTCCTCATCAACATGATCTCAAAGAGACCTCAAGCAGGCTTACGGACTTGACTATTTGATAACGGGCTAGCACAAACTCTGGAGAGCATACACCGAGTAAAGGTATCCTTTCTAGCTCAAAATGGCAGTGTACGCTGACCCTCTCGAGAGGTGTATTCTACTGGAGGCATCTAGCGTGTTGAATCTCGGCGTATGGCTTTCATAGTGTGAAGCACAAATCTCTCCCCGTCTTGAGAGAATCTGAATTGGTTGTCCTAACATTCACGTGGTCTCATCTATGATTCTACTTCTCATTCTCCCCCATATCATCTCAAGGCACAAGCTTTGTACAGGAGGGAAAGGGTTGACTAGAGAGGCGCTGATAGCGGAAGTCATTTGATAGTGTTCCGTAGATGTGATTGAAACAATTTAAAGGAGTGAAGCGTGTATTAGACTATAATGCTCAAAGTTGAACCATTTAAAATCTAATGACTAGAAGACTAAAAGAGGGACTCGTATATTTCCAGCGAACTGAAAGTATACCAGCAACGAAAGAAAATACCCATCAGTAAGAGAGGCCATCGATGTCAAGACTAAGTCTAGATAAGGGCAGCTGCACCCAGAGCCAAGAGAATGTTGGCACCAATACGGCCGGCACTGTTGACGAGAACAGGAGTTGGCGTAGGCTGGCCACCACAAGCGCTCTTGCAGCTATCCTCCTCCATAACACAGTTGTGGCTGTTAGGCTTGGTGCCAACGCACTCGTTATAGTCCTGCTTGCAGAGCCATTCACACTCACCAGGGTTGCTGGTGGGCTTGGGAGCTGGCTGGGTAGTCAGAGCGGATCCGGTAGGCTTAGGAACAGGTACTGATGAGGAGCCAGGGCAAGCAGCCTTGCAGCTGTCTTCTTCAAGGACACAATTGCGGTTGTTGGGCTTGGTACCGACGCACTCATTATAGTCCTGCTCGCAAAGGAACTTGCACTCGCCGGGATGACCAGTAGGCTTAGGAGCAGGCTTGACTGACTTGGTAGAATGCGCAGGGCACTCAGCCTTGCAGCTGTCCTCTTCCATAACACAGTTGCGGCTATTGGGTTTGGTTCCGACGCACTCATTATAATCCTGCTCGCACAGGAATTCACAGTCTCCAGTGTTGGTAGGCTTAGGTGCGGGCTTGACCGACTTGGTGGGATAAGCAGGGCATTCAGCCTTGCAACTATCTTCCTCGAGAACGCAGTTGCGGTTGTTAGGCTTGGTACCGACACACTCGTTGTAATCCTGTTCGCACAGGAATTTGCAGTCTCCAGTGTCGGTAGGCTTGGGAGCAGGCTTGGTCGATTTGGAAGCAATAGAAGAAGCGGGACACGCAGACTTGCAGCTGTCCTCTTCCATTACACAGTTGCGATTGTTAGGCTTGGTGCCAACGCATTCGTTGTAATCCTGCTCACACAGGAATTTACAATCTCCATTGTTGGTAGGCTTGGGAGCAGGCTTGGTCGATTTGGAAGCAGTGGAGGAAGCAGGACACGCAGACATGCAGCTATCCTCCTCGAGGACGCAGTTGCGGTTGTTAGGCTTGGTTCCAACACACTCATTATAATCCTGCTTGCAAAGCCACTCGCACTCCCCAGGGTTAGTAGGCTTGGGGTGAGGCTCAGTCACCGTGCAAGGGCAGTCGGTGATAGTAAGCGTGGTGGCCGAGGTGATGGTGTAAGTTTTGTCGCCATGCGTCAACGTGGTCGGGCCCGGGCAAAAGGTAGTCACAGCAGTTACTACCTTGGTGGTGTAGGCAATCTCGGTGGCATTGTCGTAAGGGATTGCTTGAGCGCCGCCCAGAGCACCGAGGACGCAGCCCATGAGGGCAATGCGGGAGAGGGTCATGCTTGCTGATGGGTTGAAGGGGTTGAAGAGGTTGAAACGTTTGAACTAAGCGAGTGTGGTGAGTAGTTAAAGAAGAATCCCTATCGAAGAAGACACTCACGCGTCTTTATACTTTTTGTTTGCAGTCGGTAACGTTACAATTGGCAAGGCTTTGATTCTGCATTGGCTGAGTCCCGCCAAGTGTTGATCTTCTCTTTCTCGTTTCCTATGATATAATTAGAACACGAAGTTATACGCACATGAAGTTCCGGTGACATTCTGCTCAGGCCTTGGACCCTCGGATGGTTTCAGAATCGCAAAAGAACCGCCGAGGCGTGGTTTTTTCGTCTCGTATTCCGCACTCATACGTAGTCTAAATCACTGTGGGGACGAGGAGGCGACTACGATGCACAGCCCGTGTGTGATGGCTATATATGATTGGATGCCGATCGTTCGTTGACTCGATTGTCCGATCACTCACTGTCACTGACTTAAATGTTCTTTGTTACATGCCACCTGGTGCAGATCACCTCGACCTTGTATTGACTTCTGTAGAACTGTGGCTGATACAGCAGAATTCATCGCGCCCAAACCGAGGTACTGGGTCATTGGCGTTTCTGATGACCATATCTCGCACGCAGGTTTGGAAACATTCGATGTCAGTTCAACTCGATACTGTTCGTTTTAATTGTGTTTTTATGCTTTATCTATGTAACACCACAGTATGTACATAGCCGCATGTAGGTACTTTCTTAGTTGAATCAAGCTTAAACTCTATCTACTTACCCCTTTCATTCCCTTGCCAGGACATCACACCATGTTCAGCCACCTGCAACTTCACTTTGCTATCTAGCAAGGTGTTCGAATTGTTTCTGCAAGGGTTCTCTACATAAAACGCATATCACGCCTTCCCCGATTAGCGGACCTGATGTTTATACGGCGCAACATGGACAAGAAATAGCTTCATCACTCATTAGTGTTACTATAAAATTAACTAATCGATTTCAATTCCTCATTAGTCACGAGAACCAAGGCAGAGGAGGTCGACGGGACTACAGAAGTTCGTTCTGCGATCTTCTCGACAGTGATCAACATTGCTCATTAGTTCAGTGGAATCCCATCGACTTGACTCATGTTTTGCTTGGGGTCGTGGGAACAGCAGACTTTTGTTGCAGAGGGAGGCAAGACAGAAATAGCTATTATGACTATTAATAGCTGGATATCCTCTCGTAAGGAATTGCTTTACGTAAACATAAGAGGTGTCGCAGAGAGTAGCTTTACTGAGAGGCTATGTTGATCCGACACTTAAGAAAAAGGCAGGTAACCGAGAAAGCACATAGGCGACTCAGCTCTGTTATATAACCGACCCCTTCATGAAAACAGCAGTGAGGGCATGCATCTTTTATATATATAAAGCAATCAATTTTCATCTCTTAAAAAAATATTAAATCAAATCTTAAGTATAATGTTTAAGAATCTTACTTCTAAATAAATAATCACTCTACCATAACCGTTTATGACTTCCATCAGAGGGACACAGCTCGGCTATTTACAAGAACGAAATGAAGCATACCTTCACGGTGCCCCGAGGACAGCCGACTCTACCCGGTCGGAAACTACAAGCTAATCTAACATAAAGATTTTCCCCTGTAAATGAGTTTCATAAGGTTTAAATAACCGAAGGAGTGAGTAGTACAGTCTACACATCGCGTATTCGTGATATTAACGGCCTGCATGGGTCGATGTTGTCGTTCTACATCTAAGTGGCTACTGGCACGAGACTGCACTAATAGCTAATGAATAGAAAACACTGATATGGTCTGAGTGGCTGGCGGTGAAGTGTAACATCTACAGGGTAGATGTACGAATTCATTGAATGATCGACCTACCCGTATGAAAGAGGCAGGTGAAAGCCCTATAACTACTTCCCAATATAAAATTGCAAGAAGCTGCAATATTCCCTCCGGTAAAACAAGGAACGATAAATGTTTCAAAATCAGAAAGAGAAATTACAGTTACAAAATTCAGCTACAACTACACTCACTTCGTTCAAACTTCTTATTCCAACCTGCCACAATGAACAGCAATACGACGCATCATGTCAATAACGTGTGATCATGCTTGCCTTATACCGTGAAGTTCAAATATTGCAGGTGCTGAGGCTCGTACAGGTAGCCCGTTTATAGGATCGTCGCATTTCTCATGACGGCCCCTCGTCTGTTTGTGGAATTTCCTATTACGAGAAGGAAAAGAGCGAGCCGCATAGTTGGCTGCAGACGTAGACAATGAGCTGAGAAGTGCAATCAAGCGGCTGAAAGCGATGCCAACCGTTGCCTACCTCAGCGACATCAACATATTTGAGACTTGCCCACACCAGTCCTGAATTTGTTAGTTCTCAGGCCCGCCAAGCCTTTCATCTACTGGCACAGCGAATCTCGTGTTGGTGTGTGATGACATTCTCAGTGGTTGGTTCTTTCTCGGCATCTCCCCTTTGCCAAGGCCTGACTCAAGTGGATATGACTCTGTTCGACTCACCTGGCGTTAGCCCTGGTGACTGCGACCATCGCCGAGCGACACACATACGAGCAAGGGGCAATCCATTCCACCTGCATCCAATCCATGTTCTTTCAGCTCTGTTCAGAGAATATTCGTGTTCGGGAACATCACTGGTAAGCACAATTATGGACATACTTTTGATATGAGCTGATATTCTCAGGGCACAGGCAACGGTTTCTCAACAAGAATGATAGCGTTTCCTCAAATTTATTTCACTTTCAAGCACGAGGGTCTGTAGCGGAAAACGGCTTCAGACACGATGCAGCTCAGGTTCATTGGTTTCGATCCATCTAAGCCAAACCTTAAACTAAGGGTCATTCTTCGGAGGAAAGTAGTGAAAGGTGCTAGACTCCTGCCTTCGACTGTTAACAACAAAGGTCTCACTGATCTGCTTGTTGCCGGCAACGAACTCAGCTGGAATAGCGCCACCCGTTGCTTCAAATGACTGAGTGCGTGGACTGCGCTGAGCAATGATCCTGCAACGTCCACCTTGCCACAATTCCACATCGCGCAATCGAAAGGCGCTGTTGCAATCTGGTCGCTAAATCAAACACCTAGCCCTTTGCACCGTGAGTTTGTTACTGAGGGCGACTCGGCCCCTACACAGAGAACAACTGTCATCCCACTCCTCGGCAAGGACGATGCCTGGGACAGAAACTATTCCTTATTAGCAGGAAGGAATATATGCAGAAGTTGGAGTATTGTATTTAAAACAATGCGCTATAAGCCTTGTATGTTTAAAACTTATAATATTAGTGTTGTGTTAGGTCCCCAGTAGGTTAACAGTTGTCTCTACAGAACATGTGTTTCCAAGTAACTTAGCCCGATGTGCCACCTAAATCTGGATGAACGCGCAACGTAGAACGAAGGATGGGAGCCGCGACATTCGATCTTCATCCACTAAATAATAACTGGCTGGCGGAATATACATACATCCAGTGATTCCTGTGGGACTACACTATCCTGTATTTCATCATTTTTAAGAAGGGCCCGCTCGTTGAAAACATCGAATCTTACTGCGCTCAAGATGTCAAGATTCTGACGCTGTTGTGGGCTTGTTACAATGCCAAAATGGGTCGAACCTGTCTTGTCTCAATAGCCAATAATTGAGTCGCCAGCAGGATGCTTAATCGGGGATTGTCAGAGAAGCTTGGGGCTAGATCAGCATACACCACTGCAATTCTGGGTGCAACCGAGAAATCCAAGTGACTGTCAAAGTAGACAGAATGGACCAAATCTTACTCCTTACTTGGCGGTCGGCCTCCCGCATGGTGTTTGTATGTACGTGCTCGAACAATAAGAACATGTTTGGGCGGTGAGCTGAGTTAATGCACCGCACAGTCATCCTTAGAGCTGCCAATTAAACAAGTCCTGGCTTTATTTGCCTAGCACATACGTGTTTGGGTCAAGCTCAGACCTTTTTTGACTTGACAAGGCGGACCACCTTAGTCGTGCTCCGCCACATTCCTTCTGATTGACTACCCAATCACTACTTGTTACAATGTATGGAGTATTATATCGGTGCTTTCGCTTTCGATAGTGACCCTCATTCTACTTTAAGTACTCATGTTTCTTCTTTGACAACAATGAGTGTGAGGTAGCAAGAGACTAAGGCCGAAACGCCCTCCGCGATGTTTGTCGCACTCTCGAGAACCAGCTACAATCAATTATGAATCGATGGGTCTACCCTATAATGCTAGAAGCAGTGCAGCCATTACCTGCCCTAGTTAGTCGAATGAATACCTAGTCGAGCAAAGAAATATTAGCCACTTATTGTACCCCTGTTCCGGATTTTTAATGGGTAGGCTTCTAAAACCAACCTAACTTAATTTAACAGACTGTGCCGCAATAGCGATATCTGAAAGTGTATAAAAAAGCCGGGGATAGATCTAGCGTAAGCATCTGCCACGTCAGACCGCCTATCATACCTGATGATAATCAAAGCCTACTTTCAAACATAGGTAAAACAACAGTTTGCCACTGTCTCCCAGCGCCTCGTATTACACTTCTTCTCTCGCGAACTGATCTGAGACTTGGAATAGAGATGACAGAATGTGGCAATGCTTGTAACAGTGCGCAACATCACTTACAAATGTCACTGGCTCCACACTAATGTTCTCCGCAGTTCCGCTTTATGCCTCACTAGACAACTCGTATGCTTCTACGCGACTTTTCATACTTCTCCCCGCGGAATTTGAAGACAGTATCGAAGGCAATCTTCTGGAAGTCAATTTAGACGATAGCCCGCCCTACGAAGCCCTTTCGTATGTTTGGGGTGATGCCGGACATGCGCTGACTGTAACAATTGCAGGCCAGCTTGTCGTGGTGACGGATAACTTGCACGCCGCCCTACGGCGACTTAGGTACCGAGATAGAGAAAGAGTTCTTTGGGTAGATGCGTTGTGTATCAATCAGTCCGATGTGAAGGAAAAAGGCCAGCAAATCGATTTGATGGGCAGGATCTACAAAGGTAGCCTGCAATGTCTGGTCTGGCTGGGCGAGATCTCTACAGGGAACCACGAAAGGCTCCGAATCACTACTCAAGATGTCGAGGCTGCTTACGAAATGATACGGCTTATCGCTGACGGTGAGCTTGAAGGGGATCTCCCTGCAACATTGAGTTCAGGTACCGCTCGCAAAGGTGCTGCTAGCGCGCTCAGGGGGATGATGTCAAGAGAGAATATGTGGTGGCAGAGAATATGGACCGTCCAAGAGGCTACTCTCAGTAGCCGGAAGACTGTCTCGTGGCACACCGTTTCCATCTCTTGGTCCAAGTGTGTTCAAGCTGCCAAGCGGATGATGGAGCCGTCGGTACGACAGCAAAAGGTCATTGATGCTCTGTCTCCTGAACTCTATTCCTTTGATGTGAACGAGTTCATTACTCCATTCCTAAGTCTCGAACTCAACAATGAAGACACACATCCTCTATTCACAGCACATCGATGGCGGTATCGTGAAGCAACAGATCCGAGGGATAAGGTGTACGGGTTATTGAGCTTGATCGATCGCGCCCACCTACCTAGTATCAGCTGCGACTACTCGCTTTCCGCAGCCTCTGTATTCACCAAATTTACCCTGGATCTTATCAATTCGACCCAATCATTGGTACCTTTGATAGGCTGGAGAGGTGAGCTACATGCAACTTCCGGCTTACCCACGTGGGCTCTCGACATGGTGCGCCCATCACACTTAGTTAACCATGGGTGCAAGTTCTGGGAACATTACGATCGCTACTATTACTTCAGCGCCGACGGCTATTCTGAACTCGTATTGAACACGCTTTGTGACGAATCTGTCTTGGTTCTCAAAGGCCTCATAGTAGACACCGTGTGTCTAGTGGATGAGGGGATCGCTGTCGACGAAAGCGTTGTATTACCCAACGAAGACTTTGCACGACTCATAAAGCGGCGCCAACAAGTCCTCGCCAAATTTATTGAAGATTCTCCAGAAAAGCCAGTGTTTGGTAATGATTGGAAGAATGCCTTCTGGAGAACTATGCTTGGAGATGTTGTTACGTATGATGAGCGCGTCACGAGAAGGGCTGTACCTGACGATGCGGAATTGTTTGATCAATTCCTGGAAGATTGGCAATGGAACGAAGTATCGGAATCACTACGGTCCATGGCTTTGAATCAAGCTTTCTTTATCACACGATCTGGGTATCTTGGCATCGGACCACCACATACACGCAGTGGGGATGTTGTCTGCGTGTTACGAGGAGGGAGAGTGCCTTTCATCCTACGACCCGAAGAAGGGAATCTAACATTGACTGAGGTTGGTGACCAGTACTCTTTTCTGGGGGATTCATTCGCCCAAGGTATAATGGATGGTGAATTGTTTTCTTCGTCGCAAGAAGAAATACAAGATGTCGTTTTAATCTGAGTAGCATTTATAAATACCAGACACGAGACAAGAGAGACATATTATTTGCTCTAATAAAGCTTAAACTTTAATCACATTATCGATTTCGGTGGCTATGTGTGAGCCACAGGATTAGACACTCTTTGTTTATCCTTAACTCATGGCTGCCTAGCAAATATAAATCCTGTTGATACTTGCTTCCCATCGTTAAGGCCGCTGCTGTGTCTCTGGTATGCTAAGAAAGCAGTTCTTTGCTATTGCTAACCGAGATTTGTATACTAGACATACGGGATAAAGTTCTTATTGGGCGTCTCTGCCCAGCTCATCAGCATCGGTCGACTGCTACAAAGAGGTTTGTAGACTTTCAAAATTGTCCCAACCTGATCCAGCACATAGTGGCGCAACATTAATTTCTGGAAGTGTATAAACAATTAGTCAGGCTTTCAATCCTTGAATAATGTTGGCAGCGTGACATTGTGTGTTGGTCCGTTAGTCCTGGTCTGTCAGCCAACAACAGTGTTGGTTGTTATCACATCAAAGAAGCGTGTTAGGCTGCACAGACAAAGGCAGAGCGGTCAGGTTGTTGCCACAAATGTGATGAGTCATAGAACCTTTGTTTGTGATGTGGATTTGGTGCTGTTGGGAGAGTCTGTAAGGCGAGTACACTTCAATGTTGCCACCAACATCGAGAGCCAACAACTTACTTTTGCATCTGGCCGGATGTTTCTTTGTGTATATAAGAGGGCAGGTGCACACTTACACGGTTTGACTGAAGCATATCGTTCAAGAGGCCACGTATGCAGCATTGAACTCTATAACAAAGGACGGCCGAAAACTCTCGAGGTAAATTCTTTTCCCTTTCTATATAATCTCCTTCGCACATGTAGGATATGGGTTTTCATGTGTGCTGGTTACTAATATGTACCTGTAGACCATGGCATCAATTGCAGACTCCGTCATACACCAGCTTGAGACTGTCAAGCTGGTCGATCAACCCAGTGTAGTCTTCGTCGACGACACCGCTGCTGTATCACAGCTGGTCGACATACTCGACAGTCTTCCCACCGAAAAGCCCTCGATCTTCATAGATCTCGAAGGGGTGAATCTGTCTCGCCACGGGACCATCTCGATCATGCAGATATACGACCATGTCGCAAAGCGTACCTACCTAGTCGACGTTTACACTCTCGGTTCCAAGTGCTTCTCAACCCCAGGGAACAACAGCCGGACTCTAAAACAAATTCTTGAGTCAGCGACCATTCCAAAGGTCTTTTTTGACGTCCGTAACGATTCGGATGCACTCTACGGCATCTACCAGATCGACTTGGCTGGTATTCACGACCTTCAGCTCATGGAGCTCGCAACGCGAACCTTTTCGAGAAGATGCGTTACTGGACTCTCAAAGTGCATCGAAAGAGACGCGCCTCTGTCGTTCCTCGAAAGAATGACCTGGATGCGAACCAAGGAAAAAGGGCTTCATCTATTTGCGCCTGAGAAAGGTGGCAGCTATGAGGTCTTTAACAAGCGCCCACTCCCTGAAAACATCAAGCTTTATTGCGCTCAAGACGTTCAGATTCTTCCGCGGTTATGGGCTCATTACAATTCCAAGATGGGACAAAGGTGGCGGGAGAAGGTCATGGCTGAATCAAAAGCAAGAGTGCGATTGTCTCAGACGGCGAGTTTTAATGGTAAAGGACGACACATGGCTTTGGCCCCAGTTGGGTGGGAGTATGGACTATAGTGTATTCCCTATACCATACTTTAAAGTCTTTCATTGATCTAAGTTGTTCTTATCCCTAGTGATTATGTGCACTTCGTCCTTGAGCTGTTGACTTTCCGCATTGTGCGTAGAGTAAATTCCAACGATCACCGAGGCACATACCGTTTGGCCGATGATCCAAACGCACAAGTTGAGTGGAAACACGCAAGGTGTACCCTCTATTTTTGAGCACTCGCCCCTCCTCGCTTCTTTGAGCTACAGGGTTGACTTGCGGTCAGCTTGTTCCCACCATCCTGAAAACTTTCGAGGTGCAATAGGTTGACCCGAGCATCGTGTGGATTGCAATACGCCATCAAGTTCTGTAGTCTCTTTCAAGCATGATTTACTTCTGTCGTAGTTAAAGCTTTTGCAGTTTGTTCGACTTGTAGAAAGGTTTATAGGTGAGAATTGAAATGAAAGAAAATGACGGCTTTTGAAAGTCCAAGAAACAGGGATACTCGGCAGCTTCGGCAGCTTTCCAAGGACTCGGAGGGTACCACGATTAACCGACGGACAATGGCCAATATATTTTAGCTTACTCACCACTAGGCGAAAGTTGAGTTCAATAAACTTATAAACGCACGTATTATAATCGTGTCATAGCAGCTAACCCATTGAAGGATGTCGATCAAGCGGAGCGGTAGTTTTAGTCCGTCGTCCCATGTCTGATTACGGCAGTTGTCTTCCGATTCTACTTATCCTAATACGGACCTAGGGTTTCATCAATGATTAAGGAGCTCTATACCCTTGTCGGAATAATTGTTGAAACACGGGTTACCGGAGCGTAGCCGCCACCCTGATTGGAGGGAAATTGACAATCCCTGTCACAGTCCTACACAACTCGGCGCATTTATTATGTTCACCTGAGGACCATTTAGGGGTTCTACCGACTACTTAAGAAAATGCATCCCTCATGATCCAAAACGGAATTCTAAGACGCCCATCCAACGACGTCTAAGCAATCGACAAGATGGTGGCTTTTCGCTTTTTGGCTTTCCTCTCCTACTGCTCGGTCGCTTTGGCCTTGACCTACAAGGGCGCTGATTGGTCATCTGTTCTCATTGAAGAGAAGAAGGGAATTCAGTACACCAACGGCGGCTCAGCTCAGCCTTTGGAGAAGATTCTCGCTGCCAGTGGAGTCAACTCCGTCCGACAGCGAGTCTGGGTAAACCCTTCCAACGGTGACTACAACCTCGACTACAACCTCAAGCTCGCCAAGCGTGCCAAGGCCGCCGGTCTTAGCGTCTACTTGACTCTTCACTTCAGCGACACTTGGGCTGATCCCGCCAACCAAAAGATCCCCTCTGGATGGCCTACTGGTATTGATGATTTGGCATGGAAGCTGTACAACTACACCCAGGAAGTCTCGAACGCCTTCCAATCCGCTGGTGTGCCTCCTGCTATTATGTCCATCGGTAATGAGATTACTGCTGGTCTTCTCTTCCCTACCGGTTCCACCAAGTCGTACTATAACATTGGACGTCTTCTCAACTCTGCAGCCTATGGTATCAAGGACTCTAAGCTCAACCCCAAGCCCAAGATCATGATTCACCTCGACAAGGGCTGGGACTGGGGTACCCAAGAGTACTTCTACACCCAGGTCCTCAACCAGAAGGGACTTGAGCTCGGCGCCTTCGACGCCATGGGCGTCTCTTTCTACCCCTTCTACGGCGCAGGAGCCACCTTCTCCGCCCTTCAGACCTCTCTCACCAACCTGGCCAACAAATGGGGCAAGCAGATCTTTGTTGCCGAGACGAACTGGCCTACTGACTGCCCTTCGCCCGCTCAGCCTTTCCCTAGTGACATGAAGAGCATTCCCTTCTCTGCCGACGGACAGACTCAGTTCCTTAAGAAGGTGGCGAGCATTGTTAGCAAGGTCAAGGGTGGAGCTGGTATGTACTACTGGGAACCTGCTTGGATGGACAACCAGTCGCTTGGCTCTTCATGCCCTTCCAACACTTTGTTTTCTTGGCCTGGCAAGGCTCTCTCGAGTCTTTCTGTTTTTAAGAGTATCTAGATACAATACATAGTCGCAGGGTGCGATACATAGGAATTTTTATGAGTTGGTAACCATAGTGCGTGTGCCCCTAGTGATCAATAAGAAATTTGACTGCGTTACGACTCCGACTGGTGACAAGATTAAGCAACTGTCAACATTCCCAGCGCCGATTTTTGATCTGCTCTCTCACACTAAGATGACCAGTATTTCTAACCCCAACTCGTCCCGCTCTCGAGGAAGACCACCAGAACTCTCGTTAATATGCGCTCTAGCCATTCTCGCTATTCACTAAAGAAACACTTATACCTAGACTGATATTGTTTGATGGAAACTAAAACTGTCCTATTGCAAATTAAACATCTTTACTTGAAACTCTTGATCTTGAGAATCTTCCTGCTCTTCCCATGTTGTGACAGCCTCACCATCCATGATCCCATGCACATAAGCACACCCAAGAAAAAGGTACCCATTGTTAAAAGCTGTTGTTTGACGGACAATATATGGGTAAAAGCCCCCGAAAAGAATGCACACAGTGTCCCCAGGCTCCATACAAGCAGGGCCAATGCCGATATAACCTTTTTTCGTAACAAAGAGCTTTCGATCAAAAGAAACTGAAATGTCTTGCACAAAATCCAAACCGCTTTCACGGGAAACGCCTGATATCCTTCTAAACATGTCTAGGTAGGATAAGTCAGCCTGCCCATTGTCTAGGTAGAGGCAGGGTGGATTATCCTCGTAGAACTCAAATATTTCATCAATTGTCCATTTAGGTTCACCTTGGGTTGCTGAGGGATTTGTATCTATTGCGAGCTTCGCCAGCTGAAGAAATCCTCTTCGGAGCTCCTCGCTATAGTTTTCTTTGTGGAAAGATTGGCGCAATACTAGCATGGCATATGCTAGGAAATTGTTGAGATAGGTATCATCATCTGGAGGAGCTCCAAGGGGAACATGGCTGCTTTCTCCAGCCATCATTGTTAAGAGAACTGGCCTGATGGTATCCGTTCCATACCTTTCGTGAAAAGTGTCACCATAATCAGTAACCAGCTCGCTGGCAGCTAGAATGCTGTCATATGCGTTCGAAATTCGATCACTTGTGTCCATGACCACATCGACTTCTAGGCCCCTTAGCCCCAAAATTCTATTGTCAATCGATAATTCCAGTGTAGCTTCGATTTTGTTCGAGGCTTTGAAGCATTTGGCCATTAATACCGGATTGTCGACCTCCGGAAGCCATCTAGGGGCCCAAAGAGGAAAACGTGTTGTGCAGTCAGGGTTTTCCACATAACAGAAGTCCAAGATCTGCAGATCCCCAGTCATCGATATTACGTTTGTAGCAAAGCCTGCAAAGACGTCTTGTTCAGTCTTGGTATAGTCTGGCGCGGTGTAGTAAGTTCGCCCTTTTGCGAGTCCAACCAATGCAAAGATCTTGTCACGTGGGTCAGTTGCCTGAGATTGAGATGCCAGAGCAACAAGGTCGAAAAGATTTTTCTCCTTCGTTCGTTTATCACCCAGAAAGGCGATGGAGATTAGATCCCACTTTAATTGCGGACATCCCTTGGTTCCATCGCTATCAGACATTTCGAGGGAGGAGGCAGTTTTTCTGCAAGACTCGAAGTCATCTTTAGATATTGTGATATTGCCCCACAGGAGTACAAATGTGGACGCCATAACGAGTTCCTGTATGATCCAAACTCTCGAAAAGTATGGAACACTAAGCATAGAGTTCAAAGAGTTCCAAGCTGGTGAGTCTCTGGTCGGAAGTCCCAGTTCCTGTAGTTGCTCGTTCTTAGGAAAACGATGCGTCTGAATAACATGGTCCTTCAAACTTGCCAAAGTTGAAACAAGCCTGGCTGCATGAGCTGCCTCTTCCGGATCCGCCGGGCCAAGCCATGCATTAACGATCGCAGCATCGGAGTATATATGTCCCATGATACTGACTTGCTCGGATCGCTCTGGCTTGCAGCTCTGATTGATGCAGATTTGATCAATCCACAGATAACGGGGCTCGGTAGCCAGCCTGAGGCGCCTCAAGGCAGCATCGAGGCTATCCGTTATTTCGAAGCATTGACCGTTGCAGTTGACAATACTGGTGTAATGGGCTGGTCCCCACACATAGCTAAGCGCTTCATAGCTAGGAGCTTCTTCACGTAAATATGTTCCGAGAGTACCTTGAAGGACATCGCCCTCCTCTCCAGGCTCAAGTTTGAAGATGCGGAAGTAACTGTTGTTTGGCAGTTTGTCGTACTGGAGTGGCATTTTGTTGAAGTGGGTGCTCCAAGTGAGTCTGCCAAAAGTTCGAAAATAGCGCGACTTATCTGGCTATGATGATCGGAGAAGATGACCACTCGTTTTTGAGGAAACGCTAATTTATCTTGATTTCTTTATGTTTGAAACTTGGTCATTTGCTGAATCTTTTTGAAACACAGCCCAATGGTCAGGCAGATTTTGAGCTGCTTTTGGATTCTTAGCGTTGGGTCTTGCTGACAGGTGCCAATCAGCTGCAAGAGTATGACGTGGTTTGATGCAGGCACGCACCAGGATCAGCAATGTCCGCCTAGGTAAGAGGGTTTCTCAAGGCTGATTGTCATTGTATGCATCAGCTGGTTTGTATCGACAGCTAGGCTTGAGGACACTGTGATTCCAATGTTTTTCTTGACCGAAAGAATCAGTTACCTTCATATTATAAGCGTTGGTTCGCCATGCTTCCATCCGTAAATCTACAATACTTTTGTGGCAATCATTGCCTCGTTCAGATCAGGCTGTGAAGTGCATCACAGTATCAGCCAACACGTGTCCAAGCCACGGTGACTGTACAAACCAATAAAACTAAACCCATCGTTTCCCCGCTCGCGTAAATTGGCGGGTGTATCCCCCTTGTTCCGCCGTTCTTACGTTTCGTGCTGCAACATGGCGTAGGTTACAATTTCATTATCCCAGCATCGGCTACTTGCAAGGGGCTGCCGTGATCTAGCTCAACCAGGAATTCGGATCGCCGGATGCTCTTAATGATCTTCACATCAACACGTGGCATACATTAGGGCAGATCATCCGCGAGATATTGAACAATGTGAACTGCGACTCGAGCCTATACTTCTTGGACTCGACACTAACTCTGATTATGACCCTATATCATATTAAGCTTTTAGTTACCTTACTTGGATTGAGCGAAAGCGATTTTGATTATATTTCGTAGGAGCAGTAGGAGGAGATTGTTGGGTTTAATCGTCAAAAGTATACTCCCGCGTTTGGTGTTGAACTTTATTGGTCGAGAGATGTCAACTCTGAGCAATGGAAACGTTATTTGATAGTCGTCCAAGACTGTCCTGCCGAGGCCATACTGGGCTATAGATGTTTTCTAGGAGAATCTTTTGTTAAAGTTAAAAGAGCTCTTACTGTTGTAGCCTCCCGAAAGCCCAAAGGTAAGGCTCCTAGGAACTTTCCTGATCGTATTGCATACGCATTAACAATTCTTAGAACAAAAGGAGAGAGAAAGTAAGGCAGAGGAGGAGAGACCTGGGCGATAAGAATAGCGAGAGGCCTGCGAAACTCTGAAGAATAGTATAATATCTCAGAGCTGGAAAAGGAGAAATTAAGAGAACCTCTCCTTGAGACATTTGACGCTCTAATATATCAAGGCCACGCCTTTATTTTAACAACTAATGCAAGTGGACGGTGGGATGGTGGCGTGGGGACGCAGGTATTGGGTTATTGATTTAGTCTACCATAGGATGGCCGTCGGGAGCAGCGGACTTAGTCACAGTACGCCTCACAGTCTGCTGTACCCTGCAGTAGATGGAATTCTTACATAGAGACTAGTCTTGTAGATCGATGTTGACTTGGCTTGAAGTCGATACATTGATCGATATTGTGGAAGTTGTCCATTGATTCTCTACTCTAAATGTCGAGCACTCCGTCCTCATGAAGGTGGAGCGCAACCACTACGATATAGCATTCTCTCATGCAATCACACTCGTCTCGACATCCACTCCTATTCTATCGGGCCTCTGCAGCCCCTGGTTTCCCCAACTCTCCATCGCCTGCTCAAATAGCACCGCCTGCTCTCCCTTGGCCGGCATAGGATTGCCCTTTCCCCTTTTCAATCGACTCTCCATCGTCTCGGTGAGCCAAGCCTCCACATCTGTATCCTTCATTACATCTTTCTCGAATACGTAGGATCGGGTCTCGCAGTTCTTCCACCCCGTCCCAGGGTTGAGCCATGAGTCCTCCCAATCGTCGGTGAAGTAGTGTAGGAAGCCGCCGTGTGTCACGAGCGCAATTTGAGGGTCCGTATCGCCTTGCTCAATCAGTTGTCGGATCTTTTCTCGGATGAAGATGCGGACGTCGCGGGCGCGGGCTGCTATGGCGTTGCTTTCTGGGCTGTAGCGAGTCTCTAAAGCTTTCACATTCCAGCCGTCTCTGACTAGAGAGAGGTCGACAGGCCAGTTGCTCTCGCTTACCACTCTCCGGAGGACTGATGGATCGGTTCCAACATCGCACGGGTCATCCGAGGTTTCTTGAGCGTCAGGGATGGCGATGATCTCAGGGTGACACTTGTTGCTGCCCTTGAGGGCTGGTTGAAACAGCAGATAGGCAGATTGTAGTGTTCGGCAGAGTGGAGAAGCAAGTACAAGAGATATCTTTGACTGATCCGAGAAGGCCGTCTCTCGCAATGCCATGTTCTGCTCTTCACCCAAGGGAGTCAGGCGAGGGTCAGCAAGAGAATAGCATCCGGCACCAACGTTGTGAAAGCCCTGTCCATGGCGGACACAATGTATCATTGGTGACATTATGCAAGGTGTAGAAGTAGAAAAGACTTGTTTCAAAGAGTCGAGTGACTGGCAAGGTCGCAGTTAATAAAACACAGACACTGGCCTAGGATTACGAGAAATACATTAAGTACTAGACTGCTGATAAATCTTGAATTTCTGACATGTTCATACTGGCAATGTTTGTCCCAACACAAGTTGGTAATCAACCCTTGCCGTATCTCGGATGAATCTTGAAGCAATCAGAATCTGGCAGATCAGCCGCAGCTAACCCGATATGGGCAGCCAAGACTCATGCCGTGCATAAGCGCGGTATCCACTGCCGCCTTGCCGGCAACCTTAACATACTTCAGGGGTTTAGAATGCAATGAAGTGGTTTTCAACGTCATTAGTTTAGAATAATAATAGCTGATAGGCTGCTAGGGATATCGAACTAGCTATGGTTTGCTCAGTTGTTAGCAGCGAACTTCACGATGAGTAGCAAGAAAGATAAATACAAAGCCAAATAGTGAGACGGCTGCGCGGAACAAGTACAGACACGCATGTGTCAGTATTTGACTAACATTTCAAATCCTTGGAAGCTGTAAGCGGTGGACTCAGGCTATTATCCAACCTCCACGGTCGGCGACTTCACCTTTTCATACGTTTTGATTACAAATGTAGTGATACTTTTGCCATAAGGAAATCCTGCAAGACTTATCGCCCTGATCTTTCCACAGCCCTGCCGCTGCTCTTTACACATCTCTGCATATTCAGTGGCCGATACTCGACAGACAATGACACACCCATCTTTACCTTCACCACCGCTTCAGCGGGCTCCCAGCAATCCCTGCGCAACGCCGACTATCCCGTCCATAGAATGCAGCTCCAGGGCTCTAACTCAAGGTGTTGATCCTGTACCAAACAACAACCCTTCGCCGGATCTCCATGACGCTGCCGCAATCGGCGAGTCCCTCCAAGCACGCATCGAGCGTCTCGGCCGCGAGCGCCCTCCGATCTTGACAACCCGCTGGAGCGAGATAATCTTCGTCTTCAGCATCTCCATGTCTCAATTCTTGACGGAATACTTCGTCTCGGGATTCACCGTCATACTCCCAACACTGATCAAAGAGCTCGACATCCCGCAAGCGGCCAGCGTGTGGCCAGCCACCGCTTTCTCCCTCGTCATCGCCAGCACATTGCTCGTCTTTGGCCGTCTGGGCGACATGTGGGGAGGATATCCCGTCTTCATGTGGGGCCTTGCCTGGCTTCTTGGCTGGAGTATAATAGCCGGGTTCAGCATCAATCCGCTGATGCTCGACATGTGCCGGGCTCTGCAAGGGCTAGGAGCTGCGGCTTTCTTGCCTACCGGAGTCATGCTTATGGGTTCCTTATATCGTCCTGGGCCACGCAAGAATCTCGTCTTTGCAGTCTACGGCACTTCAGCGGTATTTGGCTTTTTCGGTGGCATTCTCGTGGCAGGGGTCGTAGGTCAATTCACCCGCTGGGGTTTCTACTTCTGGATCGGTGCCATCCTGACAGCAATTACGCTATTGACTTCAGTCTTGTCCATCCCGCGTTCTCATTCAAAGGACCAGTCCCCAAGCAAAGTCAAAATGGACTACCCTGGCGCCATCACGATCGTCTCTGGCCTCATCCTAGTCGTGTTTTCCATCTTGCAATCAGCACACGCCCCTGCAGGTTGGAGAACGCCATATATCCCAGTCTGTCTCGTACTCGGTGTCTTGTCACTACTTGCTGCAGTCTACATCGAAACGTGCGTCTCTGCTCATCCTCTTCTGCCGGCTTCGATCTTCACCACTCCTTGCATGAGCCCTCTCCTTTTGGCCCTCTTTCTGCTTTACGGCACTTGGGGCATCTTTTCTGTATATGGCACACTCTACTTTCAAAACATTATGTCTGCCAGTCCGTTGCAGGTGGTAGCATGGTATGTGCCTCTCGGTCTTGCAGGCCTCATTCTCAGCATCATAGAGGGCTTTATCCTGCACCTGGTTCCAGGACGTGTGCTGTTGATCATTTCCGGCCTGGGCGCAGTAGGGTCACAGCTTCTCATAGCTCTGATCCCGCTTGGAGGAAGTTATTGGGCATGGGTGTTTCCTGCAGTCATCTTCAGCACCGTGGGAATCGATCTGTCGACGATCTTGATGACAGTTTTCGTGACCACGAGTTTTCCTACAGCACAGCAGGGACTGGCTGGCAGCGTCATTAATTCTGTGCTGCAGCTAGGTGTAGCTTTTGTCCTTGCTTTGACAGACATCATCCAATCAGCAACCGTAGATGAGGCAGGATTGGGGAAGAGCTATAAGTACACGTTTTGGTTTGGAGTGGGTGCCGCATCCGGGAGCTTGTTGATTCTGGTAATCTGGGGCAAGGTGCCTAAGGCCAGTAGTGAGTTGACCGCGGATGAGAAGGCTGAACTCATGGAAGAGGCAATGGCTGAGCAGCGAAGACAATAAGCCAGCAAGGGCGGTACTATGAGAGATACATGATGCCACATGTAGACCTTTGCTCACGTATTTTTGAGTGGTTGCCTATATAGTCTAAGTTAGCGGGTAAAAGATCTCTAGCCAGCATAGCAGATCATCCGGGATCGCCTTACAATCATGCAATCAACCAGTCGGTGCCTAAGTTCTGTAGCCTCTCGATCCAATTCCAATTCTCTTCCCGTTCGTAGAATCGGTCGTCGCTGCTCGTTAGGACAACCTCGTTCTTTCTCTCATCCCATATTGTCGTTAATGCTCCGAGAGCCTCTCTGGTAAGCCCCCAAGGCTCGACTTCCCAGAGCTCTTGGAATCTTTTCACTACCCAAACACGATTCGTGAGGTCACGCGTTTCCAGGCCAGCAATAAAAGCCGGCCACGCTGTTGCTGTGAACAATGCATCTCCAGGGTGCAAATTTGAAAGGTGGGTGATGATTTCGGCCGCTAGAACTTGTGGATCACCTGGTAATACCGAACTGGGCCATAGAGCAAGGATGATGCGTGAGAGATAGACACGTACAGCTGCCCTGTGTGCACAGGCAATTATAGTCCGATGGAGGAGATCGTTAGCGGGTGAGCGTGGCTGTAAATTGATGGCCCAGGCAGCTGGGTCGAACGACTCGGCGGCGTGTAAGAGCTGAAGCGCATCATGTTGTCCTGAATTGATCAAGGTATCCGGAAACATGTAAGAGTCGTTCATCTTCAATAACCGAGCCCCTGCCCGTATCAAAGGAAGGAGGGCTGCCGGAAATGAGGAGCAATGGTTGCCTTCTGCATCTTGAAGCAGCGACATGGTAGTCATCGATAGTTCACCACCGTGCGGTAGATAAGAATTCGCGAATGACGACCCAAGAAGATCATACCTAGTGCATGTAAACCCAAGAGCCATCAATAACTGGATAGGACGACTTACACCAAGCAATTTGACACTAACCAGCTGCGAAGAGGGCTGAAAGCGGTCTCTGCACCCGAACTTGATGCGATTAGCTTCTCAATGATCATTCTCGCACCCTGCATGTGAATTATCCAGTTGCCTCGCCCAGAGTCAATGAGCTCGAATCCGATGAGAAGAAGTACCGCCGCCAGAACTGCATCAACATCCGCTGAAACCATGCTTCCGAGGGCAGAGTTCAGCAGACAAAGTGCCTGCTGCTTGGCCCTGAGTGCGTCATTGAAAGCCTCTGGGAGGGAAGTCGTACATGGGCCAATCGATAGAGAGCCCGCCAAGTTTGTGCTGCTCTGAGTCGAGGCCATCGTTGTGAAGATGGCCGAAGAAGTTGATGGCTGTTGACAAGCGTTTGACATATGCAAAGCCGAGCTAGCGATGATGGCCTGTAATAACATGGGCTGCTGGTACGCCATCGGAATCAGCTCGCGGAATGGATTATGCTTGGGGATGTCATAGAGAACGAGGTCCTTGCAAACATGACCTGCAACTTTCACCAAAAAACATTAGTATGATGAGCAGCCAAGCGGGCGGAGGTAGCTTACAATAATTCAGATATCTCCTTGATCGACAGTCTAGATCTTGCACAAGCGGGTCTGTCAGCGAACGAGGAGAATTCGGCTCGAAGCTTGCGAATAATGGCTGCCTTGTAGACACAATACGAGGCAATGGCGCTTGTAGAGCTGCGGTCGCATCTCCATTTTGGATCTTGCACATATTGTCGGATGTAACGCCAACCATTTTCCCACGACTTGCCATACCTTTCTCCCATCGCAACAGAACGCCATAGCCGAGACAACTTTGTCCCCTCCTGGTGCATTTCAGGCAGTGCGGGATGGATCGGTCACATTTCAAGCGGCCGCGCCTGCAGTTGTGGCATGCTCCTAGCCTTGCATTCATGGCTTGGCTCCAATATAGGAAAGGAGAAGGGTGACGATCAAAAAATAATGCAGCCAAAGCCTGCCGTACTTGGGTAGAAAGGTGGCTGTTATTTGCGCTATGACGAAATTAGACGCTAGCAATGAACGGTCAAGAGATAAGATAGGGAAAAGTATAACGCGTTAACTAAGGATCGTGCTACTCTAGGCTTAGGTGGAGACAAACCGCCGGGGCATGGGAAGACACACATGTACGATTACTATGATACAACGCCCCCGCAAATCTGCACAAGTTTTCGTCGCATTGACACACGAATCTACGAGAGCTTGAACTAAAGCTTAACTATAAAATTGTGCCTGGTGTTCCATACTTTCGCTTTGTCCGTGAAGAAGACAAGGCACTTGCACTTCCCTTACCCTGCGGCTAGTACTAGGTATTGCGGATAGAGTGGGCGAATTGCTGATGTCAATCAAATAGAAATGCAGTGATAGGTGGAAATAGTTCTGGTCCCTTCTTCATTCTGGCAATAGCTTCCACGTATCTTCCCTATCCTTTCTCGCTTTAACTCTGTCACGAAACGAGTTGACTTGCTTACAAGGATTGTCCCTGGCTGAATGAGGCATATCGGGTTTGATACATTTAATATGTATGATGATGCGATACGTGGAAGTGCGAGTTAGGGGCAGTGCAAGGTTACATAAGCCAGTCTCTTAGCCGAAGATTGAAGTTTTTAAGCATCGACTCCTGATCACTGGAGGAGTTGATGGGGATAGTCAACCGGCATGGGATGCAGGACTGTATAGATTGTGAACTTATGTTATGCGCACTAACGAAAGTGCCGAAATTAAGTCTTCTACACATTATCGCATAGGTATTACTTAGTCATTGCTATTCCGCACTTACCGAAATCTGTGATGTTTAATCGGCTGGAGATTTGAACTCGTTCAGCCATTCTCTCACGGTGATCAATTACCTTTTGCGTATTTTAGATATAGAAAAGACTCACTATCAGAAGTATCAAGCACTACTCGTTCGATAATAACATGACCCGAGTGGGTAGCTCGCCATACACTCCAGATCCTGCCAGCTCTGAGTGGTTGGCTCGCCATTCACTTCAAATCCTGTCAGCTTACCTTCTACTTTGTGTTGTCTACTACCTCGGAGACCACCAATAAAACTTGTTTCCTAAAAAGATACTTACCGCAAAGAGTTAGATTTACGATCTAATCCTGGGTTTGAAGGAGCCACCAGGCCCAGCTTGCGGGGCTGATCCCACCCGCTTATGGTAATTTGACTATCACTCATGCCGAACAAAGCAACGATCACTATAGTAGAGGGCTTCATCGAGATCATCCACCTAAATGTTATCCAGATCGCAGCTATAAGAACCGCTGCAGCATTCGATATCCTCTGCCAGAACTTCTTCCATGTCATTCTGTACGCATTAAAGACTATTTATCATTTTGATCCACAATCTTAGCTGCTATGCATTCTTCTTCAGTTTTTAAGTCCTTTGTTATTGCCCTGCTACCCACAGCAGTCTTTGCAGATTGGGCTAAGCTCGAAGATGCCGTCAAAACCCAACTATGCTCAACCGCATGCAATGGCGTAGGGCCCGGAGTTGAAAACACAAGCTTCGACGATGTCTGTGCTAGATTAGTAGAGGATGGGTATGTGTCATGTTCAGAGCCAAGTTTTGACTTGAACCGAGAGTTAACAACTACATACAGATGTACCAGTGGTACTGTTGCCTTGAATCCTGGCGCGGCTTCTTTTGCTAAGAGCGATGATGTAAGCTGTGATGATGCTCGGCCTGCCGGTCACTTGACCTGCACCAATGCTTTCAGAAGTGCATATGCTCAGATCGGGGGATGGGGGGGACTTGGGGCTACTAGGGCTGGAACAGTCTGGGTAGTTAACGCAGACGGCGTTCAGCTCGGTGCTATAGGATTCTCAGCAGGCTGCTTGCCTGTAAACCCTACAGAGCCAGGTGGCTGTTAAGAACTTCTAAAGGAAACCACGAGTAGTCTATTAAGAGGAAATATAGGAAATGTGTTTTTAAATTAATCCTAGCTTGAAGTAGAACAAGACCCTGATG